>CM069441.1:103079483-103380921 GCA_035610835.1 Ophiura sarsii
TTCTTAATCACAACATGTTACCATTAGGTCCTATCTCAATTCAATGGCATATTTGGATTTCTTGAGAGATTACCGTTCTGAAAATATATACTTTTTATGGGGTAGAACAAGTAGTTATTGCGGTATGCTAATTCGAATTTCAGATGGTGTAAAATGTAAAATCTGGCCATGCAACGGTTAGGGTGGCGAGTTAAAACACATAACCATAACATCATGGTGAAAAGTAGGTCGGGGTAAATAGATTTAGGGAATAAAAAGAAGAAAGGAACGGCCTCGAACCGTGGATACAGGAGTCTTGATTTATCAATTTGTTTCTCGGATTAAAAACAAGTTAACATTTCAATGAATATCTTCATGATTTTCACGGCGCCACCGCAAGTTTCCTCTCTAGCTTCAATATACATTAATGTTGTCCTTGAGCATATGGAGATGACGGAATGATCGGATTTGACATGGAATTGCAAAAGGCATTAGGCAAACATTGTCCAACAAATTAGGAATATATCCAACTATTTAATTCATCAGACAATTTAATTATTTTTTGTAATTCGATAATACACGTTAATGTGAGGGGAGATTAGACGTTTGCTTAAGTAAGGTACATCAATATCTCGTAACTGAATGATGGATCGGATGTAGGCAATTTATTCAATTACTCTGTTATTCAAGTATTAAAACCCTTAAAAACTTTCTAATAACTGTAGAACAACAACAAAAACCTTTAAAAAGAAGAAAAAAACACAAGCAAACAAAAATGTTAATTAATGTTATATTAGTAGTATGAGCTCAGCACAACCATGGCACAACCAACCTTTAACTTGTAATAATAACAATTACTGTACCTCATCCAAAATACATAGCACGCAAACTTTAGAAGTCAAGTTACATGTGTGACATCAAATATACAATATTTGTTTATATTACATCTTGATGTATCAACTTGTTTCATGAATGAAACAAATAAATACTTTAATCCAGGAACGTCTTTATACGCCGCTGTCAGAGGTTTCTGTTCAAAGTTAAACGGTCTTTAGTAGTTTTTGAACTGACGGGCTGAGAATCTATGATTGAATTGACATGGAATCGGAAATGAATCAGGCGAACATTTATCCAAAGAGCTTACGATTTTGCCCCAATAGTTAGTTCACCAGACGATTTAAAATCAATTTAATACTTTAATCCACTCAGATACTAACCATGCTAACGATATTCAAGTTCATACGACGTTTGCTCTAATAATTACACGTTCAAGTAGGCCTAATTGACACTTTTAACAGTTGTGTGCATCCAATCAATCAAAATAATTTAACGAGTAAATCTTTATCTCGTATTAAGGAATGAAGCAGGAAATTAATTCAATATTTCTCAATTACTCAACCGTTTTCGAAACCTGTGGCTGAATTAGACCTAACAACTGTAGATACAAAAAGTACGTTAAGGGGGGTGTGGACTCTCAGGTACAGCCTCCGTAAAACTGCCGTAACTTCTTCAATATTCATTTAATCTTTATATAAGTATACAGTCTTTTGCATAAAAGGGTTCAATGAATCCAACCATGATAATGAAATTGACCATTTTGGAGAAAATTATAAAAAAAACACATTTTAGGTTCTGCAAAGATAACTCAAAATATATTTTGTCAAATTTTTTGTCATACTAGTTTCATGATAATCCTGATAACATTCCCCAGGGTGCTTTTTTTTTTTAATATCTTAATTATTTTTTAGTTATAGACCAAAAAGTGCCAAAAAAATGTGTTTTTTCCCAAAAATGTGATTTTCATGATTTTGAGGTTAAAAAAATGGTCAATTTCATTATCATGGTTGGATTCATTGAACCCTTTTATGCAAAAAAAACTGTGTACTTATATAAAGATTAAATGAATATTTAAGAAGTTACAGCAGTTTTACGGAGGCTGTACCTGAGAGTCCACACCCCCTTTTAATAAGAGGTAAACTTATTAAACTTATTATTAGTTTGAACAACGAGCGTTTAACCTTAATTAATGAATGTGTATAATAATACTGTAGCCCCTCGTGGCAAGAAGGCACATGTGATAAAAGCACACAATTAAATCTTTTGAACAACTCATCAAATTTTGTGAATAGGTATACTTGGTTCTTCACATCAGCTCTCGATTGTGTAACATTTGTTGATTTCTATGAGCAACCAGCTCCCCACATATCTGTTTTGTGCCGCACATTCCTTTTTTAAAAAGATTTTCTATATAAATTCAGCCCTATATGGTAGCAAATACACCTGCTTCACACTATTATCACATTCATTTGTACAGGGCGAGTCAAAAAGACTGCAATAGTGGAAAGAAGCCATTTTGTTTTCAAAACCAAAATGAATTTTAAAACTTTTTAACGTTGCAAGAATGATGTATTTAATCCTCACTTCGTGTGAAAAAATGAAGTCGATCGCATTTTTCGTTTGTCCTTGGTGAACCTTTTGACCAGTGTACCCATTTCACACGTTTGTCCACGAGATACCCAAAATATGCATCAGATCGAAAAATGTGTCTCTCATTCAAATTTGGAAACTTTAGTTCATTTGTGATGTTATTGGAATTGATGCATCCTTTCTTCAGTGGCGTACCGACCGGGAGGCAGGGGGGGGGGGGGGGGGCAAGTTGCCCCCCCCCCCCCCCCCCCCTGGCTCCATATACCAGGACGCTAAATTCGCAAAACCGGGACGCTAAATTGAATTGGCATAAAAAAAATAGAGCCTAGGCCGAAAACATTGATAATTGGGCATTATTATTATTTTGTTAACTGATTTTTGGATTTCAAAATTTTGTGACCGTGCGAATTTTTGTGACCCTACCCCCCCCCCCCCGCCCCCCCCCCCCCCCCCCCCCCCCCCCCCCCCACTCACGAGGTGACTGACTGGGAAAAATGTTGGGGCAACCTTTTACGAAAATTTACGCCACTGTCGGGACGACTTATACTTCTGCCCCCCCCCCCCCTGGCTCACATGCCGCGGTACGCGCCTGCCTTTCTTGTTTACATGTGAGTTAGCAGCATAATCAATTATAATCATACCCATGCTATGAAAGCGTATAATGTTCTCAATTTTAATATAAAACTGACATTTTCCATTTTTTGTTGGCGGGATATTCAAATATGAAAATGCAATGTGTGCCATTTCAAGTGAAAATCCCTGTGCTCGTGGACAAACAGGTAAATTTGATTGTGCAGCAAAGAGGGTCACCAAAGACAAACGAGAAATGCGGTCGACTTCATTTTTTAACACAAAGTTAGGATTAAATACATAATTCTTGCAACGTTTAAAAAAATGTAAAATTCATTTTGGTTTTGAAAACAAAATGGCTTCTTTCCACTATTGCAGTCTTTTTGACTCACCCTGTATATACCGTAGGGGAGAGCGGGGATAGTCCGCCCCCGGGGCGAGTCCGCCCACCATGTGTTTCTCATCACGTGACTGTTGAAAAAGTATCAGAATGGTGTTATTTGGTTGCACCGGTCATAGCAAAGTAACTATTAAAACTTCAGACCCGGTTACACCTCCCATAAGGATTTACCTTCAATAATTGTTTTTGATGATTAAAGTAAAATTATTTGTCATTAAAAATGTTGCATTAATCTAAAGACATCACAGCGATGGTACTAACTTGTATAGTCATTCAAAAGGTAAGGGCTTTGCCTAACATATTATGCAGTTAAAAACTTCCCATTCCGTGTTTAGTAGGTATACCATGAGATTTACAAAAAAAATGAGCCCTGGGGCGAGTTCGCCATGAGTCGCCGGGGCGAGTCCGCCCATGCCCAATTACACGCTAAGAAGGGGGCGGACTCGCCCCAGCATAATAAATGGGTACGATGTGTCCATTTCATATGTTGGGGCCACATGGCCTGATTTGTCATAGTTGTGTCTAGTTGACTTTTAATCAATCGTTACATGGAATAACTGATAAGTTTCTGCAATATTTAACTTGCCTATGAAGCCGGACGAGCTTGCCCCATCATGAGGGCGAACCTGCCCCGGCGTGAGTAGTGTGGAGTAAGTCCGCCCTGTTGGAGTTTTTCCTTGCTCCTGCACTCAGTTCTAGAGTGCTGAAACTATGGGGGTATGTAGCTAAGAAACGTAGCTTTCATTTGGAAGTAGGATAGCTTTCTAACTTGTAAAATGAGTCCACTAGGCAAGCCTGAAAATTAGAGGGCGGACTTGGTGCCCCGCTCTCCCCTATTCATGGTATTAAGTTATTATAACTAAAATAAGGAATTACTTTGAATTAAAAATGATAGATCTGACCAATGAGTATGTTTATTAACGCAGAAGAAGTAATGGTATTTGTACCGCTCGAGTCCCAAGAGGGGGTGGTACACCCGATGACGTCATCCAGGTCAAGGTCCAACGTCAAATGAAACCCTTAGTGACCGGTTCAAGTTCAACGGTATTTCAATCACAGGGTCTAGGTTAAAGATTCGATTATATCTGGAGGTTCATGTTCCCGAACTGGTGTTCACCGGGGGAAAATACTTTTAAAAGCTTTAAAAAGAAAAAACGAGAAACAAAAATGTTAATTAATGTTATATTAGTATGAGCTCAACACAACCAACCTTTAACTTGTAATAACAGTTACTGTACCTCATCCAAAATACATATCAGCCCAAGTAAAGCGACCTTTTTTGAAATTGTAGACACGCCAAAAGTATAAAGGGCAAGCAATTGATGCCAATTTGTTATGTTGTCCAAAACTGTTATACTTTACTCATAAAATGTTATGTGACATGATTGATTTAATTAATTAACATATGAAAACCTGAATGTTTAATGTAGATATGAAATAAATTCAATCAGGAAGTTTGGGAGTCTATGTTGCAAATCGTTATACTTTTTAATCTGATGTAGTCAAATATGTTCAATTCTTATACTTTATCGAAACCCAGTTAGGGAAACCACACCTTTCCTGGGAAAAACTAGGCCTACTTATTATATAATCGTTAAACAAGTCGAACCTTTCATGACCCGAATTTATAACACCTGACGCCGAGTTCATGGTAAAGCTACCAGTCAATTTAAATTATAAAAAGAGAATACAGGGTTGGAAAAACTAAGCTCTTTTTAACTTCATGTATAAGAACACTTAAAGTGAGTCAGCAAACTGGTTAACTATTCCATTTGTATACTAAGCAACAGTTTTCTTCTGTGTAAAAGTTGTCATATTGTCACAGTGCGATGAAAGGAAACGCCCCTTACGTTTGGTTGGGGTTCCTCTTTTAAGGGGGGTGTGGACTCTCAGGTACAGCCTCCGTACAACTGCCGTAACTTCTTCAATATTCATTTAATCTTTATAAACGTATACAGTTTTTTTTGCAGAAAAGGGTTCAATGAATCCAACCATGATAATGAAATTGACCATTTTGGAAAAAAATTATCACATTTTTTGGCACTTTTTGGTCTGTAACTCAAAAAATACAAAATAAGATATTACGCGTATAAAAAAAAACGCTCCTGGGGAATATTATCAGGATTATCATAAAACTAGTATGACAACATTTAACAAAATATATTTTGAGTTATCTTTTCCAAACCTAAAATGGGTCAAAAAACATGTTTTTTATAATTTTTTCCAAAATGGTCAATTTCATTATCATGGTTGGATTCATTGAACCCTTTTCTGCAAAAAACTGTATACATTTATAAAGATTAAATGAATATTGAAGAAGTTACGGCAGTTTTACGGAGGCTGTACCTGAGAGTCCACAGCCCCCCTTAAGCTGGTGCACCCTTCAATATACGCGGATTTTGGTGTTAGAACACCCCGGCAATGGCAATACCTGGAGCCAGTGGGTCCTGACGTGGACAATAGTTTCAGAATGGCCATGTGTTTTTAACTCGCCACCCTTACCGTTGCATGTCCAGATGTTTACATTTTACACCATCTGAGATTCGAATTAGCATATCGCAATAACTACTTGTTCTACCCCATAAAAAGAATGTATTTTCTGAACGGTAATCTCACAAGGAATCCAAATATGCTATTTGAATTAAGATAGGACCTAATGGTAATATGTTGTGATTAAGAATGTTCAAAAAATATCGATTTTTTTTCTTCTTCTTCATATTTTGATTTAAGCTCAATAATATTTGTATACCTATCCCAATCATAACTTTACTGTTCATATTAGTTCCTCATGCAATTACCCATCAGCAGAACATAATGGTGGTCAAGGGTAACTTGTTGAATTATACTATATCGAGAAGTAAATGAGCACAAACGTTAAATTTCATATAATTAGAGTTTACAAGTATATTTGGGGGGTATGCACCCTATACTGATTTAAACGGCATTTTTGAATTCCCCTATTTGAGAGCTTTCTAAAAATGTATAATGTTGCTATCATCGGTTAAACACTTTTTTGTTACAGTCATGTATGTAATACGTATGAATTAGGGCAAGTTCACTGTGTAGCGAATAGGGATAAAGCCAAGGACAATGCAATCGATTCATGATTCTAATTGTTACATAATAGTTGTCACGTTTGTTGAAACACAATCTTATAGAATATAAAATCATCTATAAAATGAGAGCAAAATCATGTTTGTACCATACAGGGATGAGGAGTTATTGTAAATTGAACGTAGAATTGGGAACATTTTCTATATTCCCATAGAGATTGTACACACCGCCATTACCACCACCCCTAATCCATCATATCTCAGCTGAACAGTTATCGAAATACCTGATTTATTCACACAATGTAGCTAGATAAACAGGCTTTCATATGATACCTCAACCATTATAGCTCTACCACGTTTAGTTGTTGCGTTAATAAAGAGAGAGTTGGATGATTCGTCACCTAAAAATGCAACGCCACCACTCTTTTTTGGGTGGTGAGATCAAAACACATGGCCATATTGCAATGAGCGCATTCAAAATAATAGGGAGTTAAATCCTGAAGTGATTGAGATTATTGATTAACCCCGAGTCGCCTGGGATTAATTCATAATCTGCAATACGCTCATTGCAATACGAAAAGATTGTCTAAGAGCATGTTTCTATACTGGGCAACTTAACGGTAATTACCGTTAAGTTCCCCAGTAAAAACAGCTTAATAACGTTAATAACCGTTATCTTTTCTATCGGCAAAAACCTGCACATTCCAGGTTTGTTACGGTTATTAACGCTAACTTGATCGAGAAGGACGCTTGTAAACTTAGCCGTAATTTTTCGCGAGTAGAAACGGGGGATTAAAAAGTTAACTTAGCGTTTACTTTCCAGTGCCTCATTAGAAACACGCTCCAAATCAAGCAGGACCCAGTCGGCTTCCGGTCTTGCCTGGGTGTTGTAACACAAAATCCGCGTATTGTCATGTGATAAGTTACGTTAGAAAGTTAATTAAAAATGTAAATTTATATTGTTAGATTGTGACAGCCTCTATTGAAGCCAAGTTGGGTGTTTGCATGGTGCCCTCAATGAAGCGTTCCACTATTTGCACATGCCAACAGTTCAGGCCTATACTTCAGCTGCCACCACTTGATTTGAATACAATGAAGGGCAAATATAGAATAGCAGAATAATAATATCGGGTGTTGCGGTATAGCGGTTTTTCCCAGCGGATATGTACCTTGTGTTCGTAATGCGCACGACTTTAGAGCTATTAGGGAGGGGTTGGGGGCAGGTTTCAAATAAACATAATTCACTTTCCCCTACACTGCAAAAACTCTAGTGTTAAATGTGCAACACTTTACACTGCAAAAACTCTAGTGTTAAATGTGCAACACTTAGTTGGTGTTAAACGTCTTGGTGTTAAATAACACCACTTGGTGTCACTGGTGTTACTTTTAACACCGGAGTTTTTGCAGTGTACCTGAACAAAATGCAAGAGCCATGCGATGGGAAGAGATTTTAAAACTCGGAATTCACTTTCACCTAAATGGAACAATATGCAAACATATCGTAAGTTAAAGGTTGTATTTTGGCGAATAACCCCGTCTGGGGAGGGTCAGTCAATTTGCATTAATAGTTAACATACATATTGGATCTAAATTGTATTGACGTTAATGGAGATAAAGCACAGCATCTACGATATGATCCTACTGTGCTGGATTAGAGCAAATTACAGCATAACATTTAAACAATTTCTTTTTTTTAAAACGTGACGTTCTTTAACATATTCGGCAATTATTTTATGAGTTTTTCAAGTGATTTGAAGAAACTAGACATGCATACACATAATCGGTCCATAAGTTCAAAATCCTTCACACGTACACATGCATTTCCGCCAATTTCATGAATTGTTTGTACAATAATCTAAACCAAATCTTCAGTAATATTCCGTAATATTTGCCATATGCGCGAGGATGTTAAAATCTAGCATTAAAAGAAATGGTGACATTATACTTTTTTTAAATGTAGAAAAACCTGTGATATATGATATGGTTTATAGTTATGATAATTTCCGTTGGCCTACTTCAAATGATACTGCATCTCGATCGATAAGACTTGAACTTATTGTTACTATAATATGCTAAATTAAAGGTACATTCAGTACAACACGGAACAACACATTTAAAATTGACAGAATTCTTTAAATATATGTTGAGTTTCTTGCAGGCTGACAAAATTGACAAAATTCTTTAAATATATGTTGAGTTTCTTGCAGGCTGAAATCATGGAAATTGAACAGAAAAAGAGTGTCTAACAACGCGCCACTAAAAAGAGTGTCTAACAACGCGCCACTAAAAAGAGTGTCTAGCAACGCGCCACGAAACCATTTCTTCAGGCAATTATCAAAATTACAATAATTACGACCAAAGTACTAAGTGCCTGAATAAGTTGAATGAGCATTAGGATATTTCTTTTATGAGCATTTAAGCTGGCCTTATAGCTTAAAATCAAGATTTAAAAGTGTCTATTTTTTCAAAAAACAAAGTCATGAAATTCCTTAGAGATCATGTTTAACCAAAGACTTTGTTTAACTGATGTGATGTCTGCTGTCCTGCATGGTGTTTATTCAATCATTTGGATCAGATAACAGATGGTCTGTTGAAAATGCTCTTCTGCTGAAAATGCTCTATAAAGGTGTTTCAGGTCTTTGGGTATTGCGCAATCATGAAAGTTAGACTATTAAAATCTTATTAACAAAGTCCTTTAGTATGAACAAAATGACTAACCATAAGGATATTTCGTTCTGAATATGAGGTATTACATAGGAAAGCATTACGAGCGTTTACAATTTAAAAATATAAACCCCAATGTCTAGATGAACAGACTTGTTGTCTTGTGTGGAACAGACAGGGACAAAAGGTCTTTATACACGATTTTGCTTTAAGCGAGATCAAATGCCCTTATTGTGACTGGGTTCCCTCTGTCACCACAAAAATAACATTATATTTGAGATCGAGCCCCTTCCAATGGGTGTGTCGTCGAAGTTCAAACCGCCTGTGGAACTCAATACTTTCTGTTAAATCTATTTAGATTACTCTAATAAATCGTAAATCGCATCTTTTTTTCCCAGACCTTCATCTATAATAAAATGCTTCACTCAAACATGTCTTCAAGCGTCAAAACCACTAAATATGCTATAAATGACATACTTTGTGTTCCCCAGATATTAAGTATGTAATCACTTAGATGTACTTTCCTGTGCTGTAACTAACCTAAAATTAAAGAGTCAATTGCCTTTTGATTTGAGAGCAGCTGCTCTGATATGGCCACAAAAAAATGTTTGTTTGTCCATTTCCGAACCTACCCTAATTTTGAAAACTGACAAAAAAGTTGTTACTGTACAAATGAATACCTACCCTAATTTTGGAAATTCCAGGGGGGGGGGGAATTTTCTGATTTTAGGGTATTGGAAATCATCCCTAAAATATTTTTAAACTGTTTCTTTACTCTTCTAAACTGTTTTTAAACAGAGGAGGTGATGAGGCGATTCCCCTTCACATCTTATTTAGCAACTATTTTAAAGTTAATTATACAATCTTTTGAATGTGATTTATAAAAAAAAAATCAACAAAAAAACGACCTACCGACCATACCCGTTGGAGGGGATCTATGTACAAACAAACGATTGTGGGGGCTAAAGCTGCCGATATACACATAGGTCCTGACGGGGCAAAATGAAGCTTACGACTTTTAAATCACCCCAATTCATATGAGGATGCCCGTGAGCATCGTAAACCATGACTTGATTCTCTGCATTGTAGGTTCTGTTTATTTTTAATACCCGAAGCGGCAGAACAGGGGCTGTAACACCTGGCAGGATCGGAAACATTGAAATGGGTGTCACCTGTGGGCCTCCAGGCACAGGTCAGACTGTCCTAGACTTGGAAGTGACGTCATTTTGACGATTCGTATCAAGTACAAATCAGGACAGCTATTGCTGTGATTCGCTTGGGTAACAGATAAATACATGACTTGCAATGGTATCATGATTGCAGCAGGAAGCTATAAGTGCAGTGGTTCAGCTACCAGTTAACAATTTAAAAGTGAACAATCTGGAAAATACATGTGTCCTTCAATAGTATCAGAAAAACAATTCAGATATCTACGTCCAAATCCTTTCTTTACAAATCATGTGATCTAAATCGAACAAAAAATCGATTAAATAATTGAGCTTCATAAACACGAATTCCGAAACAATCGTTGAAAACTATAGTATTATTGAAATTTGATACAACCTGTATTGATTATCTGACATCCGCTGATGCGTTACTCTTTGTTAGCCTACACTGGCCTCCCACACAATCGGACCGCAATCAATCGCGCCCATTGTGCTGAATGCGTGACATGGCGTCACAATGCGGCTATGTTTACGTAATCGACCAAGGATACAATCATTTCACCTGTTGTTGCATCTGGAACACATTCCATCCATGCCACACATAACAAGTCAGAAATGTATTGTTATTCAGGCATTGTCGATCGATTACTGACACATGGTGAAAGATCGGCGCCGAGCTTTAATTGTTCGTTTCACATGAAGCATTTGATTGACAGACCCTGAAGGCTTTTTGCGCTTCTGGCTATTATTTAGCACACTGTTTTGCAAAAGTCGTCCCAAATAGGAAGTTTGAAACACTTGTAAAAATGTAGGTTATGTGAAAATGTAGGTTATCTCGTTTCGGGGGAAATTCTTATTTTCTATACAGGACAAAATACAGAAAAGGAAGAGTAAGATAACGCGCGCATGCGGGTTCTGTTTTCGTTCATCAATGAACATAATTATGCTGTTTTTTTACAGTGTAATAACACTCAAATTGTTCCTTTGACAGCCATATAAACGTTTCTGAGTACATTTCTTATCATATTTCAACATGGCATTACCTATATGTATCCATCAAATCTCATAGCTTGTAAAAGGTTAAATGTTAAGACATTTCTACGCGGCAACATTGTTTATGTTATTTTGGGAGATGAACCAATGCCATGCCATGCTATGCACTTATTCGATTTATATCAAGCATAATATTGTTGATACTTGTAACCATACCAACTGAAATGTTTCGTCTCATGGTATAAGCTTCCGCTGTCAACATAGTTTTTTTCTAGCTCTAGGTTTAAAGAGAATTAAGCCGCTAGATATAAAGTACATTTTACCAATTTAGAATGGAAGGTATTGGCTTTAAGCAACTATACCTGCACATGCCCCGCAGAAACAAAAGACTTAACTTTGCATTAAATTAAATTGCATCATGAAAAATACAGTGTTGTGTTCAAAGGTATGACTTAATGTAGAAACAGCTTACGTACTATTAAACTCTGAAACCGGCCTATTCAAAATGATAATAAAAAAGTCACTATTCAAAATTATCAACGGTCTAATGTACATTCAAAGGTCCTCAACATCAAAACCATTACGTAGCTGACAAATTTGAAATACGACCTTTACATTTTTATGGTAATGGGACTTGGAACTAGCATTTGACCTTGGGAAAATGACTAGATATAATTAACCCTAACACTCTTGAGTACTACGAATTACTACGATGATGCGGTGTGCTTGTGTCACCCGGCTCGGCAGTTTTTCGATGAAATAATTGCCCCAGGGTATATACAGGGCGGAGTACACTCCGCCATGTATGATTTCCCCCGTGGCCTAGCGGTAGATCGTCTGCCTCTGAACCCAGAGGTCCGGGGTTCGAGCCCCGGGGGAGTGGGGGCACTTTTTTCCCTCACTATTTGGCCGCGAAAAAAAATCTTTGGAAAAGGTGCCTCGGGGGTTAGGGGTAAGGGTCCCTACCTCGGACAAGATATCAAGTCATATTGAATAGATGGGTTTTATAGAGTGTACAATACAATCAGCAAAATATCAGTCGAATCCCGAGACGCACCTTTCAAAGCTAAGTTTAGATAGCTATAGAGTGTTTATGTTTTTAGACAGTTATGCTTCTCTGGCAGTGAAAACATTGGCCACTGTCTTGTGTGCATCGTGAGAACATTATTCAGTTGTAGAACATGTGCAATGCAGGTTGTGTTAATCATTCACACGGTAGCATATAGCTGGGAGGTTCCCTGAAATCGGGATCTGGGCCAATTGCATCCACACATGAAGGAAAAAACACCAAGCACCTGTTCGCTTCAAAACGAGATCGGTTCACATGTGTAAATTAAGTATTTCCGACGCCCTTTCCAACGGCAACGGGCCTTCCGACAAATTCAAGTTTGAAAACCTGTGTTTCCTGTTCTTATGTTGTTCTTTATGTAAAAGTGATCATTTTGTGTCCATTTCATTTATACACCGAAGCAAAGTCTTAATTTTTGTTAATATGCTCCTGACAGACAAGATCTACTGACCATGCTGACGAGTTACAAAAACATAAACCTGTAATATGATTATTTTGGGCAAGTTTTCTCGGAAGGGTATTGAGCCACTTTTAACGGGCTAAACAATTATGAGACCCACTTTGGTATAATTATATTTAAGCCTAAACCTCACCATTCGCAAAGTATCCGACTTGCTTAACTTTCCTTGAGAGGATACTGAATTATGTACATGCAGCCAGAATCCAACTCTGAGGGTATTTAACATTGAAAAAAGTTAATGATGGCTTGCATGTATGTAATGTTCAGTTTGGACAGTTTGTTAGGGCTTCTCTTACCATGCTTACCTTGATAGACTATGTACATGTCCATCTGTTTCTCACACAAGTGAAAAGCTATTGCTTAAGACCATTCCTTATATTGCTCATCAAATTGAACCACATATTGCAGTGTGGTATCAAATGCTATAATGTTAATAATTTATGTTATTTGCGTTATTTGTCTAATTACAGGAGTTTAAATACCTAGAAGACAATGGCTTCTTGCCTCCCTCGCTACAACCGCTCCAGGAACCAGCTGAAAAACTTGAACAGGAAGTGGGCAACGCAATTGTCAAATTTCAACAATTCTACAAGATACCAGCTTCAGGGCACATGGACAATGTTACTAGAAACACTATGTGGAAACCGCGATGTGGTTTCCCGGATATATTGCGGATTGATGAGGAGGCAATTATCGATGGATCTATAAATCACAGAAGAAGAAGATATAATGCTGCTGGCGGGCTTTATAAATGGAACGACAAAAAATTAACATATGCGTAAGTATCGATAACCTTGAATGATTGATATTTCCGAATGGTTCCAACGGTTCCAAATATGTAATCAAGTAAAACTTATCCCAACTGATATGTACAATATCTTTTTAAAATTATTCCAAATAATTCGCCATAATATGGTCAGTAACCGTAAATCATTTTAATTACAGCAATTAGCCCGAATTACAGTAATTAGCTGAAAGCCACACTTTATTTGACGTTCCTTGAGTCTAACGTGCTTAATGGAAACTTTCAAATACCACGGTGTGGGTTAGATAGTGTAGCCAAAATCTTACTAATAATAGGCTCCAATCACCAAGCAATGTGTACGAATATTAATACATATTCGATTATTCCTTTCGAGTTACAGTACCAAGGGCGCTGCCATAAGTAACATTACGTCATTTCAAACCACTGTGGTGTGCTGTCAATCATTAGTCCCAACGGTTACCTCACGCGCTATGTGCAATGAACCAAGAAGTGGGCTAACAATAGCGTGATTATCGGTATGGATTATGTTGTTGTCGGTCGTAGACCTCTACGAAGAGCTCTTAACCGGAAACTCTGTTTAGATACATTAGATTAGAACATTTCTATATTTCGGTATGAATTTCCGTAAATTCCTAGTGCAACCTTTAGGACGTGTCTTTATTAGTAAATAACAAACTAAATGAACAGACATTTATCAGTTATTATCTGTTAGTGAATCTCAGCACTTGTCAAGCTACATTTCCTGAACAAAATACAAAGTGTTTGCATGAGGGATCAACGCGTGTCAATAACTGCTAGCGTGGATTTACCAACTCTTACCTACTGTATCAAAAAAGGCTTCAACTTGCTCAAAGAAAATAAATTGAGTAAATGACCAACTTTTCCCCAGGATATTTAACCCCCAGGGCACTACCGGCCTATCTTACAGTGGTTCTGATTGGTTTATTGCAAGATAAACTCATTTGAATAGCCAATTAAAATGCAGCTTGTAAACAATTTCACTCCAATCTTTATCAGGGATACAACTATTCTAACACTGTCTCTGATTGGTGCAACAAATGATGTATCTATCTTTCTGACCAATCGGCCGGTAGTTCTCAGGGGGTTAAGATGAATTGAAAAAATAGACACTTTTAAATCTTGATTTTAAGTTATAAGGCCAGCTTAAATGCTCATAAAAGAAATATCCTAATGCTCATTCAACTTATTCAGGCACTTATTACTTTGGTCGTAATTATTGTAATTTTGATAATTGCCTGAAGAAATGGTTTAGTGGCGCGTTGTTAGACACTCTTTTTCTGTTCAATTTCCATGATGTCAGCCTGCAAGAATATAAATCCCCACCATTCAATCAGTCACTGCAAATTGGCTGACTGTATGTAGTACTCTAGTAGTAGCCAAGATCTTATATAAATTGCCTGAAGAATGAGCTGTTATTATTATAGTGTTGCGTTGTTTGCCCGGTTGTTTGACACACAGTGTTACAAAGTTAGTTCCGATCTGGGTTCCGATGACAGCACCTGATTGACCAACGGTGTGCTAATTTGTCTCACCATTTTGATACTACTTTGTTGAATATTCTCGTGGGCAAGTAAATATAGCGTGTCCCCTCTAGTCAATCAGAATCCTTTAAATAAATATTTAGTATCGGGGAAACGTGATAAAGAGTGTCTCAGAATAATATTATCTCGAGCATGCTGACATTATTATTACTCTGAATGCCGCTGCTATTGGTCATATTCTTTGTGATTCTAACTTAAATCCTCTTGGAATTCTAGATTTTTAAATTGGATGCTATCGGTTATATAACATTTTTGCAGACAATTGTGTGGTGGGGGTGTGTGTGTTAAAGTGGTAGGTTCTACGTTTGGCCAAATTAATCGTTTCTGTAACTCTTTAAAATCACAGCGAATGCACAAACGGCACAGTAGTTATGAAATAGTATGCAGAAGGTACATTGCATTCTTCTACCTAATTTTCGCTTGATTGATATCTATTGATTGTTTGTGGTGATTAATAATATCTGTATGATATTCAAAAGTATAGACCATTCGCCCGATACATATCGTCATGATCATGGCAACCCAACCTGCTAGCCAATTGATTATTATTGTAGGGTCTTGCCTTGATAATTTAGAACGCTTCTTTGTGGCATTGTGTTTTGCACAGTAGAGCATGACCAATTTTATCCAAGGAATATAAACATATGACATGACGCAGAACCGTAGCCGAAGATGAACTTCCAAAATGAGAAAAGTATATGCACATTATTGTATGTATATATCTCTTCGGTCTCATACCTACATGTACTACATGTGAAACTGGTGTTGAACTGTAAAATAATGTAATGCTTTCGAAAGAGATCTTTGAACAGGTTTTTTTGCACTATGCATAAGCTATAGTTTATTGTCCATATAACATGATAAACACTGTAATTGTACACATCTAGGAACTAACTAAATATTGGGTTTTATCAAAACAAATCCCTTCTTCAATTCTGACGTTAGTTAGGGCCACTATCTATGTCGTTCAGTAAATATTATTCTATGACCAAGGACCAAAAACACCAAGTTACCATTATCAGCGGAGGGACGTTTAATAGAAATCTAGAAACAATTGTCATTTGTCAAATTCAAAGTGAGAGTCCTTTACCAGCCATGCACATGTTTTCAATACATTTTTGTGGTAGAATTTTGAATTTGCATTTGACCTTTGATTATTTCGGCAATATTTCTATTAAACGTCCCTCGGATTGGATATCCAGTCATTTTGAATAGGTAGTAATTATATATTTGCAGGTCAAAGTTGTTCCTGCAAATTCTGGACCATGGTTTTACATAAATGTCCCTCCCGATGCCCCTCCGACTAGATGTTGTAATTTTTGAATGGGCAATTTTCGACCCCGTCTACACCGATAACAAAATTGCATGGTTGAAGGTACCAAATCAAAAAACATTTCTTATAAAACACGATCGTCTTTAAACATTCAAATCTGTCAATTAATAATCTAATAGGCAAACCTCACAGCTCACGCCAAGGGTCACTATATAAAAGAACTAAGTAAATCAGCTTCCTGGTATGAACCCATGTCAAATATGTAAACTTACCACCTTATACTTCTTAACCGGTCATTAAGTGTCTACCCCTGCCTGGGCCGCGAAATCCGAAATCCCTGGGCCGAAACCTTGATCACACAGTAATGCTAATTTTGCCGCTTTTTACCTCGTCGTACAATATCCGGCAGGCTCTCAACATCATCTAAGATTTGAGCTCTTATCAATTTTGTGCAAATTCAATCCTTGTCGGTATAATGAAACATGGAAACCCAACGTGAAAATATAGGGCAGGTTATCATAGTTTTAATGTCCCTGTCAAACTATTATCAGTAACATCTAGCCGTTCAGTGCAGTGACCTATCCGTAGTCCAACCTACAGGACCAGAATCTATTTTTATTTTCTCTATAAGAAGATAATTGGATTCAAAACGTGCGTCTATTAGATTACATCAGTTTGGCGTAAAAGTGTCAACGTTAACAGGGCACATTAACCGGGTTTTCAAAACTTGATTAATTTTTAAACTTTGACAAGATCGGTTCAATGCCTGGTAAAGGTAATCAGACATGGTATGTTGAATTGCCACAACGCTTTTTTATACGTCTGTCGACGTGTTGCCTACTGTTTATCAAAGAATTTCCCTTCTGAAAATCGTCCCATTATCTGTTTGCATTTGGGTATAAGGTCCATAATATTACCGTTTACACTTTTTAGCAGTGAACAGTATTGTCGACATTAACGTAATTTGATGTATTTTTCACCATTATAGCAGTTTTGTTTGGTATTTTATGACAATGAACTTTTATAATGTATCTCCTAGTGTGTTTTACATCTCCTAAAATATATATTCATAACATGAAATTTATATTTTAACAATACCATGAAAACCCAAGACGACTTATTATACGAAACCCACAAGTAGCCTATAGTCAATAGCCCTAAACCGATGGTTCGTTACTACCGGTCGAGTTATATAATTTGAGTTCAAACGATAATCCAAGTTTTAAAAACTCCTGCCAAGTTTTAAAAACTAGGCAGGAGGAGGACTGTTCTTCGTCTGTTTTCAAAAGAATCGGCCGTTCAGGACATTCGCGAATTATAACCATTCCAATACCCATGGTGTCATAAATAAAGAGTACGGATCGCGCACAACTCCCGAGACATCAGAACTTATAGTCGAGACAAGCATTGACTTTTACTCAGACTGGTCAGCACTCGTATTATTTGGTCTATGAACGGTGACCTGGATGTAGAGGTTATACGATTTCAAATTTGACGAGGGCGCTGAACATTTTCAGATTTTCTGTCCTTTTAAAGTTGGCAATCTTTCATCATTTGAAAATTTCACAAACAAAGACTTAGGGCCCTAATTCAGATTTAAATCATCAAAGAGGATTTGAATCCGGGAACTTCAACGATTAAAGGATTTCATAAAAGAGTATACGACTATGGCAGGCCCAATGTGCAATAATTAGATAAACCTGGATTATCGCCGAAAATCTTGGATTTTCGATTGAAATTCCAGGTTTTCGACCGATTGCTTACTTGCTTGCTTCCCTAAGGGACGAACTTCTGTGATAGCCTTCCACACTGGTCTTTCAAGCATGCAGTTTTTCATGTCCTGCCTAGTTAGTCCTCTATCCTCTGATAAAAGCTTGATGTAATTCTTTCGTGGTGGTCCTCTAGCCTTGTGTCCATGCTTGGGTTGCCACAGGAGAACTTTGGAGACTGTTTCCTCTTCCCTTCTGGCATAGTGGCCGGCAAATTTTAATCTCCTCCGTCTTAGCCTCTCTGTTGGTAGTAGGTTCTCATATAGATCTTTGTTGGTGGTGTGAGATTGCCATGATACATTAAGTGCTTTTCTTAAGAGGCGAGTGTAGCAACCATCCAGCGCTTTTCTCATTTTAGCTGTTGGTGTCCAAGTCTCGGCTCCATAGGTCAAAACAGATTCAACAGTGGTGGTAAACAGCTTTATTTTCAGGTTTCTTGGGAGTTTACTGTTCCATATATTTGTCATGCTGTTACAGGCTTTCCAAGCTTGAGCCTTTCTTATGTTGAAATCTTGCTCACTACCAGCAATCCAGGCACCAAGGTATTTGAAGTCTTGGACAATTTCAAGATCATTACCATCCAGTGTTTTAATTGGTGTTGGAGCGTCTTTGTACAGCATTGCCTTTGGGGGTTTTTTGGCGTTCAACCCGAGACCAACTGTAAGCGCAGCTGCTTCCACTAGATGTAGTAGTTCCTCAGTGCATCCCGTAGATTGTCAGCAAGGAGAGCAATGTCGTCTGCGAAGTCAAGGTCTGTAATTGTCTGCGGCCCTATTCTCCTACTTTGCCTGGGAACGAGTATGAAGCCTAGTTGCTCTTCTTTTCCTGCTAATGTCTTCCTCGGTACATAGTCTAGGAATCGATGATTATGAACAAAAACGGTGCTAGTGTATCACCCTGAAGAACCCCTGCTTGAATTTCGAAGTCCTTAGTGATGCCATCTGGAGAAGTAACATGTGCTTTAATTTGTTGGTATGTATGTCCAATGGCAGCCACCAGCCTCTCTGCGCATGGTACACCAGGCTCGTAAAATATCCAACATCTTACCACGATGGACGGTATCAAATGCTTTTTTGAAGTCTATGAAGACCAATGCTGCAATGAGGTTGTTGTTCTTAATTTCCCCTACTATCCTTCGACCGATAGGTTTTCGATTGAAAAACCTGGATTGAAAAACCTAGATTTTCAACATGGAAGTGAAAAACTTGTTTTTTGATATTATCTAAGATTTCCGATTTGGAAAAAACAAAAAAAATTAAAAATGATTCGAAAAACTTGAATTACGTGCATGAAGTCTAAAATCTTGGATTATCAAGTGAAAAACCTGGATTTCAAATCGATAATCCAAGTTGTCTGGGATAATCCAGGTAGATTTAATTATTGCACATTTAGCCTGCCATTATACGACCCGCTATAGGGTCACCAAGTAAGGTTTGACAGGTATAGGTCTAGGTATCAGTGGCTTAGCCAGAGGAGGGTGTGGGGTGGGGGCGATCATGGGCCAGTTATCAAAATTGCCATGAATAGGATACCAAGTTGAGATATATTCGCGATTGATTTTAAACATTCAAATCTGCCAATCAATAAAAGGATAGGTAAACCTCACGCAAAAGGTATATTAGGCTATATGAAACTATTAAGTTAATAGGTTCCTGGTATGAACTCATGTCAAATATGTTAACCACCACCTTGCGTGTAAACCCGTCAGGACTATCCCCAGTGCCGTAGCTATATCGGAAAGACAAGAAATGAAAGTGAACCGACCCGACAACTAATTTGACAGTAATATCCCATGATTCCACCTGGCATATGAACCAACAGAACCAATCAACCAACAGACTCATGCCCCCTTCACACACCCCCCCCCCCCCCCCCCCTTCTAGCTACGTTACTGACTGCCCCTGCGTGGGCCGCGGAATCTGAAATCCCAAACCATATTTTTTACGCAAACCTACCATCCTAATAAATTGTCAGTATAATGAAACATGGAAAGCGAACGTGTAAATATAGGGCAGGTTATCATGGTTTTTAATGTCCCTGTCAAACTATTATCAGTAACATCTAGCCGCTCAGTGCAGTGACCTACTCGTAGTCCAACCTACAGGACAAAAATCTATTTTTGTTTCCTAAGAACCAAGATAATTGGATTCAATACGTGCGTCTAAGATAACATCAGTTTTGCGTGAAGTTTACACTCAACAGTGTCAGGGTTAACACTGGTTATGGACGCATTTACTGGTTCTTCAAATAATTACTTGATTAAACATTGACGAGATGGTTCAACACCTGGTAATCAGACAAGGAATTTGTAAATGCGTTGAATTGGTTTAGGCAACTATTTGAGTCTAATTTATAGTTGAATTGTCACAACGCTTTTATATATGTCCGTACGCGTCGTCGTGTTGCATACTGTTTATCGAAGAATTTCCTCGAAAATGGTCCCATTATCTGTTTGCATTTGGGTATAACCATGATAACGAAGGGCCAAAAAATAACCATTTGCCTATTTAGCAGTGAACAGTATTCTCGACATTGATGTATTTTCACCATTTCATAGCAGTTTTGTTTTCTTTTTATGACAATGTATACTTGTATAGTGTAGGATTTCTTTTTTTAGTACATCTCCTAAAATAGATAATTGTATTAATACTTTAACAGTTGTCAAGACATTGTACGACACCTATTGGCCTCTAGTCAATCGTTGATAAACACTATTCGCAACGAATTTCGTTACTACTGGTCGAAATTGTAATTTTAGAGTTCGTAAAATTGGCAGGAGGACTGTTTTTGTTTAAAACGGATCGGCCGTTCAGAACATTCGCGAATTATAACCATTAATACCAATACCCATGGGTGGCATAAAAGAGTCAGGCATGCGCAAAACTCCCAAGACATCGGAACTTTGTAGAGACAAGTATTGACTTTGACTCAGGTTGGTAAAACATTTTCGTATTGGTTGTACGGACCATCTGGCAGCAGAAAACCTGGCAGCAGATGACCTGACAATTTCAATTGATATTTTCAAATTTCCTGTCATCCTTTAACGTTAGCAATCATTCATCATTTGAAAAGTTCACAAACAAAGATTTAAACTCAGATTTAGATCATCAAAGAGGATTTGAATCCGGGAACTTGATCGCGTTAAAGGATTACAGAAAAGAGCATATATGACCCGCTAATGTGGTCACCAAATTAGAAATTTGGTAAGTAGGTTTGTACGGAAGAGATTTAGTGCCAGGCGGGTTGGGTTATGAACACACGAACTCACGAACTCGTGCCAACAATCCCGAGTTCGTGAGTTCGTGACTTGTACACTTTGAAAATAAAGAAATAGTAAAGACATTTTGCCTTCAACTCACGAACTCATGAAACTCCTATTTATTTTTAATTTAGCGAGTTGGTAAGTATTAGCAATCAAACCCAACCGCCTCTTTTCATGTAAATATCCTGAGTTCGTGAGTTGGTATGCTGCTAACACAACCGCCTGATTTTGTGGATATCGTGTGTTCGTGAGTTCGTGTGTTCATATGCTGCAAACACACCCGCCTGATTTTGGCACGAGTTCGTAACTTCGTGAGTTCGTGTGTTGTCAACACAAGCCTCAGAATTTTCAGCACGAGTTCGTGACTTCGTGACTTCGTGCGTTGCAAACACAACCGCCTGATTTTTGGCACGAGTTCGTGAGTTCGTGAGTTCGTGCGTTGCAAACACAACCGCCCGGATTTTGGCACGAGTTCGTGAATTCGTGCGTTGCAAACACAACCGCCTGATTTTTGGCATGAGTTCGTGAGTTCGTGAGTTCGTGCGTTGCAAACACAACCGCCTGGCTTTTAGCACGAGTTCGTGACTTCGTGCGTTGCAAACACAACCGCCTGATTTTTGGCACGAGTTCGTGACTTCGTGAGTTCGTGCGTTGCAAACACAACCGCCTGGCTTTTGGCACGAGTTCGTGACTTCGTGAGTTCGTGCGTTGCAAACACAACCGCCTGTTTATAGCGCGAGTTCGTGACTTCGTGAATTGTAAAACATGCAGAACAAAGTTCTTCGGGTTTCCTTGATCCGGGGTTGAGGGGGTGGTGGGGGGGGGGGGGTGGGGGGGGATATACATCCATTTATCGTCATCACCAAGCAGGCCTTTCCAAATCGGTCCCTAACACTGACATGCAGCACGCGAGTGACTCGTTAAAACATAGATCTTAGGATCTATGATTAGTCTCATCGCGTGTACCACATTATCTGCATATATAGTACATGTAGTACAGTGCTTTCTAATGCTTTCATTCGTTGCACTAACATACTGCCATCATTTAACTCCAGAACTTATTTGATAGGATTCAATAGGATATAGGCCTAATATTATAAAATACACGAAACGATTCGAACGAAAGCATTGACTATATGTGACCAGAGCCAAGCACGTTGTGTGGGCAATGCCAGGCGATGTCAGTCCAACCAGTGACAGTTGTCCAACGGCATGCACGCTTGACCATTAACAGTATAAAGCATGGTAAAAGGGGGAACTGACAACATTGTGTCAAGGACGCGACCGTGACCGCACCTATATATACACCGGCATGCCCAGCCTAAAATATGCCTTCGGTGTTCAGTTGCCCTGGGATATATATTTAACCAGATTATATTTTAAATAAATAATATAGAGACTCGGACAAACTGGCGAGAATTAAATCAGATTATATTTTGATGGAAGGATTTCGTGAATGAGTTTGTTGGTTTACACTAATCATGTTAATAGCATCATTTCATAGCCTGTAAATTCATGAAATTAGTAAAATCATAAATACGTATACTCTGTATCTGTTATCTGTCGGATAAAAATACGACAAACTCCACATTTGGGATCATATTAAACGTCGCAGCGCGCTCTCATCTCTGACACCTACCAAGAGAGATGAGATTTCAGCATTTTCAGCTGAGATTTTGTTTTAAGGAATGTAATTCAACAAGTGGGGTTGCCGGTAGAATTAATGTCTGAAGGGCTTCCGAAGGGTTTGTGACTTTTCTATTTTCATGAAACCCACATGGAAATGATATTTGCTGTCATTCATAGATTTAACCATACCGTATTTATACCTCTATATATTATATAGTCTATGATTTAACTCTGGATTTAACAAAGTCAAGTTGTATAGGCATTACATACAGACTCATGTTCAAATGAAACCCCTTATTAAATGCTCCCCCCCCCCCCCCCCAAAAAAAGGAATGCACACTTCTCATTGGCATTTCTTTGTTAAACAACTCACGAAGTCACGAACTCGTGCCAAAAGCCAGGCGGTTGTGTTTGCAACGCACGAACTCACGAAGTCACGAACTCGTGCCAAAAATCAGGTGGTTGTGTTTGCAACGCGCGAAGTCACGAACTCGTGCCAAAAGCCAGGCGGTTGTGTTTGCAACGCACGAACTCACGAACTCACGAACTCATGCCAAAAATCAGGCGGTTGTGTTTGCAACGCACGAATTCACGAACTCGTGCCAAAAGCCAGGCGGTTGTGTTTGCAACGCACGAACTCACGAACTCGTGCCAAAAACCAGGCGGTTGTGTTAGCAACGCACGAAGTCACGAAGTCACGAACTCGTGCTGAAAATTCTGAGGCTTGTGTTGACAACACACGAACGCACGAAGTTACGAACTCGTGCCAAAATCAGGCGGGTGTGTTTGCAGCATATGAACACACGAACTCACGAACACACGATATCCACAAAATCAGGCGATTGTGTTAGCAGCATACCAACTCACGAACTCACGAACTCAGGATATTTACATGAAAAGAGGCGGTTGGGTTTGATTGCTAATACTAACCAACTCGCTAAATTAAAAATAAATAGGAGTTTCATGAGTTCGTGAGTTGAAGGCAAAATGTCTTTACTATTTCTTTATTTTCAAAGTGTACAAGTCACGAACTCACGAACTCGGGATTGTTGGCACGAGTTCGTGAGTTCGTGTGTTCATTAACCAAACCGCCTGGCACTAAATCTCTTCCGTAGGTTTGACAGGTAGGCCTATAGGTGTAATTTGGATTTAGTTACAATTCTTTTGGGATGTCAAATTCCATGTAGTGTCACGCGTGTTTAATTTGCTTTAGGGTTTACATTAGTATGGTGGGTTAATTAAGGCTTCGGGACCCGGGCTTGTAAAAACACGGCTTCTTCCTGTATCCACTTCATACATTTTACTAGTACTCGCCCTGTACCAACACTGATTTAAGCAAACAATCTTGACGATTTTTCGGCAATAACAAGCGTTTGGTTGTGATTTTTATTACACGTTTATGAGAAGTAAGAAACAGATATTTTCCTTGTAAAATTACCTTTTTGTATTTTGTTTCCAATGTTTGATTATAAGAGATCAAATGTCCATCCCCTCCTGGTGTAAATGAAAGCTTGAGTTATAAGTGATCACTCTCCGTGGGCCAGTTATCGAAATTGTCATGTGTATAGGATACCAAATTGGGAAACATTCCTTACAAATCACGATTGATTTTAAACATTCAAATCTGCCAGTCAGTAAAAAGATAGGTAAACCTCACGCCAAGGGTATATAAAACTAAGTAATTAGCTTCCTGGTATGAAACCATGTCAAATATGTTAACTCGACCACCTTACTTGTTAACCCATCATTTAGTGACTACCCCTACCTGGGCCGCCCTGAAATACCTGGACGATGTCTTGATCACACCGCCGTAGCACTATGCCTAATGTGTAATATCAGGATCTGACATTAATCTAACATTTTTGAACTAGCGTTAATTGTACGCAAACCTAGAATCCATGATGGTGTATTTGTAACATGGAAAGCGAACGTGGAAATATAGGGCGGGTTATCATGGCTTAATGTCCCTGTCAAACTATTATCAGTAACATCTAGCCGTTTCAGTGCAGTGACCTACTCGTAGTCCAACCTACAGGACCAGAATCTATTTTTATTTTTCTCTATAAGAAGATAATTGGATTTAATACGTGCGTCTAAGATTACATCAGTTTGGCGTAAAATTTACACTCAACAGTGTCAGGGTTAAGGGTACATTAACCGGGTTTTCAAATAATTGCTTAAATGGGACTATACGTTCACCATGTTCACGTTTCCTTGATTAATAATTCAGCTTTGACGAGATCGGTTCAACGCCTGGTATAGCCTACAAGGTAATCAGACATGGAATGTAAATACGGTAGTTGAATTGTCACAACGCTTTTTATATGTCCGTCGTCGTGTTGCATATATTGTTTTTCAAAGAATTTCCCTCTGAAAATCGGCCCATCATCTGTTTGCATTTGGGTATAAGGTCCATAAATAAACATTTACACTTTGTAGCAGTGAACATGTGAACAGTATTCCCGACATTAATGCAATTTTATGTATTTTTCACCATTATAGCAGGTTTTGTTGGTATTTTATGACAATGTACTTTTATAATGTATCTCCTAGTGTGTTTTACATCTCCTGAAATATATATTCATAACATGTAATTTATATTTTAACAATACCATGAATACCCAAGACGACTAATTATACGAAACCCACAAGTAGTAGCCTATAGGCAATAGCCCTAAAGCTATGGTTCGTTACTACTGGTCGAGGTATAATTTGAGAGTTCATAAACTTGGCAGGAGGAGGACTGTTCTTCGTTTGTTTTCAAAAAGCTTAAAAAGAATCGGCCGTTCAGGGCATTCGCGAATTATAACCATTCCAATACCCATGGGTGGCATAAATAAAGAGTACGGATCGCGCAAAACTCCCAAGACATCGGAACTTATAGTCGAGACAAGCATTGACTTTTACTCAGACTGGTCAGCATTCGTATTATTTGGTCTATGAACGGTGACCTGGATGTAGAGTTTATACGATTTCAAATTTACAAATCCCGCTGAACATTTTCAGATTTTCCTGTCATCTTTTAAAGTTGGCAATCTTTCATCATTTGAAAATGTCACAAACAAAGACTTAGGGCCCTAATTCAGCTTTAAATCATCAAAGAGGATTTGAATCCGGGAACTTCAACGTATTAAAGGATTTCATAAAAGAGTTTATTACACCTCATACATATTCATGAGATAATAGGCATAAATGCTGCAATTTCATTGGTCAATTGAGCTGGCCACAGTGATAATAAATTGAGCTATTGAAGAAATTGAGCTATTTCCCGTGTGGTAGTTTTGGCTACTTCCCTACAACCTCATCCCCAGAGTCACAGTGAGGTGTAATAAAGCAAATACTACATGGTATGATCGGGGCAATAGGGCACACTATTTTCCCTCGGTACTCCGGGTTCGGGTGGTAGGCCTGTAGCCAGTACCTCGGGAAAATAGATTGCACTATTTCCCCTCTAACCATGTAGTATTTGTATAATACGACTATGGCAGGCATGGCAGGCCTAATGTGCAATGATTAGATAAACCTGGATTATCGCCAAAAATCTTGGATTCTCGATTGAAAATCCAGGTTTTCGACCGATAATCCAAGATTTTCAAGGAAAATTTGGTTTTCGAAAAACCTGGATTGAAAAACCTGGCTTGGCAGGAGGAGGACTGTTCTTCGTCTGTTTTCAAAAGAATCGGCCGTTCAGGACATTCGCGAATTATAACCATTCCAATACCCATGGGTGGCATAAATAAAGAGTACGGATCGCGCACAACTCCCAAGACATCGGAACTTATAGTCGAGACAAGCATTGACTTTTACTCAGACTGGTCAGCATTCGTATTATTTGGTCAATGAACGGTGACCTGGATGTAGAGTTTATACGATTTCAAATTTGACAAATCCCGCTGAACATTTTCAGATTTTCTGTCATTTTTAAAGTTGGCAATCTTTCATCATTTGAAAATTTCACAAACAAAGACTTAGGGCCCTAATTCAGATTTAAATCATCAAAGAGGATTTGAATCCGGGAATTTCAACGTATTAAAGGATTTCATAAAAGAGTATACGACTATGGCAGGCCCAATGTGCAATAATTAGATCAACCTGGATTATCGCCTAAAATCTTGGATTCTCGATTGAAATTCCAGGTTTTCGACCGATAGTCCAAGATTAATAGTGCTCAACTGATAAAAAGTCCGGAGCATAACATAAGTCATAAAGTCATGAATATCGAATCGATTTCATGGTCAGACTATCTTTCGAATTACAGTGCTCAATTCCAAACGGAAGAGCTATATACATTTTTATCAGTTGAGCACTATTAAGCTATCTCGAAGCTTTTAGACTGGTCCTGAGAAATGGTCTGGCTGGCTTACGGGCTGGAGAAGTGTGACACACTTTTAGTGATTAAACACCATTGAAAGTGTATGCATGCTAATCTAGACCTGAGCCAACCAGTCACACAATCAGTATCCTTGTCGTCTGATGATTGCGTTAAGCATGAAACTCAGAGTAACGACTCCCTTTCTCGGTAGGTCTAAACTTTGAATTTTTTATATAGCTCCAGATAAGCCCTTTAAACGCCAAATGGTATATGTACGATTCAAATTTGACAAATCCCGCTGACAATATCAATTGATATTTTCAAATTTCCTGTCATCCTTTAACGTCAGCAATCATTCATCATTTGAAAAGTTCACAAACAAAGATTTAAACTCAGATTTAGATCATCAAAGAGGATTTGAATCCGGGAACTTGATCGCGTTAAAGGATTACAGAAAAGAGCATATGACCCGCTAATATGGTCACCAAATTAGGAATTTGGTAAGTAGGTTTGACAGGTAGGCCTATAGGTGTAATTTGGATTTAGTTACAATTATTTTGGGATGTCAAATTCCATGTAGTGTCACGCGTGTTTAATTTGCTTTAGGGTTTACATTAGTACATAGTTAATTAAGTCTTCGGGACCCGGGCTTGTTAAAACACGACTTCTTCCTGTATCCACTTCATACATTTTACTAGTACTCGCCCTGTACCAACACTGATTTAAGCAAACAATCTTGAAGATTTTTCGGCAATAACAAGCGTTTGGTTGTGACTTTTATTACACGTTTATGAGAAGTAAGAAACATATATTTTCCTTGTAAAATTACCTTTTTGTATTTTGTTTCCAATGTTTGATTTTAAGAGATCGAATGTCCATCCCCTCCTGGTGTAAATGAAAGCTTAAGTTAAAAGTGATCACTCTCCGTGGGCCAGTTATCGAAATTGTCATGTATAGGATACCAAAATGAGAAACATTCCTTGCAAATCACGATTGATTTTAAACATTCAAATCTGCCAGTCAGTAAAAAGATAGGTAAACCTCACGCCAAGGGTATATGAAATTAAGTATATTAGTTTCCTGGTATGAACCTATGTCAAATATATTAACTCGACCACCTTACTTGTTAACCCGTCATTTAGTGACTACCCCTCCTTGGGCCGCCCTGAAATACCTGGACGATATATTGATCACACCGCCGTAGCACCTAATGTGTAATATCAGGAGCTTACATTAATCTAACATTTTTTAAACTAGCGTTAATTGTACGCAAACCTACAATCCATGTCGGTGTATTTGTAACATGAAAAGCGAACTTGAAAATATAGGGCAGGTTATCATGGTTTTATAATGTCCCTGTCAATCTAGTATCAGAAACATCAAGCCGTTTCAGTGAAGTGACCTACTCGTAGTCCAACCTACAGGACAAAACTCTATTTTTGGTTTCCTCTATAAGAACCAAGATAATTGGATTCAATACGTGCATCTCAGAGCAGTTTGGCGTAAAGTTTACACTCAACACTCAACAGTGTCAGGGTTAAGGACACATTAACCGGGTTTTCAAATAATTGCTTGATGGGACTCTACGTTTTACTTGATTAAACTTTTGACGGGTTCGGTCCAACGCCTGGTAATCAGTTAAGGAATTTGTAAATGCGTTGAGTTTGTTTGTTGAGTTTACTATTTGAGTCTAATTTATTGTTGAATTGTCACGTATCAATGAATTTTCGTCGTGTATCAATGAATTTTCCCGAAAATAAGCCCATTATCTGTTTGCATATGGGTATAACTATTAAGTCCATAAATAACAATTTGCATTTGTGCTGTAGCAGTGAACATTTTTCTCGATATTGATGTATTTTTCCGACATCATTTAATAGCAGTTTTGTGTTCTTTTTATTACAATGTACTTTTATAGTATAGAAGATACATTCTCCTGAAATATAAATTGATATAATATTATAATTGTATTTAGATTTTAACAGTACCCAAGACATTATACCGGCGACACCCAGTGGCATATCGAAATTGTAATTTGAGAGTTTGTAAACTTGGCAGGACTGTTTTTTGTTTAAAAGGATCGGCCGTTCAGGACATTCGCGAATTATAACCATTACCAATACCCATGGGTGGCATAAAAGAGTCCGGCACGCGCAAAACTCCCAAGACATCGGAACTTTGTCGAGACAAGCATTGACTTTGACACAGACTGGTCAGCATTTGTATTATTTGGTCTATGAACGGGTGACCTGGATGAAGAGTTTATACTCCGAATGATTTTCTCAATAGAACGGTTATTAAAACGTTTTATACAATTTCAAATTTGACAATTCCCGCTGACAATATGAATGGACATTTTTAGATTTTCTGTCATCTTTTAGAGTTGGCAATCGTTCATCCTTTGAAAAGTTTCAAAACAAATATACAGTCCTTGTCGGTATATTTGAAACATGGTAGCGTACGTAAAAATATATGGCAGGTTATCATAGTAACAATGACAGTAAAATCTATAGCCATTCAGTGCAGTGACCTATACCCGTAGTCCAATCTACAGGACAAGCATCTATTTTTGCTTCCTAAATAATAATTGTATTTCATACGTGAGTCTAAGTTTATATCTGTGTGGCTGTTTGGCTAGTTTGGTGAATAGGGTTGAAAACAGGTAGGCACATAAATATAATTTTGATTTAGTTACAATTCTTTTTGGATTGCTAAATCTTTGCAGTGTCATGCTTGTTTAATTCGCTAGAGGGTCTACATCATGGTTAATTAAGTCGGGACTTACCCCCGGACTTACGCCTGTTTGTAACACGATATATTCCTGTACGGAACACACTAGGCCTATAATATGCTATGCATTTAGCACTCTAAAAATACAGCCCGTTCATAGTTAATATTGACGGGCTTTATTTGAGGGACGTATTCCAAATTCGGCCCGAGCTTCTAGCGCACCACTGCGCCTAAGACGTTACTTGGTTCTCAGTTATTGATAAGATGTGTAAACATACACGGGACTTTTGTCAAACACCTCGTATTGCGCTAGCTCTTGAGTGATTTGTGCTCATCAATTAACACTAGCGTTTTATATGAGTGGTACGCGCAATCAATAGTACACCTAACACAAAAAGTTCCTGACCAGGTGCTTTTATGTTAGCTAATTTAAAATCAGTAATCAATATACAAATCTAATATATAGAGCCTATATACACAAACGGGCAAATTTCCTCTCCACAATATATGGGGTGCCTGGAAACGTCCCTTTGAACCAGACAGCATCAATACAGTGACATGTATTTCGATAGCATTACTTTATCTAACTTATTTACAGATTCAAATGACTCCGGGGTGGCCAAGTTGGATATCATTCCATGATTAGGGAAAGTCACGTTTTATCTTGTCTAAGCATAAAATATTTTTTCTTAGATTAAATACTTGCAATATTTTGAATCTACAGCCTCCTGAGCACAATATATGACTTTTAATAATAATGTGAAATATAACTATTGTGTAAATAATAATGTCTTACTATTTATGGGGGATATTTATTGTTCTAAATAAATTATATTTGACTTGGAAATATAGGCCACTGAAGTCTGATCAGCTACGGTGTCTGACACGGTTTATATGACCGACGATAATACGCGATGTATTTTTTCCTGCGGTTCATTTCGACAAAAACGATTTATTTTACTCTAATACAATTTCTGGTAATATGGTCTGGGTAAGGAAGCAATTATATGTATAATATGAAACGTCTGCTTTCTTTCAATAGTAGAAATATTGTTATAACGAATGACCCAAAACATGAAAGACCAGTATCATAACACTTACAAAGTTCATTGCCATCACCATTTTTAAAATGGCGTATTTTGATATTGCCAACATATGCCATAGCTGTGAACAATGGAAATTATAGTGAAAATCCGTCCATATGATATAAAGATTCAGTTACCAATTATACGAATCCACTGAGTCTAGTTATTGGATAACTTCAACGCCCCTTTGAACCAGACAATATCGACAGTGTCATGTATTTCGATAGAATTAATACTGTATCAATTAGGAAAAGTCACGTTTAAGTCTATGAATAAATCTTTTACTAAGATTAAATACTTGCATTATATTTTGTATCTGCAGTCTCTGTGCAAAATGTATTACTTTTATTATAGTAATGATGTGAAATAGGCCTATAGATGTGAAATATAACTATTGGGTAAATAATGTCTTACAATTGATGGACGATATTTATTGTTCTATATTTGACGTGGAAATATAGGCCACTGAAGTCTGATCAGCCACGGTGTGACATGTCTGACACGGTTTATATGACCGGCAATAACATGCGATTGCTGTTGTTTCCCTCAGTTCTTTCGATAAAAACTTATATGTATAATATGAAACGTCTGCATTCTTTAAATTGTATGGAAATATTGGTCTTACGAATGACCCAAAACATGAAAGACCCAAAACATGAAAGACCCAAAACATGAAACACCAGTTTCATAACACTTACAAAGTTCATTGCCATCACCATTTTTAAAATGGCGTATTTTGGCAAAAACAATTATATACGCCATAGTTATTTGAATATTTGAATCATGGAAAGCGTACGTAAAAATATAGGGCAGGTTATCATGGTAACAATGACAGTAAAATCTATAGCCATTCAGTGCAATGACCTATACCCGTAGCCCAATCTACAGGACAACCATCTATTTTTGCTTCCTAAATAATAATTGTATTTCATACGTGAGTCTAAGATTATATCTGTGAGGCTGTTTGGCTAAATTAGAGTTAACACTTACAGACAAGGTATAACAACAAGTTTAGTTTGGTGAATAGAGTTGAAAACAGGTATGCACATATGACATAGGTATAATTTTGATTTAGTTACAATTCTTTTTGGATTGCTAATTCTTTGCAGTGTCCCGCTTGTTTATGATTCGCTAGAGGGTCTTCATTATGGTTAAATAGGTCGGGACTTACGCCTGTTTGTAACACGATCTATTCCTGTGCGGAACACACTATGCTATGCATTTAGCACTCTAAGAATACAGCCGTTCATAGTTACTATTGACGGGCTTTATTTGAGGGACGTATTCCAAATTCGGCCGAGCTTCTAGCGCACCGCTACGCCTAAGACCGACTTTACTCGGTTCTCAGTTATTGATAAGATGTGTAAACATACTCGGGACTTTTGTCAAACACCTCGTATTGCGCTAGCTCTTGAGTGATTTGTGCTCATCAATTAACACTAGCGTTATATATTATGAGTGGTTCGCTCTTGGTTCGCGCAATCAATATACACCTAACACAAAAAGTTCCTGACCAGGTGCTTTTATGTTAGCTAATTTAAAATCAGTAATCAATATATAAATCTAATATATATAGCCTATAGGGCCTATACAAAACGGGCACATTTCCTCTCCACAATATGACACCTCACTCATACAAATTGAGTGGATACTTACAATGTAGTGGTTTTTTATGTATTGGATGTCATTGATTTGTATGATTTGTATGTATGAATGAATGGTGAGCTTGTGATTCATTTCACACAAATTGTTACTGCTGAGGATACACTAGGCAATGATATCCCATAGAAAATATTTTTACTGCAACTGTTTTGGTACCGAATCTAACAATTAGCCTAAGACAAGCAATTTTCAATGTAGATGCATCGCGTAAAATTTGACCTCTGATGTCAACATGGTCAACGGTCAATGTTCACAAAAGTTTAGAACATCCAATTTCATTGACTATACACACCATAGATATTACAAAAAGTTAGGTAGAAACATACGCCCATGGGGTGCCTGGAAACGTCCCTTTGAACCAGACAACATCTATACAGTGACATGTATTTCGATAGAATTACTTTATCAACCTTATTTGCAGATTCAAATGACTCCGGGGTGGCCAAGTTGGATATCATCCCATGATTAGGAAAAGTCACGTTTCATCTTGTCTAAGCATAAATCTTTTTACTAAGATTAAATACTTGCAATATTTTGAATCTACAGCCTCTGAGCACATTATCATTATATAATTATAATTATAATAATAATGTGAACTATAACTATTGTGTAAATAATAATGTCTTACAATTTATTGGTGATATTTATTGTTCTAAATAAATTATACTTGACTTGGAAATATAGGCCACTGAAGTCTGATCAGCTACGGTGTCTGACACGGTTTATATGACCGACGATAATATGCGATGTTTTTTTTCTTCCTGCGGTTCATTTCGACAAAAACGATTTAATTTACTTTACTACAATTTCTGGTAATATGGTCTGGGTAAGGAAGCAATTATATGTATAATATGAAACGTCTGCTTTCTTTCAATAGTAGAAATATTGTTATAACGAATGACCCAAAACATGAAAGACCAGTATCATGACACTCACAAAGTTCATTGCCATCACCATTTTAAACGTATTTTGATATTGCCAACATATGCCATAGCTGATGAACAATGGAAATTATCGTGAAAAATATGATATCAAGATTTAGTTACCAATTATACGAATCCACTGAGTCTAGTTATGTTATAACTTCAACGCCCCTTTGAACCAGACAATGTCATGTATTTCGATAGAATTACCTGTATCAAACTTATTTGCATTCCATGATTAGGAAAAGTCACGTTTGTGTCTATGCATAAATCTTTTACTTACACTTAATACTTGCAATATTTTGTATCTGCAGTCTCTGTGTGCAAAATGTATGACTTTTATTATAGTAATGATGTGAAATAGGCCTATAGGTGTGAAATATAACTATTGAGTAAATAATGTCATACAATTTATGGACGATATTTATCGTTCTAAATAAATTATATTTGACGTGGAAATATAGGCCACTAAAGTCTGATCAGCCACGGTGTGACATGTCTGACACGGTTTATATGACCGGCAATAACATGCGATTGCTGTTGTTTCCCTCAGTTCTTTTCGACAAAAACTTATACGTATAATATGAAACGTCTGCGTTCTTTAAATTGTATAGAAATATTGTTATAACGAATGACCCAAAACATGAAAGACCAGTATCATAACACTTACCAAGTGCATTGCCATCACCATTTTTAAAATGGCGTATTTCGGCAAAAACAATTATTAAAATAATTGTATTTGCCAAAATACGCCATGAACATTGGAAATTATCGTGAAAATCCGTCTATATGATGGTATAAAGATTTAGTTACCAATTATGGAAGTTTAAACAAATCCACGGAGTCTAGTAATTTTATACCCAAAATTGTCTCAATTAAAGTAGATCCTGCCGAGAACAAAGGTGGAATATCTGCATATGAGTCATCTAGTGGTTGATGTGAGTGTTTCCCTCCGGTGCGCAAAGGTCCCTGGTTCAAGAGTCGGTTAGAGAACCTGCTGGGATTTCGTTGAATGATCGGAAGATCTCGAATCAATCAATCGGGTTAATTGGTGGTGTGTGGTTTTTATTTGTTAATCAAACACCAACAGACAGTAGGAGCTCTTGTCCGGGATTATTCCATTACTGACGTAGTTTTGCCATACATTTAGAAACAGGAGCTATCACAGAGGAGCTATTTTGTAAGCATTTTGTACTTAATACACTGACGCTTATTACACACATAACGTGCGCGGCACGTGATGCTGAAAAGGAGGCCCTGACTTTAAATCGCCAGCGTTCGGGAAATCATTTTCATGTATCGTGTTTGGTTTCAAAATGTCTGATAAGACCCCGGAGTGCATGTAGCTATAACACATGCAATTGATCTAGATATGAAATAGTGCATGAAAATATAGATCAAGATTGTCACACCTTTTGTCTACTTTTGCCAAATGGTTTTGAAATTCAATCCCATTACAAGGTATGCGTTTTACTATTAAAGGAGAACACATTCGTACTCTTCGTGATTGCATCTAACAGTTGATAGGTTTGTACTGAACCAAAAAAAAGGCTTTGGGATTAGGCCTACAAGAGCGGTGGAACATTTAGGAAATAAGTATTTTAGAACATTTATAGTACAATCGAATAAACACACTCACCCATATACAGAAAGACCAACGGAGATAATTTACGATCCTCTGTTAAAAAGATAAAATAACTTAAAACATGAATGTAACAAAATAACTAGATGACAGTTTTACAAGCATGTAGTGCACCTCTAACCTCATCAACATGGAACCTATATAATGTTGCCCGTTTGGTAGTTTATGAACACAATAAACTGTGATCTCAAGTTTTAAACCAGTTCGTGTACATGTAGGGGTTCTCGAGTAGGGGAGAGCGGGGAGTGTTCGCTCTATATTCATTTGAAGAGTTCTAGAGACACCAATTTTAAAGATTGAATGGACCTATTGATATTATACGACCATGATCTCAGTACTCTAGACCTTACTGTAAAAGCAGGAGTAAACGATAAAGACAGGTGTCTCAAAAAGGTTCGCCCATAGGCCGGGGCAAGTTCGCCCTAGGCTCAGAATTAGGCTACACAAAGTACCATAATATCCAATACATATGGATTCGTTATTTTTCGTTATTTTATTCCAGAATGAAATTTAGGAGTCCAAAATATAGGAAATCTGTTGCGGAACACACTCGTTCAGAATTTAAAAATAATAAGAGATACCACATTTTGAAATATTCTCCATTAATATTAGTGTTACTCCATTCCTGATAACTATTTTTATAATTACAATTATCCTGTAAGAGGAAAATTGCAATTTTGAAATTAGGCAAAATCATAACTATATAAATCCCTGTTGGCGAACCTGCCCCATCATCATAGGGCGTATGTGCCCCATATAGCGCAATAAGTGCCACGGATGTCCCACATACATTGATGGGTTGTTAACTGCATCATATCCATAATCCATCCCATACTTACTTAATAATAATTTACATTAAAACCTTCTCTACGAATAACTTTGGAAAAAATTCACTTTTGATAAGTTGACAAACATGTTAAGGTGATCTGCCACGTTAATGTGGGAAGCTTGCAACATACTACTTTATCTATTGTGTGTTCGCCAAATTCAACCAGTGGCCGCAAAGATGAGAATCACGTGGTGTGGGCGAACCTGCTCATAGGGCGTACACTCCGCGCTCTCGCCTAATTTTGTTTGAAGGTCATGGAGGGTCATAAGTATCTAAAAAGTACACATATCTAGCCTTTCATATGCGGTGTTAGCGCCCTCTGTACGCCTCGCTCCGCTCGGCGCTCGACCGATTACCAGGCGTCTTTGACAAAGACATATCAGGACTCAAATTACTCATTTTTGTTATGTTTTACTTTGTTCTTAGAGTTGTTCAAGGGCCCTTTATCATTGTTTAAAGGGCTGGATTTGACACCTGAGTTAGTGTATGCAACACTACAGACCCTTGACACAGACCCTAGAAAATCTCAAAACAGACTGTTTAACGTAAAACTGTAAATGTGTTAGTTAAGGTTGGCCCCGCAACTCCGCCTCGTCCTACTTGAAGTTATCAGAAAGCACACCATAAACGTCATTTAAGTGTAAGTTAAAAATACACCAGGGAAATGAAACGTTTCTTGTTTTTAATGTTTACAGAATGCCAGATTAATAAAAGGTGTGTGTAGACAAATAAAAACTTTTAGAATAGATCTGCAAGGAAATACGGTATTAATTTTAAGTGTCAACATTATACAAGTGAGCCAAGGTCAAGGAAAATCCTAGATTACCGTTTCAAACTTTTGCATTAAGGTGGTGGTGATATTTAAAAAAAGTTATATTCGATATTTATTGATCGACAAAACTTCATTAATACACGGGATTATTTTAATATTCAACTGTTCATGCCTTGAACTTCATATTAATTGTAGTCCACTTTTTAAGTGTTAGTATTTTGAAACCGTTTTAGATTACAATCTGGCTATATCATCAAAGAGTACGGTTTTGAAATTTTGACTGAATACCTACCATAATTATATATATAGTATTAATAGACTATACAAATCAGGCTTGTATTGATCTGAAATTTAAAATCATCAGGACAACGTGATCTCAATATTTAATAAATAACAATGGCAAAAATCAAAAGCAATACAGGTAGAAAATGGGAATCTATGAAACATTATCTTCGTCAATTCATCATGTTCATACGTCGTTTATGATCAATATACACTCTGTTGTGTTTAATGCACACGTTCATGTATTCAATATATCGTTTACGTTTCGTACCTATCGTTTACGTTCCGTACAATCGTTTACGGTTCAGCACATATCGTTTACGATCCGTACCTATTGTTTACGGTTCAGTACATATCGTTTACGTTCAGTACATATCATCGTTTTAATACGTTCCGTACATATCGTTTACGGTTCAGTACATATCGTTTACGTTCAGTACATATCGCTTACGTTTAGTACATATCGTGTACGGTTCAGAAAAAATCGTTTACGTTAAGTAAATATCATTTACATTCAGTACATATCATTTACAATGATAAACGTTTTTACAAGAAGAACAAAATCTATGCAATCGGTCGGGCTTTTTTATTCTTTTATTTATTTCTTTCAATTGACGAACTAAAAAAAATGGATTAAAAAATGTCGGAAATGAGTGGGGTCGGTATTTACTGGTACATATTTATTTTTCAAATTAAAATAATAGGTCGGTTGGGCCCGTTAAAAAGTGTTGATTGGGGGGGGGGGTTCGTCGCCTAAGGGCTCTATATTTTTGAAAACAAAAACATACATAGGCCTACTCGATGCAAAATAGATTCTGCAATCTTTGGATTTCCAGCAGCCTGACGCTGTATCCATTCACGTCGGTCTAACGATTAGAAGGTACTGGTTCGATTCTAACAGAGGGTTCTTCTTTTTCCCCAACCTGTATGTGCGATGTAGGAATGGGGATATCTATATGTTTGATTTTAATTAACCCGGAGTACTTTGTATATCTTTATGGAGCTCCTAGTTTAAAAAATAAGAAGCAACGACCACAAAGAATTTCTGTTCAGGCATTATTTAAATCGGAAAATGTTAGATAGTGGTTAGATGGAAGATCATTTTGTTTTGACCATAAGAAAATAGCTAACAGCCATTTACGAAGTATAATCATCTCATGATTAGGACTATTCGGGCACTCAGACGTGATAACGGATGTGACTGCTGCATGTGCGGTATTTATGCATTTATGCAAGACCAACATTGATCAAATTATTAGCGGGATTACAAGAGGATACAATATATATCGCCTTGAGCATTTGACAAGAAACCACGAAATCGGCGTCATAAGAACTTTGAAAAGGTTATGTTATTCTTGAAATTGAACATAGAAATTACTTTTCACGTATTTTGTTGTGTAGAATTATCGTTCGGTAGCTGGCTACGTAAGGTTAAAGAGTCAACAACTTATAATATGATGATTGAATTATTGATGTGGAACAACGAATAAGCCCATTCCATGATAATAGAAGATGATCTCTGAACTGTCACAACTCTGAAACTAGGTTATATAATACTCTTGAAATCGAACATTATCTTTCGCGTATTTTGCTGTGTATACTTCTCGTTTAAATTATATAAAATGTGGTAGTTGTCTACGTAAAGACCTCAAGGTTAAGGTCGTAGTAATCAACAACTTATAGTTTGATGGAAATTAATATTGATATAGAACAACGGATAAGCTAATCCCGTAATCATAGAAGATGATCGCAACTGTCACAACACTGAAAGCTTTTCTTACTCTTGAAATTGAACATAGATAGGCATTATGTTTTGCGTATTTAGTTGTGTGTAATTATCGGTTGAGTTATATACAATTTGGTAGCTGGCTACGTAAAGACCTAAGGGGTCAACGACTAGTAGTAGTAGTTTGATTGGAAGTATGTGTGTATAGAACAACGGATAAGCTAATGCCATAATCATAGAAGATGATCTCTGAAACTGTCACAACTCTGAAATTAGGTTAGGTTACTTAGTACTCTTGTCGCGTATTTTGTTGTATATAATTATTTTTTGGTAACTAGCTAGCGGCTACGTAAATACCTTAAGGTTAAGGTCGAAGGAGTCAACAACTTATAGTTTGATCCCAGTTTGATTGGATTTATTGAAGTAGAACGGTTAAGCTAATTCTATGATAATAGAAGATTACTTCTGAACCGTCGCATATCTCAGAGAAGGGAAGGTTATTCTAATTACCCGATTAGTTCAGCCGTTTAAATCCTGCTGATAGTCATAATCAATCTCCTTACTATGCTTCTATGCTGTCAACATGGACAATTTAACCATGACCTGGTAACACTGAGTCTATGGTATAATAATTAATTCCTTTATAGAAATATCTATCTGATATCAAATCAATGGCCTGTGATCTGCTATTGACTGTTAGTGTAAATCTGCGATCAGTAAAAATAAGACCCTTTTCTGGCCTCCACTACGACAACTAAATTCATAATCAAATTTCAATAAATTGACCATCTTCCCGGGATATAAGTATCAGGGATGTAATAAGTTAACCTGCCTCGTGCACCTGCAAAATATTCCGCACAATTTTGCAGTCAGGAGGTGGAAGCATTATAAATCCTGTGTACTGTCGAAAACTGGTAAGATCTTTAAGTTGATGAGAGGTTAACAGCCTCTAATTGCCAAATTTGGTCATATTTTATTGCTTTATTAGATTACTTTCCGAAATAGAAAGATCTGCTGATTGGTCGAAAGTGAAATGTTAAAATATGTTATAGTAATGGATTGTGGGTTAGCAAAGAGCGGTTTTGCAACGATGAGCATTTAATGTGGATGATGCCATTTCATAACCATTTATTTATGGTTCACGAAAGTAAATATTGATATCATAGTTCATGACTCCTTTCATGGTATCATAATAAATATTATGAAATGACATTTCCTATAACTTTCATATAGGTTAATTATTACGGGATATGTTTAAGTCTCTACTTCATTTCCTTTTATAGTGTTACCATGGTTACACATATAACTGTACAAACAATTATCCAACCCTTTGAACATGTCTTTCCTTGTGTCAGAGATGTGTCACAACATTGATTTTCTAAAATCCGGGTCTCACCTTGCAATCTGTTCAGGTAAAGGTAATTTTCATGTACAGTGCCTTGAGATGTAATCGATAGTGCCCTACGTGGAAAAAATCTTAACACTTTCCACGCGGCTATTATTTTTACTATACACATAACAGATTTTTCAGAAACCTTTCTCAATTTTCAAAGTCTATCTCAAGGATTACTGACCCAATACTAGGCATGTTTGTACTTATTTCAATGCATTTCTCATGGCATTTCCAAATATGGTAATGAAATCCAGTAATTTTGACATTTTTGAATATTTTGTGAACTTTTGGAATGTCGTCTGCAGCTACCTGCCGCGTAGAAAAAGTCTTAAGTGTAATTTAAGCAAACGACGTCCAATAAAAATAAACTGTGTACATTAAACATACACGATGTGGACTGAACATGTGCCTAGATCGTAAACGATTTGCCTTAATCATAAACCATGTGTGCCTTGATCATAAACGATGTGCATTGATCACAAACCATGTGCCGTAATAATAAACTATGTGTCTTAATCATAAACGATGTGTATTGAACATGAAGAATGTGCGATGAATATGAACGATGTAAATTGAACATGCACGATGTGCGTTGAACATAAACGATGTGCGTTGAACATAAACCGGGACATAAACGATGTGCGTTGACAATAAAGGGTGTGCATTGAACATAATGGGTGTGCATTGAATATGAACGGTTTGAATTGAACAGAAATGATGTGCATTGAATGTAAACGATGGGTATTGAACATTAACGATGTGCATTGAATATAAACGATGTGCATTATTACGTAACATAACTTTCTAATAAACCACTAGCGATTCCAAATGTCCAAAATTCGAGTGTTTCCTTATTACATTATCAAATAGCCACTGCAGGACATTGACATTTTTGTGATTACATTTGGGAATAAGTCCCAAGTGAATTTGTATATCATGGGTAGATTTTCTCCATTTTCCCTCTTGACTAGACCAATGTGCGTGCATTTGTAAGCATGATCATTATTCTTGAAAATCATTCACGTCAACATTTGACAACGGAAACACCTTAAAACAAAATGAGCCTTCAAGATTTTTATATCACGTGTTCGATTTTTATTTTATTTTATTCAGCATATTATCATCTATCAAGAAGTATTGCACATACATATAAAACTTTAAAATACAGATAAGCGTACATTTAGAGCAAAACATAAAAATGATAACATGCTAAGGATAACCCTTTGAGCTAAAAACTTATTAGGCCTACCAAAGGGGTTCTTAAATATTAATAATAAAAAAAGTCATATACACGTAAAAACACCAAACATAAAAAGCAATAGAATTCAGTGAGATGACTTAAATGTTTTCAGGAAGCCTATTCCAGTCTTTGATGGTATTATAATAAAAAGAGGCGGAACTGGGGGTCTTAAAGCACTGGTATACATGTATTCAAACCTTTTTGAAATTCAACCTAGCACGTCTGCCCTGAAATACATTGTTAGATTTTAACAGATTTAAAGGCCTTTTGAAACATGAAACAAAAAGCGAAGATTGTGTTTGCATCATAGGCCATAATCTAATTGACAAGCCTATCTACGTTATTTAAACGAGTTCATAACGAGTTTTTATTTTTTTTCTACATTCCTACACTATTTTGCCACAGTATTGAAAATATCCGTCAAACAATACATTGTATAATACCATTGCACATGTTGCACATGCCTTGTAAAGAATGAAATCCATACACTGAACATGAATGGACAAGAAGTCCTGCAATTACAATGAATTATGGTCTTTCCCGTTACACAAACGAAAAGGAAAAGGTGGATATTTCAGAGGTCGCGAAGGTTTGGCAGATCCGGGCTCTGGTTTTCTTTGACATATCTGAAGTCATTACCAGATCAAGGAAGCATTCAATAAATCTTGCAGGAAGAATTTCCTTTGAAGCTTTGATAAGTATATACAATGATGTATAGGCCTACCTATAATTCCTCTAAATCCAGGGAAAGAAGATAAACATAATGGCAATGACATGACAGTCATCATGGTCATGAGCTATTGCTTCGCATTTGGAATCATATGGACACGACACAAAATTAGTGTTAAATATTGAAGTGAAGATACAATCTATAGTAATTTATTGAGTCGACCAGGTTGGGTCGATTTTGATCCCTATGTGGCTAAAAGACACAAGGCTGCAAAACAGTTTGTCTTAAACAGATTCGAACATATGATTTCTTTAAATTCATATTCGACAATCTTGGTGAAGTACTAAGATGAGTCTAAAGCTATGAAGGATGACATTCGGTATTGGATTTGATTGTGAACACATAAAATGAGTTTGAATGATCGTACGTTGCAAACATTGCTTGCGTCAGAATCAGAACTATGTCCAGGGTGTTGCTATAAAAAGGTAAATAATCTATATCGGTAGTTTTATTTGTTTGAGGGAAGATGCTATGGTTATATATGGGTAAAGTGTTAATTTACAAAAGAATGCCCCTTGTCGTGAAAGAATTGCAGTTGTCTTTGAAAAAATTATGATGTTGTTTCATTTCTTAGTACAAAGTTACAGACACACCAATAACAAGGTCCGAAATTGCACCTTTGTGTTCTAAGCTGAGCCGTTCCATAATCATACCAAATTTGGACGATTGCAAATCCTCCTTATGTGTTATACGACCTTATGTTATAGTTAGTAGTACTATAAACACGGAGCGATCCAATGGCCAGTTACGATGAAGTCGACAAATTGACAAATACAATTTAATTTCAGATTCGTAATGCAAATAATAATATTCAGTCATGTGAGAAATGTTCACCTGGAGCGGCCCGTGGTGGAGCGATAGGTATAAGGACACAGGGTGTATGAAACAATGCTACACACAAATGATATTTGCTTTTGCTCTAACGAATCACATCAAATCATATCAAATCATATCAAGTTGGGTACTCTTTAGTCGAAATTTACAGAGACCAAAATATATAGGACACTATTATTCGGCTATATACATAAACATTTAATTTTCACTATTGGTTTCATGGTTCAAAGAACCTGCTACATCATAAACTGTACGAATAACCATAAAAAGTGAAAAGCTAGTAATTTATGGAATAACCATATCAAACTCTTTCATTTGATGGAGAAAAGATTTCATATCCGTAAAGAGTTAAAAGTCATCAAAAAGATGATGAAACGGGGTGATTGATATAATCATCACATTTAGAGTAGATTTTTTCAGTAGTTTTTAAATGATAAAAGCAAAATCTTAAATTATTCCTCTATCATATTGCATTGACACGATCATGCCCCAACCTTTTGCAAAGACGCGCGTAATTTGACCAAATCAATGTCAGATTCAAGTTTATTTGTGTGTAAATCCCCGCAGCTGAAACCAATTACCGTCTGCTTCCTTTGGGGGTCTAAATAATACCCTGGCGTCCTCCTTGTCATTTCTCATTTGAAATCAATGTTATTTACACTCATTTTACACTTCATATGGCATGTATGGATATATCTGATTTTATCGAAGCTGAATAGAAGTAATAATATTCGCTGAAATAGTAGACTCTCTTGGGTATTCGGTTTCAACTGTGGTGGGCCGTGCTTTGTTTCGCGTGAATTATGATGGAAATGCTAAAATAATATTTATATTTTATCCCTAAATATGAATTATTTTTATTAGTGGGGTCATGATTAAGGAGTGTATATTGTGGGAATATTTCGCTATGTATGTTTATTGCGTTTGGGGTATTCCTTATTATTAAGGGTAGGAAGGAAATAATCGTACATTAAAGATGATCCTTTGAGATTGTAAACTGAGCCAATATTTACCTGAAATTTTTGATTTTCATCGTTCGGATCTTTATCAGCAGACGACTCGACTAGAGAGTAGAGACTTTATTGCGGAAACGTGACCTCAAAAGGCCGATGTAGGTTCTGATAGATTTGAGTCCGTGAAATACATGTATCGCAAATGTTGCACTGCCTTAAAGGGACATTAAGTGGTGTTGAAAATTTTAAATGTTTAAAAATTTACTTCAGAATTCAAGATGAACATTAAAAATTGCCATTATTGTTGTTTCTACTAATAAAAACACAGCAAAACTTGATTAAAACAATATCATCGCTATTTATTGAAAAACGCCCTCTATGCAAATATGGTTCGCGTTATGTATCACGCGTACTGCAGGGGATACTGTCGGACGTAAAATGCTCGTCGCGGCTGTACGAGCATTTTTGAATCGACGTTTTCTTGTACAAAGAGGGCTGATTTTTCTTAATCCTTATAGGTGTAAGTTCATACATGTAATACAATTATAAAAATATACTAATCCCAGTTTTTCATAATTGAGGGCGCAGCCTCCAACACATCTCTTAGTGTCCCTTTAATTGTGCTCAACTAAATGTTGAATTGTTAGTCAAATACAGTTCTCTATAAGCAGATTTAATTCAATCATTATGATATCTTTAAATCCGATATCTACGAACATAGATGAACACTTCATATTAATCTTTCGTATTAATCACGTCTTCTTGTTTATGTCTTTCACTTACAGAATATTAAATTATCCCCGCCGTGGAAATGTGAAGAGTTGGGAGGTTCGAACTATTGTAAAACGTGCCTTCCAAGTGTGGAGTGAAGTTACGCCACTAGTTTTCAGAGAGGCGAAAGCGGAAGAGGCTGACATTCGAGTAGGATTTTATAGCGGTCGCCACTCAGCCGACAAAGACCATCCATTATTTGACGGCCCGGATGGAGATCTTGCGCATGCGTTCTCTCCTAATGCTGGTTGGGGCAAAGTTGACGGTGACGTCCATTTTGACAACGACGAGGTATTCAACATGGATGCCACAAGTACTAACGGTACGTTGATATGTCATACTAAAATGAAATGTACATTCACTGATTGAAACAATTCACATTTCCTATAAACCATAGCTAACGATCTGTCAATGTCTTTCCATAAAGTCATAAATAGGACAAAACATTCAAATTTGACACAATTCTTTATAAAAATCTGAAAATCCCAGAAATTTCAAAAGCCATAGAGTTCTTCGATCCGCGTCTTTACTGGTGTCCGTGTCGCTAACATCGTTTGTGTTTAATGAACATCATTTGTGTTTAATGCACATGGTTTGTGTTTAATGCACATAATGTGTGCTTAATGCACATCATTTGTGTTGAATGCACATCGTTTATGTTTAAATGCACACCGTTTATGTTTAATGCACATCGTTTATGTTTAATGCACATCGTTTGTGTTGAATGCACATCATTTATGTTAAATGCACGTAGTTTATGTTTAATGCACATCTTTTATGTTTAATGCACATCATTTGTGTTTAATGCACATCGTTTATGTTCAATGCACATCGTTTGTGTTTTAAATGCACATCATTTATATTAAATGCACATCGTTTATGTTTAATGCACATCGTTTATGTTTAATGCTCATTGTATATGTTTATGGCACATCGTTTGTGTTTAATGCACATCGTTTATGTTTAATGCACATCGTGTGTGACATTACCGATACGAGCCTCTATCCACCGTATATAAGAGAGCACCACACCAAATCAATGCGCAATTCGTGTAATGCTGTAGTAGTTCCGGAAAAGCACGAAGACTAGGCTTGTAAATGTGAGGTTTTCGGGCAATTTGTTTCTCCGGGGATGGTATGTTTGTATTTAAATGAACGAGTGGGACCTATCCGTTGCACCTACAATGATAAAATACGATATTTTTAATTTATCGACCTAAATAGTGCCCAGGGCGTAAGCACCTGCCTAAATGGTGAACAGGCATGAACAAGTGGGGGCGCTGTGTGCAGGTCCGTAGCGGAAAATTTAGCTTAATAGCCCCTCATGAAACAAGGCTTAAATTAAAGTTGAGATGTTACTGACAATGGACATAGGTGACAAGTATGCAATAAATGTAACCGGAGGGTAGAAAAGGTGTCTTGAAATATGGCACTTTTACACGTATTTCAATGAGAAAGATATTTGGTGTAGTGCGCCCTTTAACGCACAATGGCCATTTCCAATAAAACCGAGTTTTGAAGTGGAAGATGGGTCCAAATTGCTTAAATACGCCTTGATTTACATTCAAAACACCATTTATATCAATGTCGGACGTTAATATCAAGAAGTTTACATGATTTTCTCGAGAAATAGCCAAGAAAATGGCTCTAAAGCTCCAAATTCAGAATCAAATGGCTACGCGTCTGTTTTGCGATTTTATAGATAGAGGGTCACGTTACCCTTGGCTAGAAGTCCCCCACGTGCAAGAATACTCCCTCTTAGGTCTATATCAAGTAACTTGCATCTCAGTTAAAGAGTTAATTATCTCATTTTCAAGTTCAAAGCTTTATTTAGAGTTTTATCACTCTCATGTAGGTCAACGTTTTGTCAAAATTCATATTTGGCCCCACATTGGCTCAGAAAAGAGCAACAAATCGTTAAAATTGTACATTCAATGCTTAACACAATACCCTAGGGGTAATATCGTGACAAAAATGTAATTGTGAGTTTGCCTACTAGGTAATCATGATACTCTAAGTAAACAAATGGCTTTTAGAAGCTTTATTGTCCTACAAATACGGGGGTCTTTTACCCCCCCCCCCCCCCCTACATAATTTAACCATTAATGGCATACAGGTATCTCTGCAATGAATACGGCGTGATATAGTGATTATATGATTACGTTATCATGTTTGTCGATAATTAAATGTGTCATATATGCTATTAACATATATATTATACAATGTAAACAATGACAAATCAAAAAATACACGTTTTGGTCATGAAAGCAGACATTAAATGTAACAATTTTGGGCACAAAATGGCCAAAAAGTGAGAAAAATTGGGTATTTTGGGTATAGAGTAAAATCTATTTTGTGACATAATTCAAGTTAGGAGTAGAATTTGAATTTTTTGAGTGACACTTTTTCATAATGCTATATGACGATTCCAAAAATGCAACAAAAAAAATTTAGATTTTTGTTAAAGAGAGCACCACACCAAATCAATGCGTAATTCGTGTAATGCTGTAGTAGTTCCGGAAAAGCACGAAGACTAGGCTTGTAAATGTGAGGTTTTCGGGCAATTTGTTTCTCCGGGGATGGTATGTTTGTATTTAAATGAACGAGTGGGACCTATCCGTTGCACCTACAATGATAAAATACGATATTTTTAATTTATCGACCTAAATAGTGCCCAGGGCGTAAGCACCTGCCTAAATGGTGAACAGGCATGCCAGAAAACGTGAAAAAGTGGGGGCGCTGTGTGCAGGTCCGTAGCGGAAAATTTAGCTTAATAGCCCCTCATGAAACAAGGCTTAAATTAAAGTTGAGATGTTACTGAAAATGGACATAGGTGACAAGTATGCAATAAATGTAACCGGAGGGTAGAAAAGGTGTCTTGAAATATGGCACTTTTACACGTATTTCAATGAGAAAGATATTTGGTGTAGTGCGCCCATAAAGATCCGCCAGCTAAGATTCCTTTGACAATATTCTCCGTCTCCCTCATGAAGAGCCTGCTATAAAAAAAAGTATGCCACCTACGTACCAACACATGGCCGAAGGAGAGCTGGGCGTCCATGCGCATCATATTTGACCTATACAACGCTTTCTGTACGAGGGGCATTCAATAAATACCTGCAACCATTAAAAATCTCTGAACCGTGACATGTGTCAATAAAATAAACTTACGATACTTAAACTGTAGGTCTTACTCCTTTCTCACTGAAAATTTCAAACATGTGGGTCATTTTTATCATGTAATTTCAGTACTATAAACATCATGGTCTCTGTGCACTGAAAATTGACAAGAATCAGCATTATAAATCAAGCGCCAATATTAACACCGTAAACGCACGTATCTTAAGGGGGGTGTGGACTCTCAGGTACAGCCTCCGTAAAACTGCCGTAACTTCTTCAATATTCATTTAATGTGATTTTTTACCGCCAAAATCATGAAAATCACCATTTTTGGGAAAAACTCACTTTTTTGGCACTTTTTGGTCTGTAACTCAAAAAATAAAAAATAAGATATTAAAAATAAAAAAACGCTCCTGGGGAATGTTATCAGGATTATCATAAAACTAGTATGAAAAAATTTAGCAAAATATATTTTGAGTTATCTTTTCCAAACCTAAAATGGGTCAAAAAACATGTTTTTTATAATTTTTTCCAAAATGGTCAATTTTATTATCATGGTTGGATTCATTGAACCCTTTTCTGCAAAAAACTGTATTTATTTATAAAGATTAAATGAATATTGAAGAAGTTACGGCAGTTTTACGGAGGCTGTACCTGAGTATCCACAGCCCCCTTAATGCATGCAATAAACTTGTCTTTCAAATTTCCCGCCAATGTATCATTTAATTCCTTAACCAGTGCCCTGAGATCACGGTTTTCACAGTGCTGAAATGTAATGATAAAAATGGCCTACGTGTTTGAAATTTTCTGTGAGAAAAAAGTAAGACTTACAGTTTAAGTATCATAAGTTTATTTTACTGACACGTGTCACGTTTCACAGATTTTCAAAGGTTGCAGGTATTTATTGAATGCCCTCGTGCTAGGGGACAATGAAGGCATGATCCAAGTACGAAAGATAGTCACTTTTGCTAAAGACCGCCTTGCATGGAGGAAACTTGTGGTCGCCTGCTTTGCAGCCGAAGGATGATGATGATGATATGTTGAATGCATGTCGTGTATGTTTAATGCCCATCGGGTTTTTTAATGTAGGCCTAAAGACAGCAAAAAAAGTAAAATCGTAAAACCGGCTGTTGTAAAATCACCTATAATTTTAAAATTGTTACTCATAGTCTAAAAATGAAAATACCAGGAGACGGAAAATTTAATTACGGTGATTTTGACACCTTGTTTGTTAAAATCGATCGAGTATTGTTGTCGCGGTATGTGCTTACAGATGAAAAGTGCCCATTTCCATTGTTGCAGTAACTCCTATTGATCTCTCTGATTCAGCGTGAAGATAATAAACTTGATTAGCATAATCCGGGACAAATTTAATGGGGATGACAGGCGTACTTCTTTACAATTAAAAAGGATGAATTTAAAACTCCAAATGCTCAGAAGGTCCGAGAAGACAGACAGGACAGGTCATCGCCATGGGCAAACTGTCAGATTTGATTTGATTTGATCAACATTCCCGCTATTATCTTCACGCTGAATCAGAGAGATCAATAGGATTTTAACAAACAAGGTGTCAAATCACCGTAATTAAATTGTCCGTCTCCTGGTATTTTCATTTTTAGAATATGAGTAACAATTTTAAAATTATATGTGATTTTACAACAGCCGAGTTACTTTTTTTGCTGTCTTTATATCGTTTATGTTTAATGTTCATCGGGTGTTTTTTTTTAATGTACATCGGTTATGTTTAATGCACATCGTTTGTGTTTAATGCACATCGTTTATGTTTAATTGACATCGTTTGTGTTTAATGCACATCGTTTGTGTTTAATGCACATCATTTATATTTAATGCATATCGTTTTGTTTATTGCACATCGTTTGCGTTTAATGTACATATACATCGTTTATGTTTATGTTTATTGCACATCGTTTGTGTTTAATTCATATCGTTTATAAGTAATGCAGATCGTTTATGATCAAGGTACAGTACGTCGATCCAATTCAATGCACATTGTCTTTTTAAATTTTCACATCGCTTGTGTTCAATGCTCATTCTTTTTTAATTTCACATCGCTTGTGTTCAATGCACATTAGATTGATTAATTTAAGTAAACTTATTTTCCTTCCCCATCTACATGTATTTCACTCAGTGAACACTCTTATATCTTCTTTTTCATCATGTAGGTGGTTACAATTTCTTTCAAATAGCTGCACATGAAATCGGGCACGCACTTGGCCTGGATCACTCCGACGATCCAAACGCTCTCATGTGGCCACATTATCATTATATTCACAACTTTCGTCTACCGATGGATGATCTCAAGGGTATTCAATACCTATACGGTAAGAATTTGAACAATGTTTCGTAGGAAATGTCAATGCATGATATTTCATTAAGAACCTTCGGCTTCCTGTGCACAGACAGCACAGTCGATCTCAAGGGTATTGAGCACCTTTACGGTTAGACTAGAAAATTGGTAAGCGTAAGGAATTGCCAATGCACGATCATTATTCATAACATTCGTCTACCGATGGACGATTTCAAGGATATTCAGTACCTATACGGGCAGGCTAGGAAAGTGGTAAGTGTAGGAATTGTCAACGCAATTGACACAATTCTTTTTAAAAATCTGAAAATTCCACAAGCAATATCAGTGTCGCATCTGGAGACAATCTAACTGTTGATGTTTCATTCTCCCCTTCTTCAGGAAAGAATCCAGATAACAAAGACGGGCCAAGCACATACGGTGCCCAGGCACCCTGTACCAAAGTATTTGACACAATATTATCTATAGGAGGTGTTATATATATATTTAAGGTAAGTAGTTAAAGTCTACTTAGAATAGTCAAAGACGTAATCTGATTCTTGTAGGACGCCTTCCAGAAGAATATTAGGCTCAGATTTTTTTTGTTTGTCATTTGTCACTTGTAGGTCTCAATCTATCTCTGTAAATGACAAAATTTCTAAACCTCATACTCCTCTCGAAGGCTACCCACAAGGATCCGTTTTTGGACCATTATCGTTACCATATGTACACAGCACCATTGGGAGACGTCATCGATGTACATGGCCTTGGCATCTAGCGCCACCTGTATAAAAAGTAAACATACTTATGAGACCATTTTTGCACCATAATGTTTTTAAGGACCAGTGATTACACACACAAAATTTCATCGATATAGCTCCTTCACTTCTGGGTGATGTCAAGAACTTTTTGATACCCCCTCGTATATATAAATATAAAAGAGTTGTCTGATGATCGCACAAGCGTGAAACTCTGAGTAGCAACTACCGTTCCAAATGGTTTAACTGATATATATATAAATGTACATTGTTCTGATTTCAGGGTAGTCGTTATTGGGAACTATGGAGTGGTCAGCTAATATCAGACAAAGAAGGAAAGTTAATACGAGATCATTGGTACAGGTTACCATCTAGAATCGATGCAGTATACCAAAGGAAGGATGGAAAAACCGTATTTTTCAAAGGTAAACACATTCTTAAGTTTTTGTCTGAGCTTAAACTGGTATTTTGAAATGCCATACAAACACCTCCCTATTTGTTGTTGTGGTTTTTGTGTTGGTGAAAGCAAGCACATAATTTCCTACATTCGATCAAATTACCTGATTCCTAACATGCTTATAAGCACATCAAAGTAGCAAGAACGTACTAGGTTATACCGGCAACTCCCACGAGTCGTACAATTTATTTTTCGTTCATCTGGCATTAACTAATGGAAATTGATAATGAAATTGTTGATGAAAGATGTCCATATTAACTTCGGCCTGTTATTATGATGAGGATTGATTGATCGACCGCTCATTACATTATACGAAGAGTCATGTCGTGGAAACTCCAGCATAAGTCTTCCAATCTCGTCCTGATATTGAGATTAGTGCATCAATATTGTTTACCTAAACTCTCTTGATGGGGAAAGATCTCTAATCCGGACTTGATCCTTCTTCCCAAACTAAAAAAACAGAGGTATTAACCTTCTGCAAAGGCGCTTGAACTGTATCTTCATTGTTTACAAAAGTACATATATTCTGTTTCTTTTCACTGTCTCCACACGCAGGTACCAAATATTGGTTGTATTACGGCCAATTTCCCGTCTCAGGTTACCCGAGACCTGTCAAAGAGTTAGGGCTTCCCAATGCCATCGATGCTGCTGTTCCGATTGGCTCAAGGAAAACATTTTTCTTCAAGAAGTCGTTGGTATGGCGGTACGATGAAAAGAAGAGGGAAATAGATAAAGGATTTCCGAAGCAGATAAAACAAGTTTTTCCAGCACTACCAAAGAGAATTCGTATTGCTTTTGCTCATAATGACGGTAAGAATGATATATGATTACTCCAAATAATTGGGGCAGAATTATGTTGAAGTTATACCAAATACACCACTTGTTATCCGATTTTCTTTAAGACCAGGTGTGTGTTTCATAAATAAAGCTCAAGCTACGGACGTATGATAAGAAGTTGTTCTTCTAAATCCATCTTCACTTGAAACACATCTTATAGATGCGATGTCGTAGAAAAATGATTTCAATCAACCTATCGTTGGCTTCGAACAGAATTTCAAACAAATGTCAAAAACAACAACTGTGACTTCGAAGGATGGACTACCATGACTACGAAGGGTACGTGTCATAAGTGACGATACGTCCCAGCGCCTGTGTGTAATCATAGATCCTTGAGAAGATGGTGCAAATCACGAACCTATTCGAGGGGTCTGAAGGGTTGTACGCACATGTGTTTAAGTATGAACATCAATCGTAAAGTGACATGCAACGTACAGTGTCGTAGAATCCTTCTAATCTTAGTCTGCGTGACGTTTAGGGCAGTCGTAGACCCTTCGTATTCGTAGAACTGCTTTTACAAGGAACCATCGTATGCTACGACGCGTACCCTTCGTTAAAAAACGTGTCCATTCCTAGTCCAATCACAGGTGTTATTTAACATGTTTGAGCAAAGAATCTTCCAGTAACCTATAATGGGTTTTAAGAAACCAATTATTCTACGACATCGTCGTAGCGAAGATGTCTTGTAGAATAAAACTTAAGGTGTTTCGTAGCTTCAGCTTTTGTGAAATGCACCAAATAAGCAATATCATGTCAACAACTGCAATACAGTGGGAACAAATGGTCCTGTCAAGTTGGAAAAGAATGCTGGTGTTTGACAATTACGGTACTCTTGCATAATTCATTCCAATTTCCATTGAATAACTATATAAAGGGTTCAAAAAAAGTAGGTCACCCCCCCCCCCTAAACTTTGATCACGTTTGTTTGCATAACTGTAGTCACAATTGAACGTTTTGAGAGATTGAAACATTTATGCAAATCAAAAACATTTGTCTACCCATAGAACATTTAGTCCATTTCAATATCATTATTACTTTTCACAAAATTATGTATCAAAAAAATGGCACTTTTCAAGATTCTATACGAGTTTGTGTGCATAAATCCCCCACAATTAGGCGTTTTAAGAGATTGAAACATTTGCAAAAAGGGAAAAAAACCTTGGCTACCCACACAAAGTTTCCCCTTTTCAATACCATGTTTGCTTTTCCCAAAACAGTCACAAAAGTTTCCCCAAAATGATGTTTTCCGAAAAGTGGCACTTTTTAACGAAGTTATTGACGTGAATGGCTGACACTATTGGCTAGTCATGCATGAAATAAAATAATTTTCTTTTTTAATTTCAAATAAGGACTAGGGTAGGTGTGGGTAATACGGGACCTTTAAGACATTTGCATAATTAAAATACAAAATAACTGACTCAAATTTAAGCAAAGTTTGTTATTTGTAATCTACATTTTATAAACCTGTCTTGTAATTAAAAAACAGAGTCATTCTATGTTTGGTTTGGCTGTTATTATCAAATACTGACGTCATCCTAAATGTCCCATCTTACCTACACGTGAAGGTAATACGGGACATTGTTTTGAGGACATTGTTTTGGTATGAAAAGTTATTTGACATTTTTTATTTAAAGAGTAACTGTTAAAAAACCATAAATAATGGTCCACTAATCCATTTAAGAGATAATAATGCATGAAGTACATTGGTACTAAAAAGGTACATTGCTGCAAAAAAAGAAAGAAAAAAGTACTGTAGGTGTGGGTAATACGGGACCTTTAAGACATTTGCATACCGTCATGCAGGCTGTCCCATATTACCTTCACCAATTGTGAACACACGGCTCCCATTCAATGCATTATAACACCAGTGTACACTGTACTAGCGAAGCACACACACAATACATGTTGGACCAACACCCGAAACATGCTTAATAATGCAAAAATTCAGGTCACGCCCCCTTTCCTTTTCTTTACCATCATATTCTATGAAAACACTATTTTTATATTAGACCAAAAATATGGGTGCATTTTTCCTTAAATTGACAGGTTGTGGTGATTTTCTGGCTGGTAATTCTTCCAGTAGCTTTGATAATAGTCATGCAATTCACTAAGGGTTTGATCTATCTATAGAGGGCTCTATTTAAAGTGCTAGTAAAGCCAGACGGCTGTAGATGAGATTTCAGTGATGCGGTCCCGTATTACCTACGGTCCCGTATTACCCACACCTACCCTAGCTAAAGAAAGAAAAAACTTTCTTTTGATTGAAAATAAAGACAATTGAAATTAATTTTAAACAGCACTTGAGACATTTTTGTAACTTTCTTGCATACGATTTTGAAAAGTGCCACTTTTTCTGAAAATATCATTTTGGGGAAATGTGAATGTGTTAGAAGAAGTAAACATGATATTGTAAAAGGGAAACTTTCAATGGGTAGCCAAGCGTTTTCCCTTTTCATAAAACGTTTTTTTATAACTGTTGTTGAATACATTTTTCATCAGCTGTTGTTGAAGCTCACCGCATGTTCATCATATTCCTGCAATTTAGTTTTATTGTAAAACATTCTGGATGTCCTATGAATATCTTTGTTGGAGAAGTTATATGTTATATTGACATAAGGCTATATTAATGTTAATCCTCAATCCTGTTCATAATAATATCATGGTTGGTATCATATTTTCATCAATTTATATTTTGTATCCAGGTCACTCATTCTTCTTAAAAGGAATCAAATACTACCGAATGACCAACAAACTAAAACGCGTCGATGCCGGTTATCCACGAGAATTCAGCGTAGATTTCATGGGATGTCCCAGTGCCCATAAAGAAAACAATAATAAGATATTTAAATTGGCAGCGGAAGCAGACGACGACGACGAAAATGGCGCGAAAGAAAACATTTATGAGAAAGAGGAAGAATCGGTCGATGAGGGCGACGACACAGCAGTGGAATACGAACACGAATGAAATGGAACTCAAAAGCTGGACTTTTTAAAGCCGTGTGCCTTTTCTTAATAATGTTTTTTTTATTGTGATGGACTGATGGCGATGGTTTATCCAGTTATTTCAAACTTAAAAGTACTTTTTGCTGTTAAATGTTAGCATGTTAGAGGGCCAATCTAATATCCAGTTCTAAAGAGTTTAGTTCACTCCGATTTAGAAACTCTTCAGCAGCAGTTCTTATTACTGAGCGGTGTGGTTATAGTGGACACTGCATTTGCGCACATTTGTCATGAGAACCTTTACTTATATGTGACGATAGTAACTAATAGAATCTGGTAATGTTGCTGCGACAGTAACTTTTTCCAGTTAAACTTTCATTTTGCTTAGTACAGTATGACATTATGCAGTGATTACTGAGCCGATAGTGCGACTGTGTGATGCTTTATGCAATCTAATAACCAGTGGAGATGATGACAATACCGTGATAGACTTGAATTCCACGACGGAATATTAAGCGTAACAATTCAAAATGTTTGTTACCGTGACATCCTGAATTCCATGACGGAATTAAGCGTAGCAATTCAAAATGTGTATGTTAAAATTTGTGCGCCGACCTGGTTATAATTCTAGTATGTATCATTAAAATAATGATGAGTGACAAATGTTGCTATGACTTCATTTGTGATGCAACAATCAAAGATAACTTATGAACCTGCAATTGGCAAATTTGCATGTCATAAATGTTGCTGCAATGATGTCTTTGGGCCAACATTGGCCCAAGCCCAATATTGACCTAATCTTGGTCCCATGAGCAAATAATATTGGTGTGATATCAGTAGCCAGCCAAGGTTGGGCTAATATGGAACATAAATTTGGGCTACTATCGGGCCAAGATCGCCATGTTATCTGGGCATTAGCTTTCTACTATCTACTGCCAAAAATCGACGTGTACATGTACTCATTGTGAAAACCCATAGCAAAGTACGTGGTGGAGTAAAGACACATTCCGATACATCGCTAGGAAGGAGTGCGAAGAACATCGATTAAACTTTACATTTTAGATGTAATCTGTGTTTCAATACCCTCTCAGATCTCCCAGTCAGTTAAACGGGACGCGCGTCTGTGTGGCGATCTGAATGTTGATGGTTCGATTCTGGCAGACTACCGTATTGCACACAGGTTGAAAGGGGGGAATTATAAATATGTGAACATCTTAACAGGGTACTATGTATAATAGTCTTAAATCTATATATCGTGACTTGTATTTAATTGATATTGTTGTAACGCAATACACTCGAAACTCCACTTAATTTTCTTACCTAAAAAGGGCACAACAGAGCGTCGCCGGTGTGGAAATCTGAATATTGCCGGTTCGATTCCGACATAGAGCTCGTATGTTTTTTCAACCTGTATTGAGTCTGAAGCTATTACAGGATGTCCCTAAAAAAAGATGCATGTGTTCCACGTCATTGCTGTCATATGATTACTCAGTATTTGGTCATAATCTGACAGATAATTTCGTTGGTTTTCAAAAACCGTTTATTTGATTGTATTTACTTTTCTCAATCTTGATTAACAACGAGCACTCAAAATCGGGCTTGTGCCACTTACAGAAAAATATGTTTTTTTGTGGATTAAACATTTCGTATTTGGATTTGATCTTCATGATATTAACTAAATAACATTTCGTATGCCGTTTGTTATAAATTTGTCAAATTTCCTTGAGACTATCCATGATGCTTGTTTGACCATGAACAAACAAAATTATAGTTGTGCCATTTTTTGAAAGACATCATCCGTGTAAAATTACTGTGATGTTTATCGCTTAGAAGCATTTCTTTAAAAAATAGCGCAAATTTGACTTTTAGTGTAACGCATATCAAGCATATGCTTTTGATGAAAGGAAAATGAGACAAAAAATGGTATTTGAAAGGTCTTAAATTAAAATCTTGAAGCTCATATCAACATCAATTAGTAAATACTGATTATTAAATGAGTAATGACTCTTCCCACGAGCATCTTATTTCCTAAAAGTGGCACGACCCGGTTTTTTTTTTTAAGTACTCGTGATTGACCAAGGATATCGTTGGATTTGAAAGAGCAATTGCGATCAAATCAATGTCATTTGAAAGCAAACTAAAATGATCTACTATACATTTATACCAAATACTGAATGTTTGATGAGATGAAATGACATGACATGGAACACGTGCACCATTTTGTTATGGGACACCCTGTATACGTCAACCCATCTTGACACTTGGTGGCGGACCAGAAAAATCGTCAAGACGGCTGAAAAAAAACATAAGAATGGTCATTTAAAGGGGCATTGAGAGATACGTATTATCCTGGAAATCAGTTTTTCTGCATCAAAGTAATACGTAGGCATACTAACTACTATCTGAAACAGTTAACCAACATTCGCCGTTTATCATATAAAATTTCATGATTTTCTTAGTTTCGATATAATCATATCGAAACTAAGGTGCTCATGAATTCGGAAGTTATGCTATCGTTTTACGTGCAGACTTTCGCGGCAAATCTCAACCCGGGAAGTGCCGTTATTTGCTTAGTTTGGCATGAAGGCGATGTCGGAATTGTATGACAATTTGGATTTCGGCTTTGTTGATGATTATCTTTACGTTATTGTTCATTTAGTATATCGATACATCTCTCAATGCCCCTTTAACGAACTCAAAGGTAGGCCTACATTAACAATTAATGTAGAACATGTTGGCGTCAATCCTTATGGAACAGGGGGTATGACCGAACGCAGTTTCTATATTAGCCCATTTGGCAATTATATCTATAAACCGATGTGACGGCACCACGGCCGGGGACCATGGGAAAAAATTGTCCCCATCCCCACCAGTTCACGATCCTGCCCCCCCCCCCCCCCCCCCCCCCCCCCACCCAGTCAGCTTAAGTCCCACCCAATATTGTCCCCAAATAACTTAAAATGTTGACTTTTAATGTCAAAATTTCCACAATTAGCATTAAATTGGTCTGAAATGTCAGACAAAATTAAGCTAATTTCAGGCCATGTTGACATTAAAAGCCTTATTTTACGCTCATGCTCTATTCTCCTGGTAAGATATTCAAACATCTGTGCTTCTTTGAGCAAAAAGTTGATTTAGACCTCATCATCAGTAGAAAAGAAGGAAGACGGTATCACTTGAGTACAATAATCGGACAGCTTCTAAAATTATGGTGGCGGGTTTTATTGCTTTATTAGCTTGTATCTAGAAAGTGTATTCAATATCCTGGCTGAAACTATATAGATAGTATGGATATCTTTAAGAATTAGTTGAAGATGGACATTTTTAATTCTGTAAATATTGAATCTGATAGGCGCAATAGCCATTATTTATAAGTATTTTTGTTAACTATGCAATGTACATATCGTTTTTAATCTAGAGGAAATAAAGTGAAAATAATTAATTATGCTGTTGAAGTGTTATGTTGATTTCATATGGGCTACATGTATTTATATTGCAAAAAGAAAGTATCCATTTTTTTGAGGCTCCCTGTGTTTATTTCTCGGGATCCAAAATAAATTCAACAAGTGGGAAAGAACAGGCATTTCCTCCCGCGCATTTGACACCTCATTTGTCAAAATAGCATCAGTATTGATGAAGCAGTGTCCATTTGAATAACAAATGATGCAGTTTCCGTTGTTGCACTTAACCATGTTAACCATATACCCATGAAAGAGCGTTAACAAAACAGTAAATCTAAAGTGAACCTCTTCTTTCTCTCCATGAAAAGACAATCATAATCCGAGACTCATCCTTTACATGACCAGTATCATTCATGATGTTTGTAAGCCAACACACCTGTCTCTCCATTTCCATGCAACCTTCTTTGTCATGCTTGTAACTCCAAATCGAAGAGCAACTTCAGTTTCTGAAACTTTTCATGGAGAGAAAGAAGTGGTACATCTAAGATTTACTGTTTTGTTTACGCTCTTTTCATGGGTATAGGGCTTAGTGAATGTGAATAAAAAATGCAGTTTCCATTGTCAGATTGTTGCACTTAACCCTATACCCGTGAAAAGAGTAAAACAGTAAACATGGAAAACATGGTAAATGTACTGCTTCTTTCTCTCGATAAAAACAATCTGGAGTGTCTGTATAATCATGGTAACTGCAGTTGCTCGTCAATTTTGAGTTAGAATGAAGGCTGCCCGGAAATGGAGAGACATGTTTTGGCTTACAAGCATCCTGAATGATCCTGGTCATTGTAAAGGATGAGTTGACGATGTTAGATGTTCGGACTATGATTGTCTTTTCATGGAGAGAAAGAAGAGGTAAACTTTATATTTACTGTTTTGTTAACGCTCTTTTCATGGGTATAGGGTTAAGTGCAACAATGGAAACTGCATCATTTGTTATTTAAATGGCCACTGCTTCATCAATATTGGTGCTATTGGGACAAATGAGGAGTCAAAATGCGCGGGAGGAAATGCCTGTTCTTTCCCACTTGTTGAATATATTTAGAGTGCAAAGAATTAAACACAGAGCGCCTCGAAAAAAGTGGATACTTTCTTTTTGTGCGGTGTTTATTACCATCCACTCTAAAAGTTGTTATGTAGGTCTGGCATACTAGAGGTATCATTTAAAAAGGGTTCTATCAATTTCTAAAATGACCATAACACGAAGAACCGTAAGACAATGATGGCCGAGGCACAGTTTTCTATAACCTTTTCATTCGGGATAGATCAAGAACCTTATTTGTACTAGCAAACTCGCTGTGTTCGGTAAGGTCATAAGAGGTCGGGAATATCACAAGACAATACAATCTATATGAAGAAGGGACATCATCCCGCGATATAATTGGGCACACACACCAATGACGTAACACCTGTGGCTTGGTTAGGTATCACCCCGACGACTTTTATCGGGAAGAGAATGGGGGGGGGGGGGGGAATTATGTTGAAAACTAGGTTTTTTACCTTCTGACCTAAAAAATTATCATTTGACGGTGAAATCTACCTAATAATTTGTCTCCCCTCTCCATCCGCCTGGGCTTGGATAGGCTAATTGATCAATTATATTGTTCTTACACAACCCAGGGACGTGTGATAGGCCTATTGTGTGATCTTTTTCAAATTTGTACACATATTTTCTCTCTCTTATTTAGTGTATTGTGTTGTGTTCGAAAATGAAATTGTTTGCTATATTTTTGGAAACCGTGTTTTTAGCATCTTCTAACCCTAAGCTCAGTGGCGACTCCTCCCTCAATATTCAAGTCGTGTCGGTTGAGATGGGCACTGTCGGTTATCGAGCTCGATTTGGGGGAACGGCACATCGTGACCCCCCCCCCCCCCCCACCCCCCCCCCCCCCCCACCCCACCCCCTCTCTTAAATTTCTGACACAACGGCACCCCGCTTCCCAAATTTCTGATTCGGTGGCAATTCTCAAAAGTCCTTTTCACTTCCATTTTTTCGCCCTCACCATGAAAAACCTAGCTACGCCATTGCCTAAGCTACAAGAGATGTTTCCATTTTTAACATGTTGGCAAGAGATCTCTCACCCTCCCTCAATTTAAAAAGGCCGCCCCTATACAGGGGTACGAAATTGAAACTTGCTGATGATAACAAAATGTTCGTCTGGGTACAATGATTCCAAAAATGTATAGTTGCCCCATATCCGAGGTTTCGTTAGGACGTTGTCCTCAAAAACGGCTGAAAAAATCGCATGGTAGAAATCGGAAATCTACCGACGGAAGCTCAAGTTTACCGACAAGGGGATATTTCAGGGGGCATCGGTCCCCCCTGGCCCCACCCATGGGTACGCGGGTAAGCCACTGCTACTGTTTTTGGTGAGGGGAAATTAAATTGTCACATCATTGCGTTTACTCAACCAAAATAGGTTCTTTTGGTACCCACGAATATGGTATGAACCTCTCTCCTCTTGTTCCGAAATAGTTCTCCTGGACTAGCTTTGATTGTGGTCTTTCCGGACAATCACGGTTATAAAGTATTTCCTTTTATCATTCTATGATAGAGTTATCTGATCTGTGAAGTATTTCATAACATAATTGAAATCATTTCTTTAATAAACAATAGTGGTCATGCTAAAATCATTTAGTTGCAAAGAATGAGTCAATCATTCCACATCAGAGTCTTCGTCAGACACTACTAAGAAGACTTATCCCATGTCGTGTATGGATTACAGCATCTCCCTTCACACCCGCAACAGACGCAAGCATCTGTGCATCTAAGATTGTGCATCTTGCAAAAAAAGTCAGCTCGTCGGCATGCAGATTATTTGCAGCCACAATGAGTGAGCTCCAAAAGCGCAAGTGATGCAGGGTCTGGTGTCATCAAAACGGTTATTAGCTTTGATTTTCCAACCATTGCCAATTGGTGTTGGAATATTTTGGTGTGCCTCTAGGGATTTTCTTCATATCAAATCCTGGAAATTTGCTGTTTTTTTGATGATGTAAGAACGAGTCCGATGTGGGTGGAAGACCCTCAGTTTTCTTCTGTTTATGGCAAAAGAGCCAATACCGGATGTCATCGGTTTTTAATCCAGCTTTTTTATCTCTGGTGCATAGCGTGCAGATGAACTGCTCACAAGACTTAATGATATATATAGGTAACCAAGACCTGGGCATTTCCCAGCTCTGTCAAACTAGCCTGATGTTGATCGCTGCCAAGAAGAACATCAAATGATTTCTCATTTCCAATACAAAACAATGAACTCACAGAATAGCACCCGGTCAAAGCATTGCATCCTAGCAATGCTTTTTCACAAACGCAACGACCTATGGAATCGAATACCGTAGGCTATGCTGTGCGTGGGAATGTAACGTATATAGGTTGTCCGTTGAGCCTGTTCTGAATCATAATTCCTTGCAGTTTATAGAGTTGTAAAGGTAGACACACAGAAGAGCTGGGAATGAACGTATAGGTTGTCCGTTGAGCCTGTTCTGAATCATAATTCCTTGCAGTTTATAGAGTTGTAAAAGGTAGACACACAGAAGAGCTACGTCAGTGTCTGGGGATTGGATAACGATCCGCTGGTGGTCTTGTGATGCATGTTTTGCATGTAACAAAAGCATCGTATTGGCTTCCTCTTCCGATCGTAGCACTTGAACATTTTTGTACCTTGGACGACTAACACTGCTTGATCACAATCTTTAAAGCCACCGCCGATAACCATGATAATTAGCTGATGACCCTCTTTCAGCCTCCGTTGACCCATCTGAATCTTTGATGATATCAGGAACATACACATATTGAATTTATTCTTGGGGTTGGCTATAATGTACTTCTGCCATTGATTTGGAATTGGTGTTCCTGAACCTGGATCTGTATTTCTAAAGCAGTATGTGCGCCCCTCTGTTTGGCTCTCCTGCCTTTATCGACATCTTCACATATCAGGCTATCAAACCCTATTCGTCATGTCATGCAAGTACCTAGTGATGTAGTTATTAAATCATAATGCTTGGTAGGTAGCTCCCCAAATATTGATACATCACCTACTTTTAATAGCTTCTGGATCGGCGGGTACTTCGTCGGGAAGACGTCAGTTACTCGATTTTTCGAAAGCGAGTTGATGCCGACTTCCCCGCAGTGCCCCGGGTACCCAGGAGCCGGGACTGCAATTGACGGATGCATAAAGGTAGACACACAGAAGAGCTACGTCAGTGTCTGGGGATTGGATAACGATCCGCTGGTGGTCTTGTGATGCATGTTTTGCATGTAACATCTCGGTCTTTTATCATTATTTTCCTATTTTCTTTTTTTTCCTCCTTTTTAATTTTTTTTAGAGGGGCTGGGGGCGGGGGCACAAATGGGTTTTTTCCGTCAGGGGGGGGGGGGGCATTTCCCCCCCTGCCCCCCCCCCCCCCCCCCGAGCTACGCCACTGTGACGAGGGATGCTGTAATCTATACACGACGTTGGATAAGTCTTCAGAGTTGTCTGACGACGACACTGGTGTGAAATGATTGATTCATTCTTTACAACTAAATGATTTTAGCATGACCACTATATTGTTTACTTCAAAAAATGATTTCAATTATGTTATGAAATACTTCACAGATAGGGCCTAGATTAAGCTCTATAATAGAACGATAAAATGAAATGCTTTATAACCGTGTCATTGATCCGGAAAGACCACAATCAAAGCTAGTCCAGGACAACTATTTCGGAACAAGAGAAGAGAGGTGCATACCATATTTATTGGTACCAAAAGAACCTACATGTATTTTGGTTGAGTAAACGCAATGATGTGACAATTTAATTTTCCCTCAACTAAAAACAATAAAGTTCCACTATTCTATGGGACACATTGTAAATACAATATGTAAACACGCGAAGTTATTATCTGTCCATTACATTTCCAATATGACTACAACATGTTTGACTACCAATACGACAACAATTAAAGATGAATAACTTATTAGAATTTTGTCTGAATAAACTGTGCTATATGTTGAAAATAGTATGCAATAAAACATGTTAATATTTTGTCAAATGGATATGTTATATTAGTATTTCGAATTGTTTGTGTGATACACAGCTTCATGGAAATATTAACGTAAGAGAGGTAACCATTTGGCATATTGCAATGTAGAAATGACGATATTTGGTTAAAATAAGTATATATATATATATGATGATTTATGTTTCCCCTACCCTGAAATCGTGCTATTTTAGTATCGAATGAGACACTTTTTGATAAGGCCTGTAAAAAATGTGACACCACAATTTGGATTGACTCACTACCTGGCACTTATCTGGAGGGTCTATACTAACTACCTATGTGATCAGATTTGAGAAGGTACACCGGTTGAACGATTCGCCTTAACTAGGCCTCGTATGAGAGTTAGCCTCTAGACTAATAACTCAGTATTTGGCTGTAATATTTATATAATCTGAATCATTGCGCTTCTCAATCCAGTGATATGCTTGATCAATCACGAGTACTCTAAAATGGGTTGTGCCACTTTTTAAGGGAAAAAATGCTTAGGTGAGTATTTACTAATTGACGTTTATATGAGCTTCAAGATGACTCAATTACTTTCAAATGCCGTTTGCTTTGTCTCATTTGCTTTTCCTATCGAAAACTATGCTTGATTATAAAGTTGAAATTGTGTTATCTTGACGCTCCGACCGACACTAAATAGATGAAAATGACACATTCCCCAAAAGGCATACTTTTCTGAAAGTGGCACAAACCCGAGTTTGAGTGTTCGTTGTTGATCAAGCATATTTTTTAATTGAGGAAATTAAACACAATCAAATAAACGGCATTTGAAAGCCAACTAAATTATCTTTTAGATTATATAGAGATTACAGCCAAATACTGAGTAATCAATGAGGGCAATGACGTGGAACACGTGCACCCCAATGTTAGGGACCCTATCCCTGGGGACCCCCTGAAGTTGACTACTAGTATCAGAAAAGACTTTCCTGGACTCATAAAAATGGATCTGACGGTATTTTCAGGAAACAACCTATCATAGAACTATACTCAAAGTGGAAATCTGCTTCTAATTTAAGGAATTGTTCAACATATTCGTGTCAATTTTCATCATAAAGCATTCTTTGTGTACAGTTGCTGCGTGCAGTCGTAACCTGCAAACTCTGTAAATTTCAATCTCTGATTTTGAAGTTATTAGGAAACATTGCTCTGTAACTTGTAAGATATTTTAGTTTCATGGGGGAGTGGGGGATAGATAGAGGGCGTTCCATAAAATATAAAAAGGTCGCATAATCATGTTTTTTGTTGATAACTAGTCTTGAAATCATTACTCACGTGATGGACGAGTATGAAGACGGTGGAAATCTACCTCAAACCAGGGTTTACCAGTGGAAAAGTTTACAAGGTGGGAAAAGTTCACAAGATCAAGATGGTTGGGTTACGACATGGGAAAGGTTTAATATATGGGAAAGGGTTCCTGCAAGGGCAAATGGTAAGGGTTATGACAGGTGAAAAGGTTACAATAGGGAATTCATATCTCTCCACAGTTGTAACCCTTTCTCATGTCGTGAGCCTTTTCCGTTGTCCTAATCGTACCCCAATGACCCTTCCTTTTTGTCACAACCATTTCACTTGTAATCATTTCCAATGGAAAGCTGATGTGTTCATCTTTCCAATGATACCAGGCTTGCAGTATTCACTTGTTTCAGTGTTCAGCTACTTGCTTGAGAATATGGAAAGGTCTCAATCTAAATGTGTCAAAATCATCACTATTTTGTTCTCAAAAGACAATAGGGCATTACTATATACACTGTAGATGTCAATGTAATACTTCATTGAACCCCGCATTGAACAGGCGACAGAGTTGTTCTTTTGAGCGCTACATAATGGTGAATTTCGCATAATTTGAATGAGACCTCCCAATATTCTCACGCAGGTGACTGGGCACTGAAACAAATTATTGCTACGAAACACAATTAATAAAATATCACAAATATCTGAGAAATTGGCAATTGAAAAATAAAACCTTTTTGATGAGCGTTTAGATTTTTTTTAAAGAAAATTTAATTCCAATACTTTGTGTCATCATCTTTCATGAAATTTCACCTTCAAAAACTTAGTCACTTTCATTATTAACTTTATGTTATTCTATTGAAATATGTATCTTTTTTGGCCTGTTTTCATGATTTCTAGCTTTTTATGATATCACAATCATCATTCACTCATAGCTTGTTTTGTAGTGATTGTAGAAAAATGATCGAAACAGTTCTGTAATCAGCACATTTTGAACTTTCTTATGATATAAATATCTCCAATATGAAAAATACCACCATGTGGCGGGCAAGGGTCGCGTTCTTGCGCCTCCCCGCGTCCTAGGACCCCTCATTTTCTTGTGGGACGCGTAAGTTTACATATTGAACTTCACTATCGGGTCCCAATCGAAAACCAGGGGGATAATGAAGGGACCCCTTAAATCTGACGATGTATGGACTTGGAAACCTTAAGACATTCTGAAAAAGTGTCAATCTCCTACATTGTAAATTTGTTAATGTCCGTAAAAGATAAATACAATGAAATCCTGTATTTTTAAAAGTTTTTAAACACATTAAATCACTTCCGAATTGCTTCCGCAAAAGTTTCAATCGATTTCCAAAACATTCTATAAGTATCTTCCACTGATTAACATGGACACGACAGGTATATGAGTTACACGTTCACTAGCAATTTCTTGCAACCCTGCAGTTCACCCGAAATAGTTAACCCCTATCCCCTAACCAAATCATAAGTTGGTTTGTGACCTCTTATATCTCTAAATCGTTTTTGACCATTTTCAAAGGCTCAAACTTCAGGACCCTCTTATTTATGGGGGGACCCCTTAAATTTAGTTTTTGTAGTCCTTAAAGGGTCCTGAAAAATGTAATGGGACTCCTCACATTTTTGAGCCAGTGCTACCCCTGGTGGCGGGTTTTCACGGATCGCATCATATTTGTTAATGATATAACCAACAAACTTGTGAATGAGGGATAATTCTATGCATTTGCCTTGTAGTCTTCAAGATTTGGAAAAAACAAAACGACAACGTGCTATAATGCTTGACAGAGTTTACCTGTTTTATTTATTGCTCACACAGCAACGGCACATTCTCACAAACTTGCCTATAGTATACATGTAACAATTATTTATTACGGGCTATTATCATATTATAAACTTATAGTATAATATGGTCCAACGAATGAAATATGTAACAGGTAATTTGGTTTAGTATTTGATACAGTAGGAATGCTTACCATTTAAGGAAGTTGAAAAATAAAGTGTTTCAGATTTTATTGGCACAAATTGTACTCATTTTTTCTGTGGTTTTAACATACTTGCCAAGTTTTGTTACATACAACTCAACAATTGTCAAATGTTTTGAAAGCTGGTTATAGACTGAAAAGACCTTAAGTAGGGGGAGGAAGTTTAAGTTCATTTTCAGTATATTTCAGAACCCTTCAAATTATCTTCTGATGCATGTTGTGTACCAAGTTTACGCCCACGATGCCTGGTTACAAAAATATTAGCCAATAAGGCAACCACACAGTCGCAACATGCAATTTCCGTAACTAGGCATGGGCTTCAACATGATATACAATGTGATCAGCTGATAATTGGGAGGGTTCTGAAATGTACTAATGAAAATGGGGAAATTACACAATCCCCTAATGACCATTGCAGAGCACAATCAGAATGAAATTTGTCCACCATTTTGGTTAGTACAAACTGCCAAATTTATCTTTCTAAGATTTTCATACTTGATAATTTGTGCCACATACAAACTCAGGTATTCACTTTGCATTTTTCTTCAATGCATCTTACTGACTCACTTAGACCATAGTGAGCGTTATTGTGGTACCAGCAGAAAATAAGCCTTCATAATATCGGAGTTACGCTCACTATAATATCCTGCCATCACTTACGCAGGGACGTAACTCCTATAACAGTAAGTAGAAATGGTGTACATGATGCTCCACAAATGGGCTCAGATAATTAATGTATTCATTGAATAAAGAGGGTCTATTTTAGGAATATGTCTTAATTATGGAGCATTTGGGTTTTCTGTTGCGGAAAATAAAAACTGGCCATCCTAAAATTACCTAGAACCTAGCAATTGCGTCAGATCTAGTTGGCCGTGAAGATGCTGTGACATCATCATAATACGGGTAAGAAAATGAGGGAAATGCTGCCATTAATAATCTAGGCATCTGTTTCCAAAGTAAACTCTTAATATTATTCTCTCATATTTTAACACATTGAATATATTTCATTCAATATTACAGTTATTTAAACGACGTTTGATATGTATACAAAAAGGACACGAATCGTTGAACCACAAAAAATGTGCAATAATACAAAAAGGTAAAGGGAATTACACAGCAACATACAGTACATCGTATAAGGACATTTAAATAGCCAATAAGTGCTCTTAGCACTATTAAACCTAGCGTGAGACTACTGGATCATCCTTTGAGTGATGATAAACCGGCTCGCATGATTTCATCCACTAGTAATAGATTACTGGCTATCACCGTGCTGTAGGAAGGATAACAACAAGACAAAACAGGTTGAAAATTAGTGAATGTCTAATAGGTTCAAACCAGGCAACAGAAAACAGCTATTAGACCTGAGGTCAATTGAAAATCTATTCATTTACTGTGGCTCTCACCAAAGTTCAAAATATGATATAATGCAACTCACCTAACTAAACCCCTCAAAATAAGTACACAAATATTGTTTTAATCACATATCTTTCATCTATAATTTGTTGATTTCATGGTGTTCTGTACATAAATAGAAAGCTGGTGTTCATCATTAAAGCTAGCATACCACTTTGGTAGTTCACTACAGATGAACTGGTCATCCACTTGTTCACTTGATGACAGACTATACAGAGTTAACATGGAGAAATTGTAACCTTGTCTGTGGCTAGTAACCTAGAGTGGTAGCTGGGCTTTAAAATTATACCAAATATGCAATCACTTGCTAAGCCACTTGCTTGAGAATATGGGGAGGGTCTAAATCTGAATGTGCCAAAACCATCACTATTTAGGTGCTCCAATGTCAATAGAGCATTTCTTAACACTGAATTTATCAATGTAACACTTCAAATAGTGGTGAATTTAGCACATTTTGAATGAGACCTCCCCATTCTCAAGGAGGTAGCTAAGCACTGAAACAAGTAATTGCTACAAATGAAGTGTAACACGTCAGGTTTACATTGGTATGAAATACAATATGAATTTATCACAAAATATTCGGTAAATTGTCAATTCAAGATTTCCAAACTTTTTTTGAGGAGTTTATTTAGTCCTTAACAATCCATAGTTGTTTTGATAACATAAAGAGTGCTTTGTACATATCGTTGTGGCCAAAATATTGAATATACAGGGAGTGTCAAAAAAGTGTCCCATGTGAAGCATTTTTTTTGGCCATGAAAAATATTAAAATTTGACTTGAAATCGTAATAATTATGTTCAGTAATCTTTATTAATACCTATTGCTCTTGTTCACAGCCAATAGAATAAAGATGACAAATAGCATTGTGTAAATTTGTTGGGTATATTCTTGGTGTAAGACATTCTTAAGTTAGACTAGCGCAAAGACCCATACGGAATAGAGCTGTATAATCCTTTAATCTGATAATAGAGGATTTAGTGCTAGGTTAATTCTGTGCCACCTTAAGTACCACGGTCGAAGAGAATTATCATTGCAATGTCAGTATACTTACGCGGAATGCAAGATCTGCTTCTTGACACAATAGTTATCCCAGATTCCTGCATCTACTGCATTCAGGGCATCACCTAATGAAAAAATCAATATAACATGTGTTGTCAAGACATTCAAAGATATACAAAATAATTTCTCTGCACTATGCATTGTAAGAAACGAAAACCAGTGCCGAGTATGGTTCTTCATTAACATAGGTGGATGAAACATTCGATGCTTATTGCATTGGAAGAAGCTGAAATTTTGCAAAATTCAATTCATTGAAAACAAAATTATCCCTTCCATATTATGATGTTACAATCAATGATTGTAATAGCTATGAAAATAAAGCATGTTTGCAATTTACCAAATTAACCTCAATTTTTGCATGACAAAATCTTAGTGGTTTTATGATATCTGAGCTTACTAAATGGTTTAGAATGTTGCTGCTGCAAGTCATAAATTGTATACACAATATTTGTATCAATAACCAAGTAACCTACCAGTGGCCATATCAACTCCTACAGGTTGCTGGGACTCAGCATACTCCTCCTGTAACTTCACAATGGTCTCCTGTGGATCCAACCCGGCATTCTGAGCAAGAACCTTAGGGATGACCAACAGGGCATCGGCGTAAGCCTGGAGACCTAGACGAGCTCGGCCCTTGATGGTCATCTTGTACTTCATCAGGGCATCGTAGATGGCAACCTCCAGTGCACCAGCTCCTGGAACTACAGAACCTAAATGAAGAAAGGGTAAAAATTATGCATTGATAAGTAGGCGTAGAAAATGAGAGTATAAGGCTGCTTCATACTAATGGAGGATTCAGAGGGGAAACAAAAATGGCATTTTAGGATCCATGAGGACAAGATAACAATAGTGTGACCAGTGCCCTATTTCATAAAATTTAAGGATCTTCTTAAGTTGGATTTAAGAAGAATTAATTCCTGAAAATTCTTCTGAAATCCTGAACTCTTCTTAACTTAGTTAGATTCTTATCTTCTATTAAATAAAAAGAAGAATATCCTAGTTAAATTCCTTCTTAACTTATGAAGAGGTCAGAGGCTATCTTAACTTTACTAAGAAATTCTTCTGAAGTTCTAAGGTAATATTTTTCATCCTATTAAGAGTTGTTATTCTCAACTTTAAGAATAATCTAATAGGAACTCTTCTTAACTTACACACTTAAGATTAATCTTAAGTTGACCCTTATGAGGGCCCAAGAGTCTGTTTGCATCAAACTTAAAGTTCATCTTAAAAAGAGTAGTCTTTCCCAAGTTTGTAACTATTTTTAAGAATTACTGGTCTGGCAAATCATATATCATCTGACTACTTGCTAATCTATGCTTGATGCATTCATCCTGTGGTAAACTGAGTTAATGTGAATAATGGGTGACTAGGGACACATAAATTCAAATGCAATCATTGATCCAATTTTGAATCATTCCCTTCAAAGTGACATTCAGTTACTCAGCTAGATTCAAACTGGCTATTTCATGGTTACTCTAGTTTACTCAAAAGAAATATATAATTTCTTGATCAGTTATATTTGTATGTTTTTCCAAAAGTAGGCTGGCTATCCATTGGTATTTGTAGATAAAAACCGATCCACACTTACCATCTTCAATAGCATTCTTCACAGCTCGTAGTCCATCATGTATAGCATCTTTGATCTGTGTCAGGGTGTGCTTGTTAGGTCCCTTGATTAGGATGGTGACCGACTGGGGATTCTTACAGTCCTCGATAAAAGTGTACTTGTCCTCACCCTAATATGTGTGCGGAGGGAAAATAATACAACAAAAGTCATTACATCATGAAGAGAGGGGAATTATCCTCAAGGCATTATATCAAGAAGAAAAAAGAACAAAATTTTCTCTTTTTGAACACGTACACACAAAATGGGGAAAATGGAAAAATCAACACGAGGAGATCAGCTTAAGAGAGAAATTCTAAATGTTTATTCACTGGCTAGTGTCAAAGACAGTATACTGATTTTTTAACCTCTCTCACTATCTCATCTAGGGATTTTGTTGGACTGATCAGGATATTTTACTTCTGTGGAGCTTTCTTTACGGAGTCTCCATTACAAAATCATATGGTTGGCACATCTGTAACTTACCAGTACATGTTCGTATACTAGACCTGCTTGTCCTAAGCAGTCTTCAGTCATTTCTTCAACTGAGTTCATTGCCATACCACCACAGGCTAAAGCCAATCTGAAGGGGAAAATGAAATTATAGTCACTTTAATATAGTGTCGGTTTATAATTATTAGATTATGCGGCAATTTTTTTATGAGGTTGAAGTATTATGATCGGCTCAATTGAATAACGTATTGCTGTGGGTGTTTTTAATTTCAAATTGATATTTCTTGGCATAAACCTTTACTAAGATTGAATAACGCAACTGAATCACAGTACGTATTGGCTATTATGAGCTCATATGTTTTGTCTAAGGGATTCTGAATCTGATATTAGAGTGTAGGAATATTTGTTCATCTGGTTTTGTTAAAGTGGGTCACAATTTGAACCAGAAGATGATGCCAATGTACATGTAATCACCCTAATGTCAATGGTGGAAGGACCAGGAGATAAGATTGTTGGCATTAAATAGACACATTTTTAACCAAACTATTGGTTTCATTGGTCTACAAATAAGATAAATAGCGTGATTGGGCCCAAACTTGGGTTTATCTTTAGTGTAAGAATGCATGAAATTAGCCTAGCACAAAATATTTTGTGAACAGTTTTAAGGATTATACAGCTTTATTCAATAATAGGATTTTAACACTAGTCTAATTCAAGAATATCTTACTCCAAGGATATACCCAAACTTGCTGTGGCAACCTACCTTTCCATGTTCCTTCTCTTAGCTCTGCGTAATGCAACGATACCCTCTTTGGCCAGCATATCCAATGACAGTGGATCGATACCCTAAATGAATACAACATCAACATCAGCTTAGATTATTTAAAAAAAAAAGTGAAATATCATACAAGCATTTAACTATTGACTCGCTTACACTTTGGCAATGATGCTCTCCAGTGTGTTTCGTAGTTATTGGCAACTAAATGATATCTGCTCGCAGGATCTGTGCACCCAGTTTCCCTTCTTACTTAAGTCTTAAAGTTCATGCATGGATGATATCAAATGTTTCTTAGGCACTGCCATTAGTCATAACTGTGTCAATTCCACCTAACCAGTTGCACATTGAGATGCCAAATATAAAGGTGCAGGGAAGAAATGGGTCCCGATATGTATTGCTAATTTAACAGCATTTACTTCAAACTATTTCAGGGTGTCAGTACAATCTTCAAAGTCAATAAACATTACCATTTCGGTGAATGACATACCGCTACATTGTGTCTTTTTTAGTCTTTGTTTATTTTACCTGGGAGTATATCTGTCAAATAGGATTTAATTTGATACTGATTAAAAACAAATACAAGGCTGTCTCACCTTTTGATTAATCACTACAAATCCCTTGTCGTTTCCTTCGCACACTTTGCGCTTCAGCTCGATTACTTTCTTCACTTTTTCATCTGTGAATGCTCTCTCAGCCTTCACCATCTTCTCACGCTCATCGGCTGACTTGTAAAAGAACCCTGCATTTACCTCACTATCAAATAAATGGAAAACATGTGTTAGAAAATAAATTCACCAAATGATACATAACTGTTGCCCCAGCAACAATTTGAGAGGGCAAACCACACTTTTTGAAGGGGATTACTGTTATCATATTGTCCCCTTTCAAAAGCTTCAAGTTAGTTACTACCTGATGATTAAATGAATACCATTCCATTTCCCTCCACCCCTAATATAAGTCAATATTGATACGTGCCATATTGATCTGTTTTTCTAAATCACACACACTTTTTAACTTGAATGATGCATTGCAAAAAGAAATCAATTTATACCTTTTCTCATATTCAAAAGAAACATTGCACGTCAAGATGTAAGCATCTTCTACTCTCTTCTTCATGTCAGGATGGCGCGCACCATGGTCCATTACCAGGCCTCGAACCAGAGACGTGTCTGTATCGGACTTGTGCTGCATTGACATGATCTCCACCATGTGTAGATCTATCTTCTCATCTGGCTTCTGGATGGATAGGACAGCATCTACTACAACCTATAAGGGGAAATTCAGAAGTGAAAAGCAAAGAATCAATGGACAGTAACAGTTTCACCCCAGTTAGAAAATGCTTGGCCTTTATTACAGGTCATTTAGCAAGGAAGTGATTTGACTTGATTTGATGATCTGATCTGATCTGCATAATCAAAAATGTGCATGCCCTGATTTTAATGTACACCAAGTGACAATCTTCTGATGTGACCCAATGTTGCTGATGCTTGTTGTGTTCTACAATCTGCTAAAATCATCTAGCAATACTGTTCCTAGGCAACTAGTCACTTGTTCACAACAGTTGACAGTCTGTTGATGATAAGGGATATTGCTAGATTCGAGATAAGTGACACAGATGAGACTAGATAAGATGAACTTTGTATCACAAGTCACCAACTGATGATGAAAATAGGAGTAATTTTCACTCGACCACGTCACAGTAGAATTTGTCTTTGGTTTGGATAACATAACAAACTATATCTACTCATATTCAATGTGACAGATCATAGAAAAGAAAAACACTGTCCATAACACTCCAGCTTCCTCTGTCACAGCATTACACATTTACCTCTATCATTCTACCACTAATACACATTAGTGCTTTTACCCCTAACCAGCAATTTAACTGTAACAATTCTAATGCCCAGTGAAAGGAAATTAATACTTGAGGATCCTGGATGCAACAAACCCAACTTTAAGATCACGACCCTTTCAGTTACATACCTCTGTTAAAAGATCTGCTAAGTCGCCATGCACTTTGGTGCTTAATGATGTATGGGCCAAGTTGATGAGTGTCTCTCTGTCCATTTCCTTCTCTACTTTGATTTTTTCCAGTACATCTAAAGCCAAGGTCTTGGCCTGTTCAAATCCCTCTGTTACCAGACGAGGATGTAATCCCTGAAATGTGGACAAAGATAATGTTATTATTGATGTTACAGACAAATACCATCGTCTGATTTTGAATTCAAAACAGTATATACACATATTATACTGTAAGCAACCCAAATTGGTTTGCTATCATACAGAAATTGATTTGAAGTTGTTTTAGATGTAAAATGGGCGGAGGAATCACATTCACATCCCACTGAAAATATCCACTTGTATTGTATCTCTACCAAGCTTCCGTGTGTCAACAAATATAATTTCAAACAGTACCATAAAAATCATGTTATCACTTTACAGCCAATTGTTTCTGTGCATTACTATTTGATCGAGGTTCCAATTTCATTATTTCACACACATCCTAAATTGAACAGAAACAGTTGAAAGTAGACATGCGGCAACATCTGTACTTTATGTCACTAGATTAAAGCCACAGGTCCACTCTTACCAGCCGCTCCTTTGGGAATATCTCATGGTTGAGATTTCTCCATCTTAACTCTATTTTATCTGTCACCAACAGGTGTAGGCTAGTTCACCCTAGGTAAACTAGTCATAGTGGACCTAGACTTTTAAGAGCTCACCTCACCTCACAACTTGAGCTGACACAGAATATTATAAGTTCCAAACATGTTCTATGGCACGAAAACAACCATTTCAATTCACTGAAGAAAACAATTCAATGTGGCCAATTCAATCGCTTCATCAATTACAACACTAATGTGATGCGATCAAACCAAATGCATCAGTTTTAGTTTTCTACTTGATATTATATCTATTTTATACTGTAGGTTATTTGCTCAGTACATTTTGCAGAAAACCACATTAAAAATGGACACTCAATTCTAAAGATATGAGCTATGTAAAGGTTTCAAAACTATGGAAAACAAAAGAATGTCTATCCTTTGGTTGGTTATTTATTCACACACATCCTAAATTGAACGAGGATGTAATCCCTGAAATGTGGACAAAGATAATGTTATTATTGATGTTACAGACAAATACCATCGTCTGATTTTGAATTCAAAACAGTATATACACATATTATACTGTAAGCAACCCAAATTGGTTTGCTATCATACAGAAATTGATTTGAAGTTGTTTTAGATGTAAAATGGGCGGAGGAATCACATTCACATCCCACTGAAAATATCCACTTGTATTGTATCTCTACCAAGCTTCCGTGTGTCAACAAATATAATTTCAAACAGTACCATAAAAATCATGTTATCACTTTACAGCCAATTGTTTCTGTGCATTACTATTTGATCGAGGTTCCAATTTCATTATTTCACACACATCCTAAATTGAACAGAAACAGTTGAAAGTAGACATGCGGCAACATCTGTACTTTATGTCACTAGATTAAAGCCACAGGTCCACTCTTACCAGCCGCTCCTTTGGGAATATCTCATGGTTGAGATTTCTCCATCTTAACTCTATTTTATCTGTCACCAACAGGTGTAGGCTAGTTCACCCTAGGTAAACTAGTCATAGTGGACCTAGACTTTTAAGAGCTCACCTCACCTCACAACTTGAGCTGACACAGAATATTATAAGTTCCAAACATGTTCTATGGCACGAAAACAACCATTTCAATTCACTGAAGAAAACAATTCAATGTGGCCAATTCAATCGCTTCATCAATTACAACACTAATGTGATGCGATCAAACCAAATGCATCAGTTTTAGTTTTCTACTTGATATTATATCTATTTTATACTGTAGGTTATTTGCTCAGTACATTTTGCAGAAAACCACATTAAAAATGGACACTCAATTCTAAAGATATGAGCTATGTAAAGGTTTCAAAACTATGGAAAACAAAAGAATGTCTATCCTTTGGTTGGTTATTTATTCACACACATCCTAAATTGAACGAGGATGTAATCCCTGAAATGTGGACAAAGATAATGTTATTATTGATGTTACAGACAAATACCATCGTCTGATTTTGAATTCAAAACAGTATATACACATATTATACTGTAAGCAACCCAAATTGGTTTGCTATCATACAGAAATTGATTTGAAGTTGTTTTAGATGTAAAATGGGCGGAGGAATCACATTCACATCCCACTGAAAATATCCACTTGTATTGTATCTCTACCAAGCTTCCGTGTGTCAACAAATATAATTTCAAACAGTACCATAAAAATCATGTTATCACTTTACAGCCAATTGTTTCTGTGCATTACTATTTGATCGAGGTTCCAATTTCATTATTTCACACACATCCTAAATTGAACAGAAACAGTTGAAAGTAGACATGCGGCAACATCTGTACTTTATGTCACTAGATTAAAGCCACAGGTCCACTCTTACCAGCCGCTCCTTTGGGAATATCTCATGGTTGAGATTTCTCCATCTTAACTCTATTTTATCTGTCACCAACAGGTGTAGGCTAGTTCACCCTAGGTAAACTAGTCATAGTGGACCTAGACTTTTAAGAGCTCACCTCACCTCACAACTTGAGCTGACACAGAATATTATAAGTTCCAAACATGTTCTATGGCACGAAAACAACCATTTCAATTCACTGAAGAAAACAATTCAATGTGGCCAATTCAATCGCTTCATCAATTACAACACTAATGTGATGCGATCAAACCAAATGCATCAGTTTTAGTTTTCTACTTGATATTATATCTATTTTATACTGTAGGTTATTTGCTCAGTACATTTTGCAGAAAACCACATTAAAAATGGACACTCAATTCTAAAGATATGAGCTATGTAAAGGTTTCAAAACTATGGAAAACAAAAGAATGTCTATCCTTTGGTTGGTTATTTATTCCTCAAAATCAATATCCCAACCTCCCAACTCCTTTTGCTTGATCACATCACATATATAACATATCCATTGACAAACCTACCTCTGATATGTATAGATCTGCTTGTTTGAGAAGCTCTCCAATAATGAGAACATTGGATGTAGTACCGTCACCAGTGATGTCATCTTGTGCTGTTGATACCTTAGCTATGAGAGAGGCAGTTGGATGCTGAATTTGCTGTGGTGAGGATTGGTAGAAAGAAGACAATTGTAATGATTTGGTGATCAACTGAATTGACACAAGAATGAAAACAGGTTCATACACATAATAAGATCCAATTATTGTGCATCAAGACAAAACAAAATCTGAAAATGTGATTCAAAAAATGGTTACATGTCCATTGTCCAGTGCAAAGTTAGAGGACATTTGGGAAAAAGTGTACTTGAGGTCCCAGATTCTGGACTGTACTAGTATCGTCAGATACTGGAACACCGAGTATTATTCGATACTGGTACAAAGTCAGTGTTCCAATATTGGCCGATACAGGCACATAAAAAATGTCCCAGTATACTGGGCGATATTGGAACATAATTGTGTACAGTATCATTCAATACTGGAACAAATCTAACTGGTATCACGTATACCAGTATCAAGCGATACTGGAACACAAATTGGTGTTGCAGTATCGACTGATACTGAATCAGTTAAATCGTACCAGTATCGACCGATACTGGCAACTTTTATGCTCCAGTATTGAACGATACTGGTATACCAGTATCTGGGACCTAAAGTACACTTTTTCCGGACATTGATTTGCCAAAGGCATTAACAGAACTTTATTAATTGCATGCTTTACATTCAGTAAGTGTAATACAGCATACTTGATGACTTACCATTTCATGTAGGAGAACATTGCCATCTTTAGTCAGTTTAATATCACCACTACCGGAAACCAACCTGAAGAGGGAAAAAATCAGTTGATTAAATTGAAAAAAAGAATCTTCAACTCTATGTAGAATAGTGTTTGATACAACACTTTCACTTGCAGAGAAAAACCAAAGAAAAACAAGTCTTCAATCTCGATTTTGTTACCCAGTGTCGCGTCGCTATGCTCCACCATGCCACACTTAATTAGCAGAATTTGCTATGCGATCTAAAAAGTGTATAGCAGGTTTCGACCAATGGAATGAAATAGCATGGTTTGCATAAGCTGCCCGCGTCGAAAATTCAATATTTTGTATGATTTCATTATTTTGATATTTCATGCTGGAAAAAAAAAAAAATATGATACGAAAATTGAGTACCTGGTCCACTTCTCTTTTTAGTTTATACAAATTACCTGCCTTACAACATGACCTCCACAGATAGACTTTTTGCTGATAACTGTGTCATCTGCAGGACCCTTCAGTACGACAATGACACAACCCTACTACGAAAAGACCTTGACAATCTAGCCAAGTTGGAAAAGAAGTGGCAAATGAAATACAGACACATGTTTCACACTGTAAGTCAAATGCTCTCCAAACCCCAACAACCATATATTATACACTCTCAACAACACCCCACTACAGGAGACTAAATCGCATGCATACTTGTTTCAATAGCGTGACAGATATGCTTAAAGGACTTAAACTGGAGTGACCTTGCTACAAGGCGGAAAGTCAATCACCTCTTTATCTCCCAGAAGGCTTATATAATGGTCAACTCTCAATCCCAGTCCAAACACTAGGTTAGACATGATCATAAAATTTTGAAAATAAAAGTATCTCTTTGAAAATGGAATACATGGTAATAAAGTTTACTTTCATGATGTCCAGTTGCTTGTGTGGGGTTATTTAGACATCAGTGAATACATCCCAGTCCACATCGTACTACACTGCTGGATTTAAAAGAGGTAAACATGGGAGTTTTCAACATATTTTGGCTACCAAATTTTCAAAAAAATGTCGCCCTCTGTAGTCAATGATATGAACATCCTTAACTAGGTCACTCGCTCCACCAGAAGAAACCACAACAAACTATTAATTGAAATTCAAACATCATGTGACAGCTATAAATATTCATGTTTACCAAGGACTGTCACTGACTGGAACAATCTACCGGAAAATATTGTAAACATCGAACTCTCAAAGACATTCAAAATCCAAGTCAATAACCCTAACCCCACTAGACCATACAAAATCATCCAAAATAAAACTATCTCCACGCGCGTGCTGCTGCATTGGCTCGATGACGTCACCTACCGCAGGCATATGTGGCCACGAAGTTTGTGGCCGCATATGCGCTGGGGAGTTAGCTCAGTTGATAGGGGCACAGACTGGGGTGCGAATGGTCCCGGGATCGAATCCCGGGGGGTGCTCGGTGTACCTAGCTCGGTGATTTTTCGGGTTAAAAAAATTGTACTTTTTCCCCCTCCCCCGATACACGCAAAAACATAGCTGTGGGAGTTAGGGTTAAACACTTCAACTTCAAGTAAGCAACAACAACAATACAGCGCGCACACACATCCCCGATTCGTTTTACTCCACTATTATTGTAGGAGTGTTGAATCGAATCAACGAAAACGAAATTAAGTCATCAAATTCAACAACCGAGCGAGTGAAATTGGGGCCTTATATTGTACTTTTAGAAATAAGAAAACCTTCAAAATCTCCAGAATTCATGACGTATGATTAACCTCGGTGGCACCAAACGATTCCCCAAGTCAAGTAAACATAAATTTAACTGCAAGTGGGTATGTCCATGAGTTGGGCCAAAAAGTGTGACATGAGGTCAAAATTTCAAAATTGTTTAATTGTTAATCTGATATTATTTTTAGGTCCGACAATATCCATACTTTTGAAAAATAGTGAACTTTTTCATCTCAAGTATGAAAATAATCATTGATTGCAGGTCAGTTTCAGGATATTATGGTAAAAATACCTATGCTATATGGACACCATTCTGACACTTCTCCCTTGCATTGTTTTTAAATAGTTCAGGTTACTCACCATTCTTATATCTATAGATTTATATTGCACTTTCATGGTCAGATTCATAAAAGTACACAATTGATACTACTCTACATCACAAAAAGTGATATGATGCTTCGCAAATTGAGGGTTGTGGGGTAATTTGGTTCAAGCCTTTTTGATGTAGTATTTATGTCTGTAATCAATAAAGATTGCTTCTGACACACATATTTTGTATAATTTTATCATCACTGATAACTCTTATAACTGATTTAGTAACATTACAATTAAATAAAAAGTAAAAGCTTCTGTCCATACGGCTAAACATACAAGAAATTTACCTGATGCTACATGGACACCATGTCCTGTAGCATTGTTTTACAGATAACTAACATAAAATGAAGTAAGACACATTTCACTTCCTCTTTATATCAATAGCCACTACAATTACTACTAAAAATAAGAGTGATGTATAGAATTTTTTGTCAACGTCCTGGGACGTTGACATTTGAATTCAGATTCAGGCCTTGTGGTAGAGTCTATGAATTGCTTTCATGTATCTTGAATCAGTATTTGTACCCAAAATACTGTATATTAGATCTGGATATGAAAATATGAACACATATGTTGTTACAATTGTGGAGAAATGGTTTAAATAATATAAAACAAATGATAGAGTTTTGCAAAATCTGTGACATTCGTTGTGTTTACTATATTCTGTTTGGTATATAAATAATTTTCCACTCTCCATTTTCTGAATGTAGTGGTGGCCGAGTGGTTAAGGCGCTGGATTCACGTTCTTTTGGAAACATTTACGGGAGTTGAGTCCGGTCTGGAGCATGTATTTTTCTTGTTTTTCTATAAAATTTGTTATTAAATATATTATTCATTTAGTTTCACATTAATGGCGGTTAAAAGTGTACAAATCATTTTTTTCTTCTGCGAATTAATTAAATGATAATTAAAATAAAACCCTGGACTTCTCAATTTATAATCAACATCAAAACATGTTATAATGCGCATGCCTAGCACGTCTGCGATTATTATGGGATATTTATTGCGCAATATTTTACCTGACCTCATCACATTTGGGTATAGTTGTGATACACAGGTGGGGCCTCATGGGATAGAAGTTGGGGTGAACAAGCACACAGGATAAATGAGTCCGACGATGGAGGGTTCCAGAGAGAAAAGTGGGCCCAGCATAAAAACAAAGAGTTTTTGTTAAAATACATCATACACTGTCTAAATCTTCTTTTTCATATTTCCTTTGTCGTCAGTGTTAATTTCATTTTAGGACGTTGACCAGTTTTTTGTAAATACCTTGTTTAATTTGATACCCAATATCTACATGTACTTGATTACCGGCACTACATGGACACAGTGTCCATGTAGCATGGACACAGTGTCCATGTAGCATCAGGTACATTGTTTTGGTAAAAATGGTATCAAATAGTGTGAGTTATCTCACTAAAAACTGTCATGTTATGTTATTTCCCATATATTTTCAAGTAGACAAGAAATATTTGAAAAATAATTATGGGTGCCATCATTATAACCTAATTAAAGTTTTGTCTCTAAGCTACATGGTAATACCGGCACTACAGGTGGACACCGCGCTTGTTTTCAGTTTTTTTGCTGTCTTTAATAAAAACCAATTACCCCAAAACTGGTCCCAATGAGAATCAGGCCGCGATGAATTTTATTATTTTAATTGCCCGATCGGGCAAGGCTAGGTCAACTTTTACTTGCCCGATTTTGCCCGAATAATATTGCAATATTTTTAAGACATTTAAAATGGTATTGATGGGTCAGATTTCTTGCCGATTATGCCATTTTTTGCCATCGTTTTTACGACAATCGGTAGCAAACTACACAATCGCGGCAGTCGCTATTTTCCCTTCCCATCATGCAATAGCCACTATCTTCAACTGACCTAAATCATCATTACGCATGCGTTGTGACCGTGGGAAAGGTCCATTTTACAATTTTTCATTTCTTTCGGATTTGTTCGACTCTCCGAAGCCCGAGAAAATGATGTCATGCTAATAAATAGAGACCACATGTTTTGACTCGAGATTACTCGAGATTTCCAGAGATCTTGCAAAATCGCCACGTCGCGGTTCAAACATGTGCATTAAGCCCTTCGATCGCCGAAATTGCGGCCTCTGATAGCGAGGTTCTTGTTTTTATGAATGAAAAGCTATAAGCGGCACTGTTTTATTTATTAAATAATAACGGAAGGGAATTAAAGAAGGAATATGGGTACATCTTAAATTTGTGTTTCATTATATTTACAAAGGTAAAACTCAAAAACTGACTACAAACTTGTGATATTATTGCCAAATTGGCGACTTTATTATGTTTTCTTGTGAGCATTTGTACTTGCCCGTCGGGCAGCATGTCCTGTGGTTCAGCTAGCCCGGACAGAAAAATGGTTGCCCCGGGCTATCGGGCAGGCGATTTGTCGCAGCCTGAATGAGAACCTCTAGTAAAATACTTAATTGCAGGGAGCCATTCATTTCAGTATGTGAAAGGATCTTTTTACTTGAGAGGGGCAATCATATGCTACACCGGACACCACGTCAACAATCAGTGACGTTTCCTCAAATAATTTTAAAATAACATCATATGGGTACAGTTTTTGTTCAAACTTTGAATGTGATACGGTAAAATTTAGGACCCAAAATCAGTGGGTTCAAATGTCATCCGTGTTGTTGGTGAGCTTAAAATACCGATGCTACATGCTTTTTTGGGGCGGACACCATTCTGTAGCATAGGTATGGGCAATTTCCCGAAGACGTCATATCAAATATTGACTTTGCACGTTGTACGGCTGCGCAGAAGATTTTGCTAGCCAATGATTGCACTCGTGTCAGTTTTTCTGTATTGGCGCGAATCAATATATCGACATACATTTTACCTCACTCTGTAAGTGTATGGGTCGTTCTTTAAAAGTCCCCATTGAAGACATGCAGTGGTAGGGTATACTAAAAGAACTCCCAAAAATCTTCTTGCGATATTTTCGGAACGCCAAATTTGTAAGTTTTTTGATTGAAATTCTAGGTCGAGGTGTAAGTGTATGGGTCGTTCTTTAAAAGTCCCATTGAAGACATTCAGTGGTAGGGTATACTAAAAGAACTCCCAAAAATCTTCTTGCGATATTTTCGTAACGCCAAATTTGTAAGTTTTTTTGATTGAAATTCTAGGTCGAGTAAAATGATACATGTGCTTATTTGTTGTCTGTGAGCTTTTGTGAATATTTTCTCGAATTGGAGTCATTTTTAATTGAAAATAGACAGTTGAAATTAAATGTTGGTTCCAAATTCAACAGAGAGCACTTAGCCTAGCCTAGGTACACAGCAACAGCAATATTCAAGCACCATTTAAGAAAATAACGGTGCCCGGCTATGCAGTGGAGTGTACGGGGACGTACTGTGCCCCCACTAGCTGGGGCATGTAGCGGGTATGTTCATTACACAAAAACAGGGCTGTCAACTTTTGGGCAGTTCCGTAGTTGCGGACGTACATTTCAGACACTTTGAGGGCTTGCAAAATCTTAAGTATACCAGTTGCTTGATTGTTAACACCTGGGTTTCAAGTATCTCTAGTAGGAGTATAAAACCTGAAAATTCCTTTGCTGTACCATTTTCGGTTAATGAGATATGGTGTGAAAACCCTCCGTTGCGGACGTACGCAGAGAAAGTGATTTTTTCAGTACACCTGTATTCCTATCAAAAGTTCTCTGAAGTGTTCAGGTCTGTAATGAAAACTAATATTGTTTTGTTTGTAAGAGGGACAAACCTAAAGAAAACAAACAGAGAAAATTATCAGAACCTTTATCTTTAAGTTAAAATTGACTGATGTTTATCCGTTGCGGACGTACATATTATTAGTGTTGCGGACGTTAGACACGGTTCGACCGTGTCACACACGTATGGCCCGTGGCCCGTAAGCAAAACACTGTATACGAAAACACGAACTAGATTTTACAATTTGAACTAACACATTTTCGTAATAAAACACAAGGAAACTAATGGATTATTAGCCATTTATTTAGACTATGTGCATGAAAGTTCAAATAAAAAACAATGATTCCGTCCCTTATTACTGCTAATTAATATAATAATATGGAGTTTACCAGGCACTTCGATCGCTCGCGACTCGCGAGTGATACTAAAGCGCCATTGTTACAGCTAGTCTTATTCCCAATCATTTTTATTGCTCCTTTTCGTAACACTCAGCGGCATGAGAACAAGACTAGCATTAATTTAAAAGTGACGTCATGATTATAATTGATAAATTCTCCGAATTGCGCAGAAAGCCGCCATTTTGTACACATTTTAAACCGACAGAAAAAATTCTGCGCAACTACGTGTAAAGCAATGGGATTTTTAACTCTGGACGAAAGTGAATATGAACTGCCGATATTTAAGGATTTACCATACTTTGTTTTAGTTATTTGAAGATGACACTCAATCTTTAGGTTTGGCTTTGATGGTACGTGATCAGAGATCAAGTAGGGAATCTTTTTGCGTAGCTCTTTTTGCTACATATTTGTGCATTAGTGTTCAAAAGTGTGTCGCATTTCGTGATGCTACATTGGTTAAATCGAACGCTGCGTGGTGGTATGCACTATGCCGGTTATTACGGGGCTTGGGCTCTACTGTGGGTTGGGTTTGGGAATTCACGGAGAGTGAGACTTACGGGATACGGGTACCCGTGACACGCACGTATAGAATGACCCGTGTCACGTAAGAGAAAAAACACGGGATAACTCATACCTAGCGGACGTACATCTGTGAAAACAGATGTACATCCGCAACACTAACAAGAGACCATGTATTAAACATGTAAACAGATACAGAACAAAATAAGTTTTAAACATTAAGTATGAATCATCAGCTTTAGAAAAATACATACTTCATTGGTATCCAACATTGCCAAAGTATTGAACAGAGTGGTTAAAAGTAGCAGCTTTTGGGAAGTGTACGTCCGCAACAGAAGGTACCAAATTTAATCCAAAAAGCATAATTCTTAAATATTTTGGTCATTTTAAGTAACTATTTTATATGATACATAACACATGATCATTGTTGTATTGATTGTATCAATTTGTAATACTTGCCTTAGTTCATTCATGGAAATAATTGCACTTCCATGGTGCGATTTCTACTAAAAAATGCCCGTACGTCCGCAACAACCTCAAAATCAGCCAAACCGGGAATGTTAGATCAAATTCCAAATTATATCATGAAACTACAACCCATAACCTTTGATATGATACATAAATTAGGTTATATCGACGATTTTCAATTTTTTCAATTTGGGTTACCTAATTACGGAACTGCCCTTTTGGGATTTGCTGGGAGGGAGAGAAACAATATATTAAAAATATGATGGCCAACGTGTACAAGCAAAAAAATAGTGAAAGGTAGCCTCAATTTTTTGTGCAGTTACCTCGTGAATTTCAAGTACAGCAAATGAACATTGTGGGATCCTGAACGGGGCAATTTTGCCCTTTTGCGATCCCACAATGCAACAGAACTGAAAAGGATAATCAATGGGGTTTTTTTTATTCGCGATAAACCTTATTGATAATTTTTTGAGGCGGGAGATTTTATATGCTACTGCTAGGCGGGAGTGCGGGAGAAAGATTGCCTAGGCGGCCGGCGGGCTAGTGCATTTAGTGAGGGAGAGTTGACAGCCCTGCACAAAAATCGCATTTGCGCAAGCTCCTGTCGCGATCAAAATCCAACACACAAGCAATAGGCGAGTTTTATAAAGTGGACTGTCTGTTGTGTTGATATCATATCATCATGATCATGACTCATCTCAAATCTCATGTTTATGTTGATGGATGCTTCATTTTTATTTTATTTTCAATCCCGATTCCCGACTGCTGAGACTGCATTTCAAATTTTCAATGTCCAAATTAATTGTCGATAAAACTTAAAGGGACACTAAGAGATGTGTTGGAGGCAGCGCCCTCAATTATAATAAAAACTGAGATTAGTTTATTTTTATAATTGTATTACATGTAGGAACTTGCACCTACATGTATAAGGATTAAGAAAAATCAGCTCTCTTTGACTTTGTACAAGAAAACGTCGATTCAAAAAATGCTGGTCCCGCAGGACCAGCATTTTACGTCCGACAGTATCCCCGTGCAGTACGCGTGATACATAACGTGAACCATATTTGCATAGAGGGCGTTTTTCAATAAATAGCGATGATATTGTTTTAATCTAGTTTTGCTGTGTTTTTTGTTAGTTTTCTGCTTGCATAGAATATAATGATGATGCTACTACATGTAGTATCATATAAATACAATAGGTTGTTTGTCAGGAGGACATAATATGAGTTATGACTAATTGATAGAGAATGAGGACTTCCTGGAATTGCATTATAAAGTACCCCTATGTTAGGGAGTCCGGCAGAATGGCGATTTCCGAAAACGTATCTGTTTTCATGGGAAAAGTACCTCTGAAAAAGTCACAATTTCTTTATATTTACCTTGTCAAAATAAGTTGAGAAATCACTTTTCCAGAAGAAAAAATATCAAATATTTCAAAAAGAATATGAAAAGTCACAAAAGAAACCATTAAAGTGTTGAAAATTTAAGTTTCTTGTCGGCGTATTTGAGGAGCGTATTTTTATGCTGCCGATTGCGACTCCATTTTGTCTTCTGCTACGGAATCGTCTGCTTCAAATGAGGGGGCGTGCTATACAGGATATGCAAGGAATTATGGGTAATGACACCAGTTTTGTAGAGAAAATTCGTATCTTTTCATCGATACCAAACTTGACTGAATTTGAGTAAGTAAAAGTTCATTTTTTTGCTGATTTGTGATGGCCTTGAAAAACGTCAACTTAGTGTTAGTTTTTTAATTCTCTTTCTAATTTCTTCCTTTTCATGTTCTTTTTTTCCTTTTTTCTTCCTTTATTCATTCTTTTCTCCTTTTTTCTTCCTTTATTCATTCTTTTTCTCCTTTTGTTCTTCCTTTATTCATTCTTTTCTCTTTTTCTTCTTTTATTCCCTTTCTTTTCTTTTCTCCTCTTTCTTCAAAAGCCCTTTTTTTTCTTCTTTTTTTTCGTCAAAAAAGGGCTAAAATCATCAAAAATTGTCTAAAAATAGGGGGGGGGGGGCGTTTATTAGAGGGGGGGCGTTAAATAGAGAAAACACGGTATATATAATTAAAATTGCCTTTCTAATGCATCTCCAATTTCAAATTTAAACCAATTTTTTAATAATAAGTGTTTCGCGACGGCAAATCGTCGCCTATTTCCTCAACCTTTTACGGCATGATTTTGACAGAATGAAAACGGGTGTCGGCCGAAGGTTAAATTAACATAACTCCGCCATACTACAAGCTACAGAGGTGAAACAAGCACTGTTGAATTTCTTTTTGTGCTAGCTATCACGATAGCTAGCTCTTATAGCCTGAATTCAAAATCAATATTCCAAGTACGCGTTATTTATAATGACTTCGAGTCACTTGGTTTAGGAAACCGTGACCAAATCGGTATAATTATCGAACGGGTCCAGCCAAATGACACTCTCATACGGGTATATTGGTTGATCGAGAAGTGTGACGCTTGGATGCTATTGTGTATTGCATCAGGGTCACTTACAAGCGCCGCCGATCTCTGTGTCCATGGCTTTGATTGGACGAGAGATGTGTTCAGTTGTTTAGCGCCCGGGGTGAAATTTTGAGACGTTGTCCGCAGTTGTTTGCCTAGCCTGTGTAAAGTATATTTACTCCGATAGGTAAACAAAGCGATAAATATCCACTAGCTTGTGGCAATGTAAAGAAATGGAGGGGGGAAGCAAACTGAGAATTTTAGGCAAATATAGAATAGATTAACGCTGTCCATGCGCGCAGTTATGCACACGCAAAATACAATTCACAAAATGTTTCACAAACGTATTTAATTTATTGGCTTTCATCATCATATATTTCGAATCACCATGAGAAATTAATTAACATAAGTACAAGCACGTCTAGTATTAGGTCAGTTATTCTTGAGATAAGACTTTGAAAGTTTAGAAAAGGTTTTTGCAAAATCTTTTTTATATGGCAAAACCAGGGAGGTGTAATAGGTAATATCACTCTGGTAAAACTAGCCGCATAGAAAGTGTTAAGGAAAGGCCCAAGAAAGGCTAGAAAATGGTTGACTTAATACATGATTAAGAATTCCTATTTATTATTATTATTCATTAGTTGTCCACACTGTATTAAAATACAAGTCTCACTCATAAATTTAAGGTTAGGATTGCTATCGCGCTTGAAGCAAACAAACTGATGAATAAATCATCAAATTTCAAAATATATAATGCAGTTCTCATAAAATTAACTTATATAATTACTAGGTAATAAATACACTCTCAAAATAATGGGGGGGGGGCTCAAGGAAGTAACCTTAGGAATTTTGTGAGTGCTGTAATTATTGAACTATGACTCAAATGTCTATAAAAGTACATTAGGAACACACCATTAGATACTCAGGGGTGGTGGTGGGGGGGGGGGGGGGGGGGGCGTTGCATGGAAGTTTAAAAAAAACACCACTTTGCCCACTATCCAGGAAAAAACAACAACTTTGCCCACCAACCAGGAAAAGAAAAAAAGATGACTCACCCAACTCACCCAACTCACCCAACTCAATGTAAAGAAAAACAGTAAAACCTAAAAAAACAAAACACTGTGCCGCCTTTGCTAAAAAAATATTTAAAAAAATAATAATTCGCCTACTTCGGTGGCCAAAAAAAAAAATCCGATCGACCCCAACTTCCATGCCCCCCTCCCCCGAAAATCAAATGGTGCGTCCCTTATGTCTGTTATTTTGTTATTCAACGAAAGCCGTTTAAAAACTATTGTACTTTTTAATTCACTATTGAGCAAATATACCTCTGATGACAATCTGTGTTGATTTTTACAACACTTATACCAATAAAGCCTATGGAGAGGGTGGTTCTAAAATGTTTACTCTCGTGTTTGCCAAAGATGGAGATATCGTTTATAACTGCACAAACAAATCATACTGGGTAGTTAATTTCCATTCTTTGGTAGGCTTAATGAAATAAATACAAAATTGGCGGTCGTTTTATGAGTTTTGAAGTCAATTGATTTCATGGACTGTTTGCGACATATGGGCGTAGCCAGGAGGCTTGTCATCCCGGGGGCACGAGAGTGGCGTGGGGTCCAGGGCCCACATTACATAAGGGCCCCGGCCCGGTAGGTCCTGGGACAAAGCCTCTGCTGCAGGTGATTAGGATTGGTATTGATTCCCCACGACGAGAAACGCCATGAAATTGGAGATAAGTATATAAAACCCTTTAACTCCCCTGAATTGTTAATTGCACCCCCCCCCCCCCCCCCCCCCCCGAATGACCCTTGGTGGGTTACCTGTAGCTACGCCGCCAATGAATGCACACAACAAGATCAAATGACCGTTTCATTTCTTCCAAATTTCTTTTTAATTCACGAATTGGGCAGAGCTCCAAACTGAGTAATAGCCCAAACCCTAATTGGAGGTGATTCTTGTAAATAATTAATTTTCAGAGTTTTTATAACATTAATGTGAAAGTTTCAGATTAAAAATTCAAACCAAAAAATAAAAAAAATAAAAAAATACAAATAAAAGTACATCGTTAGTACATTATAAGTACATCTTTAAAGTAGGAGTGGGCTATAGAGGGTCATAGTTTCAAGACATGCTCATCACCCCTTAGTTTGATGAGTTGATGCGTACTAACACCAAATTTGAAGAAAAAAATTGAAAAATTGCGAAATTCGGACTGCTTTGGCCCAAAAAACACAAAAAGTCAGTTTTTTGGGGGAAAACAGTATTTTGATCATAACTCAATCATTTTTGGTCTAATCAATTTCATTTTGGTGGCAATACCCATGTTTCTGGGGACATGGAATAATATTACGCAACTTTTATCTCATGACGATGTTTCGTTTTCCTGAAAATGGCATTTTTAGTGAAAAATAGCCCTGTGAGGGCGCTGTTCAAAAGTACCTTTCGCATCGAAGTATATCAATTTTAAAGTTGAAACATGACATGAGTTACATTTTAGGCATTTCCTGAAAATCTTAGCAAAATATCATTTGTTGTTTTTAAACTACACCATTTTGAACGTTTTTGAATCATCTTCATGAAACACACACTAATGAAAGTTCGTTGACCCCTGTACTATCCTATGGAAGTGCTTTAACACGTTCTTGTGATTTTGAAATGAATGCCACGGTAAAATGAAATAAGGTAACATGCTCAAATCTTCAGAGAATGTTTCTTGAAACACTCTTAACCTATTCCATGTATTCAAATTCATTTTTATTAATGCGATGGCTACTTTTTTGCAAAGCGCCCTCACAGTCCAAATTTGACCAAAAACAGCTGTTACAAGAAAACGAATGGGTTATATAAGACGAAACCAGCATAGAATGACACCTTGTACCCTAAAACATGGGTATTGCCACCAGAATCAAATAATTTAGACCAAAAATGACTGAGCTATGATCAAAATACTGTTTTTTCCAAAATGGCCGACTTTTTGTGTTTTTTGGGCCAAAGCAGTCCGAATTTCGCACTTTTTTCAATTTATTTTTCAGATTTGGTGTCAGTACACATCAACTCATCAAACTAAGGGGTGATGAGCATGTCCTGAAACTATGACTTAAATCTGACCCTCTATAGCCCACTCCTATTTAAAGGATGATATCTCAGTTTGGAGTTTTCATAAAGACTATAACTGAAAAATTATATAACTCCGCTTAAAAAAAGAGTACCATTGTTAAGCGGAAGATCTCTACTACAATAATCAAATACAAGCTCAATTTTGATATCTTGCCTAATTGTGTCTGATTTTCACATATATAGGCCTACGGACAACTACTGCAAATTTGTCTTCATATTCATTACTTGATATCATGCCCAAATGTGCCAATACGTCCACTGCCTGCTCTTGTGCCAATACTGATTACCCAATTACATGTCATTATTCTACCAAATGCTTTCCTAAAAAATATCAAAGTCTTTCATTTGTACTAGCACTTCCCCTTTAAAGGGTTTTTTATTTGATCCTCTTTCCAATGATACCAAACTTGTTGGGTTTTGGTGAAAAAATGCAAAAAGTGCCGGACTCCCTACCTATGCATGTATGTGCCAACCACAAGGCTTTGTGGGTGGAGGATTTATAGTAGCTGTCATCCTCATCCCTACTTCCTCCCTGACTTGGCTCGCTCTAACATTCTTTGGAATTTAAACCTAATTAAACAATATTTTAATTTTCACAAACAACAATAATAATGGCGATTTTTAATGTTCATCTTGAATTCTGAAGTAAATTTTTAAACATTTAAACTTTTCAACACCACTTAATGTCCCTTTAATCAAAACAGAATAGCCATACACTCCATACACGTTTCTATTATTTTGGGCGTTTCACGGTTGCAGCGCAGTGCAGTGCTTGTGAAACATGGAAACATGCATGTCATCATCACAAAGTGAAAGTCTGTCGAATTCGACAGCCTTCTTGTGTATTTTTCATTTTTTATTCGTCGTTTCTTCGTCTCAAATTAACTTCAATCTTACATTTTTATGGTTCCTTTTGGTCCAAGATTCGTTCGCAAGACATCTGCAAGTCCTCTCGCTGCACTCGTATTAATAGCGAGTGCTTGTGCTGCCCTAGCAACCTCTGCTTTTGGATTCAATGCTTTGATAGCGGCCATGGTGAAAAAGATACAGAACAGACAGAAAGCATGGATCGAAAATGCTAGACTAAATTGGTGCGTGGTTTAGATTAGCTCTTTCAATACAGATCGGTAAACAGTACAATTTTGACATTGGGTCCAGCGAAACTTTTAATTAATTGTTGCACGGGGCGCAGTTGACACTTTTTTCGTATTTCACAGCCGCTGAAAACAACGAACGAACAACAGGGATAGACTTTTAATAGTGTTATTAGGAAAGGCTTAGGATATGAGCGATCACTATTTACGCCAGGGGGTAGGGGGATGGAGGAATTCAGGGGGGGGGGGGGGTGGTACGGGGTTTTTTTTAAACATGAAGAGGGGACGCGAAATTTTATTCTGGCAAAGAGGGGGGACAGAAATTTTGATGGTCAAAAGTATAAAGATGAAAATTGTCCGGTACCCCAACTCAACACAAGTTGGTAACCATGATGACTGTTCTAAAAATCGCGGAAAAGGGGTATATTTCAATTGTCAACACTGACAGCGAAATAGGGGGTATTTCAGGAATACGGTCTCCGCGAAATTCGAAAAAGGGGTATTTTACGAGAAACATCACAGTACATGCATATGGTTTTAATCATTTGATTAGAACATGGTAACAACCCAATACACCATTTGTGGCACGGTACACCAGTTAACACAGGACCATAAACGCCTGTTACCGTTGGGAGCAACAAGTTTTTATCTAGAATGTATGTATCAAGTGTCTTTGAAAAGGGGTGTTTGAAATGATAGTCATTGAAAACCAAAAGGGGTATTTTTCACCCCAATTTTGTCCTCGTTTTTGCCAAAAAGGGGGGTAAATTGTTGCAAAATCTTTGCAAAGGGGTAGGCCTACTTTGAAAAAATGAAGAACAGTCATGGTTACCAACTTTTGTGTTGAGTTGGGGGACCGGGCCTACGCGCGCATGTCTCCCAAAAATGAAATATTTTTATTGGACAAGCTTCTTTAGAGCCTACATCAATCATAGCAAAAATAAGTGTAAATTCGAATATTTTTTTGCGAGCCATGCGCACATTTATTTAGTCCCGAGAGCAGGCCCGTAGGAAGGGGGGGGGGGGCGATGGTGGCGATCGCCCCCCCTTTGAAAATCTTCCCCGGAAAATTTGTACACAGATGAAAAAATTTCGCGCGCTACGCGCGCGTTTGTCTTCCCAAAATGCAATATTCTTTGCTACAATCTTGTTTAGAGCCAAAATGTACCTCGATCGTGCAAAAAACAGGTGCAAATTCGAAAATTTTCGCGCGCTACGCGCGCATATTGGACTCAAAAAAATCTTCCGTGATTTTTTTTTTAAAACGCCCCCCCTTTGAAAACAGTGTCTTACGGCCCTGGAGAGGATTTATCAGCACTTCGAAAATGGTCTGAGAAATGGCTGTTACGCTTCAATGCAGATAATATTAAATGCAAAACTATGCATTTTGGTACCAGCAATTTGAATGGAGTTTTAATACAACATAGTGACAAAATCCCCGCAAACTTTGCAGACGATTGACAGGAAAAGGACCGTTGGGCGCAGTGGCGTACCGACCGGGGGGGCAGGGGGGGGGGGGGGGGGGCAAGTTGCCCCCCCCCCCCCCCCCTGGCTCCAAATACCGGGACGCTAAATTCCCAAGACCGGGTCGCTAAATTTGCATAAGGAAAAAAAATAGGGCCTAAAACACTAAAGGAATTGGCATTATTTGTTAACTGTTGTGCTTTTTTGAGTCCAAAATTTTATTTTGTGACCGTGCGAAATTTTGTGACTGTGCGAAATTTTGTGACTGTGCGAAATTTTGTGACCGTGCGAATTTTTTTGACCCTATCCCCCCCCCAAAGAAGAGCCACCAATTGTGCCTGCAACTTATTAAACATCTGACGTACCAAGATCGACTGTATGCGCTCAACTTGTACAGCCTAGATAGAGAAGAAAACGAGGTGACCTAATCGAGACATTCAAAATTCTAAAAGGTTTACCGGGGAAGGTTTAAAGGACGCAAGCAAGCCGCTTCTTCCAACTAGCTGATACGGACACAAGAGGACACAAATTGAAGCTGTTCAAACCGAGACTAGAAAAGTCACTGAAGTGCAGAGCTGACTTCTTTTCGCAGAGAGTCATAACGTAGTGGAACAAACTCCCAAAGGTAGGATGTGAGGAGCGAAATCTACAAATGCCTTCAAAAACGAGCTCGATATAGACATTGGAAAGATATGGGTAATTAAAGGCATAGCCTACCATTTCCCATTAAATTGTAAGTGTAGGCCTAAGTGTAAGTCCCAACACTTAGGCCTTGTCGATTTTTCATTTCTTGTCCCCCCCCCCCCCCCCCCCCCCCCCCCCCCCCCCAATATGAAAAACTATAGCTACACGCCACTGTTGACACACCCGGCATTCTTCATACCTGAGGTTTAAGTTGTTTTGTGTACCGACGATGTCGTCAAGTAGGATGGAACTGAGATGTTACTGTACTATAATAAAAGCAAGGTGTTATCGTGATGCGAAGCTTCATGTTGATGTTCTTCTGATAATAAAGCCGCACTTCTTTATACACTCTATATTTTATGTTTTTTGTTGAAATTCTGACTTCACACTTTAAAATACCATCATTTGTACCATCATGAAATAAAAAGGGGGGAGGGGGACATGACATTTTTTTTAATACTTGAGGGGGGGGGGGGACATGAAATTGTTCTGTGTTCAAGAAGAAGGGGAGTGATAAAGAAAAAAATGGAACAAGCTAAGAAAATTATTTTTGAATAAAAAATGCCCAAAATTGCTTGATTCTAATGTTATGTCACTAATCTAGGGACGATTCTCTCATTTTTTCACCTAAACTTGTATTTTTTTGAAATTTGACCAAAAAGTGACGGAAAAATGAGAAAATCGTCCCTAGATTAGTGTCTTAATAGTTTAATCAAGCAATTTTGGTCATAAAGTTTTACTCAAAAATAATTTTGTTAGCTTATCCCAAAAAAACCCTTTTGGTCCTAAAAGCGATGCCATAAATGAATTCTCTGACCCAAATCCCATCCAAAAATGTATATTTTTTTATGCATTTGATTAATAGTTCAATAAATGTGGCTGAGCAGGATCCATTTGTTGCTTCATAGCTTTGGTACTGGTTTTTTAGGGTTCGTTTGTGCAATATTCTTTGGGTTTTGTGTTTTTATATATTACATTTATTTATTTATTTTGTTTATACCGTATAGTCCCCTGTAGTCTCTTCACGTTCCTGTCTTTCGCCCTCATGTCTCTCTTTTCCTACAGAAGGACCCCAATGGAAATAAGCTCCCTATATGGAGGCTTTCTGGGCTATCCTTGGTACTCTCCTGGTATTTTATACATTTTCCCAATCCTGCCGTATTCTAGCAAGCATCTTGCTTTTATGTCTTTTATGTGTGCTTTTATACATGTGATTTTGATATTGTGCAATAATTTGAGTACTGAATAAATATGAATGAATGAATGAATTACAGCACTCACAAAATTTAAAAAAAACTCCCTTAAAGACTCTTTTCTTGTTATTTTGTCTTCTATTTTTTCATTTTTATTATTATTATGATTATTTTCCCCCCCCCCCCCCCCCCCCCATTTATTACCATTTATTACATTCTGGGAAAGTATTAAGAGGAGAATGTGGCAATCTCAATTTGGTAAATTGTGATGGACTGTTTTGTGACACCCTGTAAAGTGTAAATGATAAACCTCCCTTGTGTAAAACTAATTTGGGAAATATTGCAAAGAATTGTGGGTAGATACGGCGGGATTTCCAACATGGCGTCAATTGTCACAGATGTTTTGAAAAATTCTGGTGAGAATATAATATTTTAAGAACATGTATGTTATATAATTTTAATAAAAACTCTAGCGAGTGTTACTGAAGAGAGTTTTTTCACTCCTAAGTTATTAATGTAATGTTTAGGTCTTTCTTGTGGTGTAAAACTGACTAGAAGTTAGAACTAGGGCGGCAGTCCTTGAAATTAGCACTGGCTGGGTTGTCGAATTCAACCCCTTCTATCAAGTTTCTTCAAAATTGTCCCTGAACAACAAACCCTTCGAATGTCACACATTGAGTGTTGAGATGAATACTCCAACTAATTTAAAGCAACTGCTCGTAGTACTGTAACTGTAGTTCAAGGATAGGCCTAGAAATGTTCACAGAATTTTGAAAAATAAAACTTTAAAGTATCACTGACAGTGACACTAGTAGTAGTAGGCCTAGCCTAGGTCGCAACGGACTGTCGTCACACGCCGTTGACTACGTCACAAAAGAGGTAAACAAAGGTCTCTTACACGCCGTGACGCGATCTCTTGGGTCGATGTACTGCATGGTCATGATGGCTACACGCGAATTCTACCCCGCGATCGATCGTGACGGAACCCCCGCGTTGTGTGGTGGCATATAAACCCAATTTTCAGTGGTATGCACTTACCGTCCAGGCTACATTTGACGTCTTAGAAAATGTCACTTGGGCTTAGCAAATACTTCAGAGTTACAAATATAATTCAAACATGAAAATCGGTGGATTACATCGTCGTCAAATTGTATTTGAAGAAAATGGTGTGGTCGGAAAAAAACATGATTCGGCGACATTGTTTTGATAACGTCACGAGGTCTCGCGATATTTTGTGAGAATTCACGTTAAACGTGAATTCTCGCAAAATATCGCGCACATGTGCGCGATATTTTGACAGTATTTTGACAGTACTTGACAGTTGTTGAAGAGACACAGGTGGTACACACAAAGGAAGTCGATATCTTAATCCGTTTAGACGACATGTTTTCACGAATTTTCATTTTCGCACCTCAGATAATGCGCTGTTTTTCTGCTTCCGTTTTTCGGTTTTAAAAATAAGGTAGGTAGAAATGCTCTGTAGGAAAACGTATTACTGATAATCTTATTTGCAAACGTTTTACCTTTGCGGTGTTCAAGAAATATTTTTATGTGAACTATTCGCTGCTGTGACACAGTTTTATCGGCTTTGAAACCAGGGGCTATTTCATTTGGTTGAATCATAGATCCAACCAAATGTAGTTAGTTGTAGGTCATGGCATGGATGAACATTGAACAGAGCGTAAAACACGAGTTGTTAAAACGTCTAGACTTATGACGTGGTCAACGGCAAACTGTACAAAACAATAACAAAAGGCACAAAGCACCCGGATGACCGGGGCCAATACTATCTCTAACTAATTTTATTAATCTTTCAATTTCAGTCTTTTTTGAAAATGGAATACATGATGCCTGATGGAAACAAAGTTGAAAGTACTTTACAATAACATTTTTTAAAATGATGGTTCAACCATGTCTGCAGGCTGAATAATAAAAAAGTTATAACCAAAAGTAGTTAGCCTTAAGGCTGGGAATTTCGGGCGGGCAAAGGGGTACCCTAGGGACAGGGAAAATGCTCAAAAGCGCAAAAGCACCAAAAAAAGCACCTTTTGCCTAAAAAAGCACTTTTTGCTCAAAAAAGCACTTTTTCATCACACAGCAATTTTTTTCAAAAATTGGTCTAAATGTTTAACCAATAATGCCCATTTACCTAAAAATCAACAAGTTACATAACTGTGGCTGCACTTTGTATGGTTTGAATGTAGTTTTGAATGAAAAATGATGGCTTTGACAACGAAAAAAGAAATATGTCAACATGGAAACATGCAATATAATCGCGCTTTTGGATTTATTTTTAACGCATATGGCATAATTTTGGTGAAAAAAGAACCTTTTAACTAAAAAGAAGCACCTTTTCACTTAAAAAAGCACCTTTTGCTCCAAAAAGCACTTTTTCCCAAATCAAGCAGCACTTTTAGTGCTTTTAAAAAGCGCAAAATCCCTGTCCTTAGGGTACCCGCACGATGTATGTAAGGTACCCGGGTACCCAAAATAAGGTACCCGATACCCGAAATGTTAAAAAAATAAAATTGAAAAAAAAATTGTGACGACATTGGAAGGAAGTTAGTCTGCACAGCTAATTTATAGCGTCACTTACGTAATGAACGAAGCTGCTAGTTGTACTGCGAGTTGTACAATGCCACAAGTTTGGGCTTTTTTCTCTTTTTTTTATTAAAATTTTTGGTTTGCAACATATTACATCAAAATACATATTAAGCTAACTTAAAAGATACCTGTAATGATTTATTACACATTTATATTAACACTAAAGATGATGTACGTTTAACCATTGAAAAAATAACAAGACAATACATGACATAGCAAACACTTCAGTGTCACAGATGAAATTCAAACATGCAGATACGAATATCGGTGTATTACATCGTTGTCAAATTGTATTTGAAGAAACTGGTACATGGTCAGAAAAACATGCTTCGGCGACATTGATTTGAACATGCCACGAGGTCAGACAACTTCATTGCTTCCGGTAATTACCATTAGACCTCCGGCACATATTATTCTCCTGGCCACAGTCCGACATACACTTTCTGGTGGTCAGATTTTCTTAAATTTTCTTTTGGTTAATCGCAAAACAGTTGAAAACCTTTTATGGCAATTTTGAGAGGTCAAACCAAATTTTGGTCAGCCTATCATGATTCATGTGCATTAAAGGCTTTTAAAGCAGAGAGAGAAACAACTTCACTTCAGCCAAACTGTTGAAAGGCATCTAGCTCAAAGATCTTTAGGATAGGATCTCTGATTAATAACCAATTTTCATCTGCCTCCAGGTCTGCTGGAGAAAGAAGATCTCAGTACACGGATCAGCAAACTATCGGGTCGTATAGATGAAACCAAAGCTGAAATATACAACGTAGTACAAGACAAATATGTGGATTTTAAACCCAGCTTAAAAAGGACAGTAGACCTTCATGGCAAGGTTGATGTCCTTGCTACGGACACACAAGCACTGGCTAATAAAATCAAGGTAGGTTTAGTAGTTGGCCAACTAAAAAAGTAATACCGAATATGATTCTGAACTCCACCTCCAAATTTGTTTGCTTCAATTTGCTTCAATTTGAACTTATGTGTGGGTGAAAAATCATTTCATTTAGCATCTAAAATGTGAAATATGAATTGTATTTGATCTTTTACAGTGATGCAATGACCAGATAGCACGTCTAGAAAAGATATTGTTCAGTATTGTTCCGTTTTCCATTCAAAAGCCTCTGCTGGTGTCCTCAATTGGCACACTGTTTGGAATTGTGCCTATCAATCAATATGACATGTCATGGCGTGTATTAGGTTGAAGTAGTGCTCTGATAAAGTTTAGTTCAACAATTAGATTGCGAGGAAAGAAGTCCTTTGGAGTGGGAAGAGTTATAACTACTGTAATAATCTTCTAATTTTAATTTCTTTTGATAAAAATACAGGGTGATATATCTAGTCAGCTGAACAGCTCCACCAGCGATCTCCATGATTTGACGCACCAACTTGAGAAAACCAATGCCCTCATTGAGATGCTACAGACTCTGTGTCAGGTAGGTTTGTGTCACCTCAAAGTTGGAGGTGACGTCAGTGCAGATTCTAATGAAGTCATCATGATATCGCGCACATATCTCAATGTGACGGTGTTTGCATCCGTGTGATCAAAGAAACATGTTGAATGTGGCGCAGAAAGTGCTGCGCCTATCACTAATTTATGCACTGACGTCACCCCCGAACTTGAGCGGACACAGACTATACTACCAATACCATGTATAATCCATAATGGTTGAAATGGACTGCTATATCATTTTGATTACCTTTTAGTGTTAAAGGGGCGTGTACATCTCAAGTGTTTGTCCTGGACAAAAATCACATGACTCCCTACGTATCTGAGTCTCCGTATTCCCATGTAATAATACCCATGGTGCAATATAGATTTGCCGCGAATTTTAATCGACAAAACGTAATGTTGAAATTATTGTACGAACGAACTGTGTCTAGAATAGTTTCAAAAAGAAGTGCAATGCATAATAATGAAATCAGAATTACAATCTCCTTCAGCATATAATCAACTTTTGGGCGATAACCTTTGATAAAAACGCACAACAATTGAAATATAAAGCATTTTACCCTCCGATTTCAGTGATATTTGTATTTTAAACTCTATCTAATTTTATAAAAAACTGTTTTATGCATAGGTTTCATTAGCTCAAATGGTAGAGCGCTGGCTTCACAATCATGAGGTCAGTGGTTCGAATCTTGTAAATGTCTTTTTCTTTTTCTTATTACACTCTTTTTTTTTAATAACAGGATTGCTTATAATCGTTCGCTATATTTATTGAATGTTGAATAATACTTTTTTCATTTGCAAGTTTCACTACGATAAAGAATGTCCTGTAAATATAATTGTGTTGATTGAACCATATGAACCATGGAGTCCCTAGCAAGTCTATAAGGCCGTGTGTTTTGAACTCGCCACCCTTACCGTTGCATGTCCAGATTTTTACATTTTACACCATCTGAGATTCGAACTAGCATATCGCAATAACTATTTGTTCTACCCCATATAAAGTATATATTTTCTGAACGGTAATCTCACAAGGAATCCAAATATGCTGTTGGAATGTAGATAAGACCTAATGGTAATATGTTGTGATTAAGAATGTTCAAAAAATATCGATTTTTTTTTCATATTTTGATTTAAGCTCAATAATAATTTGATACCTATCCTAATCATAATTTTACTGTGCATATTTAAGTTCCTCATACAATTACCCATCAGAACATAATAGTTGTTAATGGTAAACGTGTTGAAATATACTATATCGAGAAGTAAATGAGCACAAACCTTTAAATTTCATAATTATTAGAGTTTACAAGTATTTTTTTTTTTGGTATGCACCCTATCCTGATTTAAACAGCATTTTTGAATTCCCCTATTTGAGAGCTTTCCAAAAATGTATAATTTTGCTATCATCGGTTAAATATTTCTTTTGTTATAGTCATGTATGTAAAACCGATGAATTAGGGCAAGTTCACTGTGTAGCGAATAGGGGAAAAGCCAAGGACAACGCAATCGATTCATGATTAAAATTGTTGCACAATAGTTGTCACATTTGTTGAAACTGAATCTTATAGAATATAAAATAATCTATAAAATGAGAGCAAAATCATGTTTGTACCATACAGGAATGAGGAGTTATAGTAAATTGAACGTAGAATTGGGAGCATTTTCTATATTCCCCATAGAGATTGCATACAGCGCCGCCGCCACCGCCACCACCCCTGACTTTCACAACATAATCAATCATATCTCAGCCAAACATTTATAGAAATATCTGATTTATTAACACAATGTAGCTAGATAAATAGGCTTTCACATGACACCTCAACCATAGCTCTACCTCATTTAGTTGTTGAGTTAATAGAGAGAGATGGACGATTCGTCACCAAAAATGCAACGCCACCACCCTTTTTGGGTGGTGAGTTCAAAACACATGGCCATAATGGACATGGTCTGCAAAGACCAATTGTTATGTAAATAAGAAGCCAGTCGGCTTATATCATTGAATCGATTTTTTTAGTTCCTTCAACACAGATATTTGTAATTTGCTCCAATCTTCAAAAAAGAGAGTTGTATCTTCAAAAATACATTACGCAGTTCACGGCTTACGCGGCCTGGTATGGGCGACAGTATTTTGGCGTAGATTTGATACCGTGCTGAACTCATCATGCTCATCGCTGCAAGAGCGCAATTATAAAATGCTGTCCGCTGTCCTAAATCTCTCTCGTCTTGACTCCCGGTCCTGAGCACATCATAACCCAATATTTGTATTGTGCCACTACTGTGAGACTACAGGGCCGTAAGACACTTTTTTCAAAGGGGGGGGGGGCGTTTAAAAAAAAAAAATCACCGGAAGATTTTTGTGAGTCAATTATGCGCGTGTAGCGCGCGAAAATTTTCGAATTTGCATCTATTTTGTGCACGATCGAGGTACATGTTGGCTCTAAACAAGCTTGTAGCAAAGAATATTGCATTTTGGGAATACAAATGCGCGCATAGCGCGCGAAATTTTTTCATCTGTGTACACATTTTCCGGGGAAGATTTTCAAAGGGGGGGGGGGGCGATCGCCACCATCGCCCCCCCTTCTTACGGGCCTGGACTAAATAAGTGGGTATGCCGACTATAGTTTTATGTCAAATCTCAACATAATTGAGGCTACCGACGTAACAGATGCGCCAAAAAGTGGCTCTATAAGTTGTAAAATAAGCTGAAACCATCTAAAAATGCTCATTTATTGTTTTGTTCATATAATTATACAAAGACCGTTTGAACCAATATATCTATCCATTAATATATCCATCTATCTATATATCTAAACACGTTCTTTTGATACCCTTTTAAACTTCAGTGAAATAATTCAACAAGTTAAAAAAAATATCTGAGGCCCCATGGCCATATGAGCTAAAATGTTTGATCGCATAACTTAAATAAGACACATTGATTCAACATGGTAAACACGTGCTGATAATTTTTCAGATTTCATTTTTTATATTCATGCGGCTTTTGCAAAAACAAATTGTTAACAAAACTTCAGTTAAAAAACCCTGAAAACTATCATAATACGTTACTATGTATTTATCAAAGTGTATCATATTGTTTTGAGGCTGATATCAAGATTGGTATAGGCAGGTTAAGTACAAATGTAACAATTTGTTGATCAGAAATACTACTTACAAGTCAAAACTGACAGTAGGGGTCGGGGTGGGGGGGGGGGGAGTGTTCGCCCCATTTTTATTTGAACATGGCCTGGAGGCGTCAATTTTAAAGATTGAATGTAATTATTGACATTAAAAGAAAGATTGATATCTTGGCTACATACGACCACACTTCAGTATCCAAGGCCGTACTAAAGGGATTAGTTAAGGATAAGACAGGTGTCTCAAAATAGTGAACTTGCCCCACCCCGAATATCTTTAAGTCAATCTCAAAAATGGAAGAAAATCCACTTTGTAAAAGTGGTTTTCAGCTGATCATTTGACAAACATTATACTGAGGTCTGCCATTTTACTATTGGAAGTTTGCAACAAACAGCAGAATATATTTGCGGGTTCTTTAAATTCTACCAGTGGCCGCAGTGATGAGAATCATGTTGTGGGCGAACCTGCCCCTAGGGCGTACACTCCTCGCTCTCCCTTAAGCTCATAATAGGCCCTATGACAAGTTTAGGCGAAACAAATCGCTTGATTATTCCATTTCCTCTTCATCACTTCCAAGTTCTTATGTTCTATCTGCTCCATTGGAGCAATGTCCACAGCACACTCCACATGCAGAAACACATGAAATGCCGTCTTTCATGCAGCTACAATGCTACATTCATAGTTTGACGCTGCTTCTCCCTTTCCTTGCAGTTACAGCAAATTCCTTTTTTTCTGAGGCGATAGCTCCAGTAAGCATCTTCGGTCTGAGTTTTATGTTCCAATCTAACTCCCACCCTCTTTCAATGGGCTTATGGAGGTGTTAATATATGCTTCCATACCACAACTTGGAGATGTACACGAAGGGAAATGGTTGTTTTGTTGCATTTGGTGTGGATGGTAGGCTATCAGGATCAATTTTACCTTGGCTGCTTGTTTTTGGAACAACTTCTGATAGTGAGCCCTTTCATCCCTACAGCTATGTGATCTACATTGCCTTTAATACAGCTGTTTGAATTGTATGGATACTTTTGACGTATCACTTGTGAATGCAGTGATGACACTTGCAAGAAATTTGAACTTGTAGAGAGCGCATTATGTATGTCCATGAATGCATGAAACAGTGTAATTTCCAGACCAGCCATACTTGAAATGGAACTCTTCCCGGTCACCGATATCTATGGTTATAGATGTCATAAAGACCATCAACGTCTGATTGTGTGTACAAATTAGAACAGTTACTTGGTCGATGATAGCAGAGCAAACAAATATATCAGTGTCTTGGGCAACAACAACAACAGGGGGTGTGGCTTGTCAACTCTGCAGATATAATCTTGAGTATAGCTCCTTTGTTCTTCTCATACGTCTGGAAGATTTCTCTGTCACATGATATATGGCTATGTTGTGACACCTAAGTCATAGAAAATTCTTTCCAGCCATCCGCCGCATAGGCTATGCTTATGATCTTTCGTTGATTGTTCTTCCCCCATAGCCATCAAACACTACAGTAGAATCCTTGAATTTTGTTCGGACATACTTGGCATGTATCAACTACTAAAGTATATGGGCTTGATAGTTGCACCGTTTATCCACTTTACCTGATGAAGTAGCCATCCTCCATCAACATCATGCATCCTGCTGTTATTCATGTCTAAGTCCAGCTTTATCGATGTTTCTTTGAGCATCCTGCCAAATTCATGCTTTTGGGGTTTCCTTATCATACGATCCATAGTGAAAAGCGATGTAGGTACAAGGTTAGTTTAAACATGAGGACCATAGTTTATACCTATGCCAACCCCAGTTGTTGATGGAAGAGAGTGGGAGTTAGATAGCAACAAAAGAAACTCAGACTGAAGATGCTTACCGGAGGTATCGCACCAGAAATGCTTCTAAAATGAATTTGCTGCAACAGCAATGTATTATATAGCTGCATGAAAGCTGGCATGTGGAGTGTGCTGTGTGGACATTACTCCAATGGAGCAGATAGAACAAAAGAACTTGGAAGTGATGAATAGGAAACAGAATAATCAAGTGATTTGTTTTGCCTAAACTTGTAGGGCTTATAATCATGATAATGCTGAGCGTACAGTCAGTTTTGACTTGTAAGTAGTATTTCTGATCAACAAATTGTTCTATTTGTACTTAACGTGCCTAGACCAATGTTGACATCGGCCTCAAAACAATGTGATACAGATTGATTGATACATACATGTAGTAACGTATTATGATAGTTTCATGTTTTCTTAATACATTGGAAACTGTGTAATGAGCTCGCAGAATCTTGTTAACCAGCCAGCACCATGTCTTCAATCGTGTTTAACATTTCACAGGATGATAAAATGTCAAAATGAACATGACTATCAGTGTTTTAAATTAAATTTCCTTTCATTTGATACCAAACACAACATACTTTGAACAAAATTTGGGTCAATGACCCCCCGAGTTTCAATGACCCCCCTGAAAAAACAATTTCCCCACCCCCTATCTGTCCTCACTTTTTTTTGGTGAATAATGACACCCATACCTATTATTATCAGTTGAAATCGGCTTCTTTCTAATTTGTTCCCAGATTGGCTATTAATATTGCTATTTTTGGGTTACTAACCATTTCATTAAAATGTTACGATCACGAATATCGGAATTATTTCACCTCTTTGGCAAAGTACAAAAGGGTGGGGGTGTGTGTGTTAACACTTTCCACGCGGCAGGCGTCTATGAACCGAACAAAATGTTTCAAAAATGTCAAAATGATTGAATTTCCATCACCATATTTGGAATCACCACAAGAAATACATTAAAATAAGTACAAATATACCTTGTATTGATTCACTAATTCTTGAGATTACTTGAAATTTCGGAAAGGCTTTTGAAACATCTGTTTTGTGTGGTAAAACTAAAATAGCCGCGTGGAAAGTTTTAAACTTGTTTGAAAGAAACATAAATAGTCTCTCAATGTCTTGTCTGCTATTGTCCCCGTCTGTTATAAACTTTTGTTCGTTTTGGTTGTTCAAATCATTAACATCCTTTAATTTGAAGAGTAAAAATGGATCGTCACACATCACTTAAGTGTGACGAACTTCTTCGGTTCGTCACACATCACTTAAGTGTGACGAACTTCTTTGGAGTCGTGTATGGTCGCCGCAGGCGTCAATACACGACGACACAAATATGGTACAGCCTATACATTATAAGACCATCGTCTATAGCAAAACAGCTAAGAACTATGTTTTATTCTCATTCTAATATTTAGTTTATTAGTTATTAGTTATTTTGATCTTTTATCATAAAATAACGCAGTTTGTTAGATTTATTTTAAACAAACAACAACAAATTCCCCCCTTTATAAAATCGGCGAATCCAGCTGTTTTCCAACATCCTGCTTCAAATGCTTCTCGGCGACTTTGTGTAGGGGACGCTAACGCGATGACGCCAGTGGCGTAGCTCAGGGGGGGGGCAAATGCCCCCCCCTGACAGAAAAAACCCATTTGTGCCCCCGCCCCCAGCCCCTCTAAAAAAATAAAAAGGAGGAAAAAAATGAAAAATCGGAAAATAATGATAAAAGACCGAGATGGCGGGCGGTTATATATTGGTATATTCAGCCCAAATAGTCAAAAAAAGGCAAAATAGTACATGTACTGTGCGATTTTTTTTGACCGTGCGAAATTTTTTGCCCAAATAGTCAAAAAAAGGCAAAATAGTACATGTACTGTGTGATTTTTTTTGACCGTGCGAAAAATGTGTGAGTTAAACTTTTGCATTCATAGAGGTACCTTGGAAAAGTGCACATATCTCCCGTTTGAAATGACCAATTTGAATTAAATGAAATTCAAGTTATAGCTGACAATGCGTTCGGTGCATATTAATAAATTATATTATTTTTATGCATATTAGCTGGTTTAAAATATCGGTTGGGCCCGCTGATACTAGGGGAGAGCCTTGCTTTTATTTTGAAATAGGATTGCGTACAAGTATCGTATAGTCAGTGTCATAATGCTATGGTCAACTCCATTCTATGCGTGCGAACTTGTGTGCATTCGTATGTGCGTAAACCCAGAGGTGCGTACCGGGCACATTCAAAAAATGACCGCGCGTCAATCGTGATATCGTCACGCACGTTAGTTAGCACATTTCAGGCATCTGGACGCAGCTCCGCGAACAACGACGAAACATGCTCGTGTGAAATAGCTTGAATTTAGTAATATATCATTATACCATTATGACAGTGATTATAGACAGTGAAGCTAGCAGTTAGCATTTGCGCAAACGCGACACGCAACGAAATATCACCACGGTATGATTACGCGGCAGTACGCGCAACGCACAATGTTGTTCAATTCTAGTGGCATTTATGAGCCAAATCTGAGAGGTGATTTGCTGTTTTTGGAGCAAATTGTTAACCAATTTCACTGGAATAAACTTTAACACACCGTTATTTCCTCGATATTGCATGCAAATTATGCGCCACTTTGATCAAAACTAACGGAGACATAAGGATAACAAACACACACACCCCCACACAGATTTATAGTAAGATGCTCGCAGCAGCAATGAACATGATGAGTTCAGCACTCAGTCAGTGGCGCACCCAGCTTTTGGAAACTGGGGGTGGGGGTTGGGGATAGTTACGAAAGTCGGGGTGTACCGACAAAAAAATCGCAAAAATGACCCAATTTTCTTCTTCTCGTCAGTAGCTGAAATATTGAAAAGTGGGGGTAGCGATGACATTGTCAACAATAGCTGAAAAAATCGCCTGGTAGAAATCGCAAATCTACCCAGTCAGAAGTCAAGGCATGAAAATACCGTCTATGTTCGCCCCGGCCGCCAGTGAAGTGAGATTTCAAAAAAAACACCAAATAGAAATCGGATCATTTACAACTCGCGATTGTGAAGGATTGCCTCCATCAATTTTTGATCATCTTAGGCTCATTTTGAAGGGGAAGTCCTATTTATGTAAGATGTCATTTCCGATTTAATAAAAAACACGATTTTTGTTACTATCTTTGAGTCGATAAAGATGCATTTTCAATGCGATCGCAAACATCGTATTTTTGATGATTTTTAGACGTCATAGCAAAAACTTTATGCACAAGAAATGTTCCTAACGTATTAAACTTGATCAAAAATATATTTATTTGTAATACATTTTTGGACAGGGGTCAGGGCCACGACTTTTATTCACCTACGGTAAAAATATACGCCATTTTCCAACACACAGAGACTAAATCGTTTTTTCTAAAAAAAGGTATTCAGCAGGATTCGAACCGAGGAGGGGAGAATCTATTAGATTACTAGTCCATATTCGTAACCGCTCGGCCATAACTACTTACTGACGTGTCTATGTGTTCTCTATAATAATGAACTAGTGGTGAACTATTAGGCATGTTCAGACGGGCATAAATGATCGGCGTAAATTTAGACCCTACAGCAATTAAAATTCCACAATTAATCCCTCTACTCCGGACAGTTGTCCACACGGTACTAAATACAACGTTACTCTGAAGTTTTCCGACAAAGTTAACACGACCATCGCAGGGGGCTTAGGAGTAAACATCGGTAAATATCGGAGTTCTGATTATTTCGAATCCCGTTTTCGGCAGCCCAGTGGCGTAACTAGACTTTTTCATTTGGGGGTGGCAAGAAGGGGCAGTGACTTGAAATGGGGGGGGGGGCGGGGCTCCTAAGACAATCCAAGTGCCGCGAGCATTTGCGCGGATACACTCTTAGAAAAAATGGTTCGTTTAAGAACCCTTTTTTGTCCCGCGGGGAGCACCTTTTGGCCTAAAAGGTTCTAAAAAGAACCTTAGAATGGTTCTTTGAAGAACTTTCAAATTTTAAATAAGACCTAAAGGTATATTTACTTTTTTGTTTTATGTAATATGCAAATTCAAGAGAAATGTAAACAAATTTAATCCTTTTCAACTGTTAAAAATCATTTCTTCTTGGCTAAAAACATTTTTTACCGTTTTACCAAGAACCATTGAGGGTTCTCCATAATTTTTTCCCAAAAGGTTCTTGAAGCTTGAGGAACCATTTTCTTGGCTAAAGAACCCTTTTAGAACCTTTTTTGGTTCTAAAAGGAACCCTATAGAAATTTCATTGGGTTCCTTTTAGAACCAAAAAAGGTTCTAAAAGGGTTCTTTAGCCAAGAAAATGGTTCCTCAAGCTTCAAGAACCTGTTGGGGAAAAATTATGGAGAACCCTCAATGGTTCTTGAAAAACGGTAAAAAATGTTTTTAGCCAAGAAGAAATGATTTTTAACAGTTGAAAAGGACTAAATTTGTTTACATTTCTCTTGAATTTGCATATTACATAAAAACAAAAAAGTAAATATACCTTTGTCTTATTTAAAATTTGAAAGTTCTTCAAAGAACCATTCTAAGGTTCTTTTTAGAACCTTTTAGGCCAAAAGGTGCTCCCCGCGGGACAAAAAAGGGTTCTTAAACGAACCATTTTTTCTAAGAGTGTAGGGAGGTGTCTGAGGGGGGATGTGCCTCAGTGGCGTAGCTAGGTTATTCATATTGGGGGCGAGGAATGTAAATGAAGCGACAAGATTTTTTGAGTGATGAGATGCGCGCGTAACGCGCGAACATTTTCGACTTTACAGCTATTTTTTGCACGATTGAGCTACATTTTGGCTCTAAACAAGCTTGTACCAAAGAATATTTCGTTTTGGGAAGACATATGCGCGCATAGCGCGCGGAACATTTTTCATATGTGTACTTTTGACCATCATAATTCCATGATTCCTTTCGTCAAATGAATCGTGGAAGGTTATTAATTTAAAGCTTTTAATGAGACAGGGGTCAGCGCCACGGGAAATATCCCCCTAGTCACATGACGTTGAACCACATTTAAATGCCTTAATGTTGTCATTGTATAAGGCTGACATTTTGGCATAAATTGAATTGCACGATATCGACATCCGCTTTTCAAGGGAAAAATAAATTCTCTTCGTATACAATAGACTCGCTCAACGTTGGCATCTGACTGTACCGACGGAAGCTCAAGTTTACCGACGGGGATATTTCAGGGGGGCACCGGCCCCTGGACCCCTGGGTTCGCCACTGAGCACGGTATCAAATCCACGCCAAAATACAGTCGCTCACACCAGGCCGTGAAAGCCGTGAACTGCGTAACGTATTTTTGAAGGTACCACTCTCTTTTTTTTAAAGTTTGGAGCAAATCAGCAAATACAAATATCGGTCGTATAGGAAATAAGAAAATCGATTCAAGGACATATTAGCCGATTGGCTTCTTATTTACATAACAATTGGCCTTTGCAAATCATGTTCATTGATAGACTAGCTAGGGTCTCCATAGTTCAATTGAACGGAATAGTCAACACAATATATTTATAGGGTATTCTTTATCGCAGTGAAATTGCAAAAGAAGAAAAAAATATCATTCAACATTCAATAAATATTGCGAACGATATGCAATCCTGTCAATTTCTAAAAATAAAGTGTAAATAACAAACAGACAAAAGTATAACAATCCTAGGATTCGAACCACTGACCTCATGATTATGAAGCCGGCGCTTTGCCGACTGAGCTAATGAAGACTACACATAGATATTTAGAAAATAAAATACATAAAGTTCAAAATACGAATATCACATGAATCGGGGCAAAAATGCGGGCTAAAATGCTTTATATTTCGATTGTTGTGTGTTTTTAACATAGGATTATCGCTCAAAAGTTGATTATATGCTGAAGGAGATTGTAATTCTGATTTCATTATAATGCATAACACTACTTTTCGAAACGATTCTAGACACCTTAGTATTTCGTTCGTACATAAAATGTTGGCCATTACGTTTTTTCGATTGGAATTCGGCGCGGCAAATCTATTGCACCATGGGTATTATTACATGGAAACACGGAGACTCAGATACGTAGGGAGTCATGTGATTTTTGTCCAGGACAAACACTTGAGATGTACACGCCCCTTTAAGTTATGAACACCTATTGTTTTGTGAATTTGCTGAATGTTATTGAATACAGGGTTAGAATTTCACACACAAAAAACTGTGAGAATCTATTCAGATTCTTGTTGAATAATTTTTACGAGAATCCTTAGATTCTACTCCATTTACTTGTGTATACACCTAAAAAGTTTACGAGAATCTATTTAGACTCTCCTGGGATTAACTTGATATAGATTCTATACAATCCTGGGATTGTTTAGGAGAATATCTGTGAAAATGGATTTCTCAGATTCTCGCCAGAAATCTAACCCTGGTATATTTGACTAAATACTCCCATTAGAAAGATCTCTATGAAAGAAAAGGAAATCTTGTCAAATATGACCATGTGAACTGCGATGGTCTGAACTACATAAAAAGTAGGAAATTAGTTTGATAAGACTTCCGAACAGATGTTGGTACATAATAATATGTTTTGAATTTATATGTCGATATTTTTACTGTTATTTTAACAGGTGCAAGAAGATTGTAAAGAATTCAAGATAGCTTTAGATGCAGACAACTATTTGAAGGCTTCAGAACATGTTGACAATTTGGTAAGACATACAACATGGTTGTTTCCCATAAGAGCTAAAATACGGTATTATTATTAATTTTAGAATCCATGATTAAATTCAGATGAAAATGAAAGATGTTGTCATTGAATCCTTATTTGATAATCACCACCTCACTATTGTATTTTATTGCAAAGAATCACTTATTAAATGTGATGCAATCTGTGAAAACTCGTCGGATGTCGCAAAATGTGAACTAGGGATTTATTTTTGTTAGATTTTTTTAAAGAAAATTAAATTCCAATTTACTTTGTGTCATCATCTTTTATGAAATTTCACCTTCAAAAACTTACTTAAGTCTCTTTTTATTATTAACCTTATAATGCTATTCTATTGAATTATTTATCTTTTTTGGCCTGTTTTCATGATTTCTTGTTTTGTAGCTTTTTATGACATCACAATCATCATTCACTCATATCTTTTTTGTAGTGATCATAGAAAAATGATCGAAACAGTTTTAGCTTTCTTATGATATAAATATCTCCAATATGAAAAATGCCACCATGTGGCGGGTTTACACAAATCGCATCACAAATGAACCAATATAATACTATAATCAACTTCCTATTCAAAAATGTCTGTAACATAACGTGCAATAACTAGAGAGACATGGTTGCTAGGGGTGAATGTGCCACCACAAGCCATTTCTGGTCAAATAAATCTACTATTAAACAAGTCGGACGAAAGGCAAGCGAGTTGCTGCCAAAAAAACTACCCCAGAGGTAAGCTTATTTACTGTTGTGAGAAACAATAATCTAAAAAATAAGTCTGATTAATATTTTTGTGTTTTATATCCCACAGAGGAGGAGTGTGGAGAATCTTGAAAAAGATGGATATTGTGATCTGAAAATTATCCATGCTCTGCAGGTAATTGATCGAATATGCTAGTTATCGGATGAATTGGAAGTGATTTAAATGTATCCATATTCTTTTCATATGTGACTCAATAGGTCAGATTATATCGATATTATATTGTAATGGCCATTGGTTTGTGCTGCAGAATAGTATCACCTCTTTCCAATGTGGGTGGGTCAAAACCTTAGCATATAAATTGAAATTCATTTAATCCCATTATTAAATCCCATACCCTTTCACATCAATTGAATCCAACCATAGGAAAGGACTTTTCCAGGCCCCAGTATTTGCATAAATTGGACAAAGATAAAATACTGTGGACCTCTTTTTGAATTTGAGAAAGAAAAGAAGGAAAATGTTGTGAAAATGTTTGTTAAATTTTGGAAATTTAATAAGAATTTTGACACAATTTGATTTTTGTTCCTTCAAAAACGGTTCACTAGATTTTTGAAGAAAAAAACCATCCGACCGATCCTACCTGAGAGTTTCATTCGCCCGTTGAATGTGGTGGGGGGGGGGGGGAGTGGGGGCATTGTCGCTATTAATTCTGACAGCTATCAATCATGGTATATCTTGTTCTGTTTCAGGCTGAGATCCGTGTAAATCATGAGACTCTAGTTTACCACCTAGGAGAAATATGGACGTCAATGATGAGTTGGATCTTGCCACAAGCCAAAGAGACATTGACTAGAAATAATGTGTCAAAGGTCAAACTGAAAATAGGTATGTAGAACTCTATCAGGCATAACTATCTATTGCTCCACAATATTCTATCAACACAGGGTGTGTCAAAAGAGCAAAAAGAAGTGTTACATCAGGGTTGGTGATTTCTTTTTTAATCAGAAATTTGTAATTAAATCTTTTTTTTTAAATGTCAAATGCTGTGATGCCCCATAAGTTAGCCAACATACACTCGACAAAAGAAGTTCTTGGACACTTAAATTAAATTAATATTTAATAGAATATATATAATTATATATATGATTATATATATATAATTGTATATCAAAATAAGCAGAAAGTAATCCTCTAACAGCTTAACATGGAATTTAGACATGATCACTCATGCATGGCAGATCCCATTCACTTGACAATGGCAAGAAGATTGCAAAAAATTGGATAATCCCTCCATTCAAATGACTGTAAATGCTCATTTCTTGCAATTTCCTTTTACGCACCTTACCATTGCTTAATGAATGTGCTCAGCCATGCATGAATGCGTACATCTTAATTTCATACAGACATGATAGAGAATTATTGTCTGCTTATTTTGACATGCAATTGTTTAATTTATATTAAATATTTATGTGAAATATTTGAACTTCAATGAGTGTCCAGGAACTTCTTTTGACGAGTGTAGTTCATTGGTATTCTGAACACATTAACAATTCCACCAGGTATTTGAAGAAAAAACAAACATGTTTTTTTACATTTGAACATTTCATAGAACAAATCCAGTAAAATCATAAAAACTCCTGTTAAATTGTGCACCTTGAAGATGAATCTATTGCTAATAGATAATATGACATCACAGGCGTATTTGATTATATCCAAAAGTTGTAGAGACATTACAATTGGAGTCCAACAGTCTAATTTGTTAAAAACTTCATATATGGCTCATTCCATGAAGTTGGGGCATTTCTTAAAATAGCAGAATTTGGTACTTTAGGCAGCTTATAAACTGTTTTACTCTATTTGTATATCAAATTTTTTTAGTGTCCAAAAACAGTACTAGGTTATAGTATTGAGCCATGAAAAAAAAAAAAAAAATCGACCCTTCCTTGAAGGAAAATAAAATAAAAAATGAGGTGGTGTCCAAGACCATTTTTGCTAAAAAACGTGACATGGAAAACACAACAATTAATATGAGTTTTATGTAAGCAAAACTATCATAGAATTGCTTGGAAATCGATTTGATTAATAAAAGATACATGTATTCATAGTTTACTGACCAAAACACCTCGTTACGCTGGACTGATTTTTCACCCAAGCAACATGAAAATTGCCTTTCCGATGCTACGCACGGTGTCCACAAAACATACACGTGTAGCATCGGGAGTTTTCATTGCTGAATGGGGTTAGTTCTCTATCATACATTTTTTAATTATTTTCCAAAATTAAGAGCATTTATCAATTGAAAACTATTGTAAATGAGAATAAATTTCATGAAGACCATTCCATATATTCATGAAAAAGTATACCATGCCGTGTGCATGGTGTCCGAACCATAAAATGTAGCATCGTGATAAACATCCTATGCAATTTGTGGGAATCCCCCCCTGGAGATAAACAAAACATTCCATATTTCTTTTTGTAAGGATAGAGGTCAATAGCTATCAGGTTTGTTTGGAATTTGCCACATGTGGGCTAGTTTTATCAAGGTTTCAGTCGCTGATGTCCAGTTGTAGCATCGGGACTTTTATGTAGCATCAAAATGTAAACATTGGATAGTTTTGTGAATGGTAAGTGCGATTGTAATTATTTCTTAATGTTGCTTGTATGTCTGTATTTATTAATGCATTTTTATTGAAAGGGAAACACTGTATCAGAATTTCTTTTCATGTTATGATATTAATTTTGAGTCACGGACGCCATAATAATTTGGCGTCCATGTAGCATCGGGCATAGTATGGGCAATATTTTGCATTGGGTATCGTTATAGTTTGTTGAAATTGTATTTTTTTTGTAGAATCACATCATTAATAAACTTTGAAGTTAATAATGAATTAGTTTTTGCTCTTTTAATGCTAATAATATAGCTTACCAATACGATGCTACATGGACACCATGTCCATGTAGCATTTCATAAAATTTGCCTAATTAGACTAAAACAATTGCCCCATTCGAAATTATCCATCACCCAAAACATTCAAAACATTGCCTACATTTTACTACACTTTACAGAAAAAAAGGCATATTATGAGAGATGTATATCTAATGAAATATATTAATACACAATGCTACATGGACACCATTTCCATTAGCATTTCACTGAATTCACAATAAAGATTCCCTTATTTTAGTTGTATTTACTATAAATAAAACAAATAATTGTAAATCATTTAAGTTCTCTATCCTTTGCTATTCTTTTTCATGTTAAATGAATAATAAATAAAATACTCCAGCATGATTTTAATATAAATATTTTCCTGCAACACAAAAAGTGCAACATGAATAAATAATCTACTACAATATCAATACACAATGTTCCATGAAGATACTAAGCCATAGGGTTTATTTTGTTTTGCTTTGCAGGTTCTTGACATTAATTCAGAAGACAGTTCTATCGTCCTGGAATTTATGGAGATGAAGACACGGAACCCATCATTTTCAAAAACTAGTACCTTTCCAAAGAAATCCATCATGGCAATTAAATTATTTTTTTGCAAACTGACTTTTTAAGTGATCAAACTTTTCAATCATCTTTATCAATAATAGAGGATGATTCAATCAGAAACGAGCAAAGAGACTAAGATCACAAAGGGTACTTTAAGAACAACACTGCATGAAGTTTATTTCAGTGGACATCTTAAGTTTCTTTGATCAATGGTGTATTGTTATTGTGTAATTGTAAGAAATGGTGTATGTGTATCATAGGTAATTATGTTTATGCTTCATGGCAGGTTATCTTTTTGTGTAATTTGTAGTTTTACAATCCATGTTATTAATTTTATCGTGTGCTTATAACATAAAAAGTTAACATCATAGTACATCCTCTCTATTGATCTGAAAAAGATGCACCTGTTCAAGCTGTTCCAAATATTTTAGGGCACGGTGTCCATGTAGCATCGTAATACTTAAGTACACAGAAAAGGTAAATTTTACATGAACAGTGTTTAGATAAATTTCAAGCAATTCACTCTGTGTATCTACTTGATATGATGAACAAGTAGACAAACCATTCATTCACACTCAAATAATTGTAACAGTATGAATAGTCTTATTATTAACAATGTTACAAGACGCGGTGTCCATGTAGCATCGGTAGTGCATTTTATAACATTATACAGGCAAATAATACTTCATATACTTACTTTATGACTATAATGTAATCAATGTGCATGGTTTATAGAGTACTTTACATCAAACAAATATTGATATGTACTTTTTTTAAATTCATTATACAAATTGCAAAATAAAGAGTCACTTTTCAATGAGTTTTTACATAAAACAGTTAATCTACGATGTCTTGTTCGTTAAGTTATGTTCAACCTAGACAAATCTGGTTTCTTTTCATGTATTTGTGGTTCCAAGTAGTTAATTGAGGTATAGAAACTTGGCCCACATCTTAAGCTAATTTATCAGAAAATGATATGGAAATGGGAAATGGTGTCCATGTAGCATCAGGATTTTTGGAAATGTCATCCAACTGTTGAACATGTGCGGTTATTTTACACCAAATGTTACATTAAAAAAAAAAGTTCTACATTGGACTTTGGTAAATGTAGAACCTAAAAAAGAAGAAAGAGTTGGAAAATATCCATTTTGAAAATTTCACTTGGATGTCACATAATATGCCCCAACTTCATGGAATGAGCCATATGTTGATATGAAAAACTGATAAGTTTTGGGAAAACTCATTCAGATTCTCAGTTTTGTTGAGGAGGAGAATCTTTGCAAGGATGGATTCTTGATTTGTCAAATTTAATATGATATCTATAAGATGCATTTTTGTCCCATCAAATTTTAATTTTAATAGTGACTAGAAATACAGTCAGTCATATACTTTACTTTGAAAGCTTAAGAAAAGAATTTTAGGTTATGATCAAACATTTTTGGAACTTGACACCAAACTAATTTTAGGACGCAATGCATCACACACTTGTTTTGGTAACCGTAATTTATTTAAATCAATGTTATCAATTAATAATAGAAGATGATAAGAGGTGCTTTCTACTTTGAGTATTACTTCTGCTTCTATTTAGGTCACAATGATAAATTTTGCCAGGCAGTGCAGGCTACGCATCAGGTGGGGATTCTAACACCCAAACTCCAGGCATTTGGTAAGTATGCACATTTGATATAAACATAAATAAACATAAAAAATCCTTTGATGTTGGGGTTAGGAAGAGTGAAGTATGTTTAAGAATTCATAATTTGATTTTCATGAAATAGAACCATCGTCAAACCTTAGACCTGCAATCTTGTTCAAAACCTGTTGGGACACTATACATGTGCGCATGAAATATCTTCCAAAATGAGTAAAAAGCTGTCAGTTGAAAGTATGATAGTCAAAACTAGTTTATGTAAAGCTGACATCCCCCCCCCCCCCCCCAAATCAATGTTGGGGCTGATATATATAACACAGCCTGTTGCTGGACGATGCTTTTATATGGACCAACATTGAGTTTAGGGGGAGGGACCACCGTTCCACAGGACATGCAGGAAGTGTCCCAACAGTTTTGAACATGATTGTATTAAGAAGGGAGTGGAAAAGTGAGCTATAAATGATACAAAAATCGCTATATCTCGAAAACGGTAGCTTTGATTTTGACAATTCTTTTTAAGAAATGAAGAACATTGCTTCTGTAACATTCCGACTTTGAACTTCATAGTCTAATTACGTATACATATTTAATGAAATACATAAATAACCTTTATTTTGATGAAGTGTCATAATTTCAAAGTATCTAATTTACAGCGGTGGGTGTTTTAAACGATTGCATCACCTGTTTTCCGTTTTTAGACACAACTTTTGATTCAATAAAGGGTTTCTTGATCAGATTTGGAGGATATATAGGTCATGTTATCGGTCACGTGACCAACTACTTAAAAATGTTATGCTCCAACTTACTTTTAGGGATAGTTCACTTTTAATTACGGAGGTATATTTTGCACACTAGATGCCCAAGAAGTAATGGATATTGCCAGTTATTTAGATTCAAATGGTTTCTTGATAACATATAATACCATCCAAACATGCTAGAAAATACTCTCGTCGCTTACGCGACTCCTGCGTCACGGAAAATGGATTACATAACAAGGAAGGGTGAGCGCTCTAATCGCTTACGCAACTCGTATGCATCTCAATTGGGGAATATTGCTTTGGCGAGTACCAACAAGTTAAATCAATCCGCGCACACACTATCGTATTAAGTATTTAACTATTTGAATTAATTCTTTTCCTTAATGAATACAAAGAATGTAAAAACAAAATACATAATTTGTATTAAACGCACTCATATAGAGTTCTCTGGCTTTTTTAAAAGTGTACGGGGATATGGATTTAAGTTTTAAAATATTCAAAACATAGGCCGATGTCAGACTCGAACCTATATACAACATTTGGTTTACCTACATGTACAATATTGTGTGTAAGACAACAGCGCACTAGACCGGTCGGCCATGAAGGGAACACACCACTTAACAACCTATTATGGACACAATCGATATAGGTTAGCCGTTGTTGTTAATGCATTGTATTATAGTTCATTTTGACAACGTATTTTGATGGGCGATAACAGTAAACCATAGAATATTTTCAATCAGAACTCAAAAATATTATGGGAAAGTCGATTTTCAACAGTATGCCATTAATATAAAGGTCTTTGACATATTTTCCTTTTTACAACTCATGGCTTACTGTTGATCCAATCGATTCTACATGTAGCATGTTGGCATACTGTGAATACTGTGAATAGCCTCGACATGCATCCACAGTTTTAGAATTACATTGTAACCTTTTGTATCTATGATTTGTTGACACAAGATCATTTCAGTGCAAGCGAAACATATTATTAATTTATTTGGAGATGTGGTGGAGGGGTAATAATAGGCCTTTCTAATAAATGCACATGATGCAAGAATATAAACAATATTGGTGCTTATTGCTAACATGTCACTCAAAGAGATCTATGTGTTTCTTTTAAAATAAAATCATGTCATGATAAAATTACATTATTTGTTTTACCTATCTATATCTTATAAAGAAGTCTTTATTAAAAGTACCATTTAGGTGCGTAATTCAGACAATGCCCCTTTAAATTGAAGACATTACTAACCCATTCTTTTTTTTAAACAAACGATACTAATCGTACATTATCGCTCTCTAATATTGCCAAATATGAGATTAATTGGAACATTTTTAATGCAGTTACAAGGACTTATATGAATTTAGTACATAATGTTTTCAATGCTTTAATACAATCTTGTTCAAAACCTGTTGGGACACTATACACGTGCGCATGAAATATCTTCCAAAATGAGTAAAAAGCTGTCAGTTGAAAGTATGATAGTCAAAACTAGTTTATGTAAAGCTGCCACCCCCCGCCCCCCAAATCAATGTTGGGGCTGATATATATAACACAGCCTGTTGCTGGACGATGCTTTTATATGGAACCAAAATGTACTGTATGGAAGGAAATGATCTCATCTGGACAAATAAACTTGGTTGAAATCTCACCCTGTTTCAATCAAATAAAGACAATGACTCATTTTCCGGTAATTACAACCTATGCGGGTGTAACTATAGTCACCAGCAGAGAAGTTCAACACTGACCCTACATGCTCGCGATAAATAATGAGCGAATTGGCTGTAACGTTCTTGATGCCATAGATCCAACCGGGCCAATTGGATGCATGTGTGTTGGCCCGCTCAAAATATGCTGTTCTATTCCACCAATGGGAACCCCACTTCCGTGTTTACACTATGTACGCAGTCGTAGCAGGAACAAGTGCCGAACTTCTTTCCAGCTGACTGACTATAGAGAAGGATGTCCATAGCGAGTCTATTAAGCCACTGAAGGATTTTAAATTCATGAAGCATCCTTGATCGTGTTGACCAAATTGCTGGGACATAACCTGGAGATCAGAATCCAGTTTTGTGTGATCTCAACCATTCACTGCTTTCTATGAAAGGAATATATATATAATATAAGAATTAGAAACTTATACACATTTTCCACACATTATAACGGCAAGTTATATCTTGATAAAACATTGTGTGTCTTCCTTTTCCATTGAGAGTTTTCCTTTCCGTTTTTGTTTGTTTGTTTGTAATTGTTTCAGCCATCGCTACAGTTGGGACAGTGATGTTACACATGACTCTATTTATTTAACATTGACTCGAATCCATAAATTAACAATGGATTAAAGCACTGTAAAGTAACGTTTTTCGTATTGTTTTCCAATAGGTAAAAAGTTGGTGGAATTTATTGTGACCCCACTGACATCATTTGCAGGATGTTATATCGAAGTTCACAACAGAGATGAAGTAAGTGACGATTGATTCTTTGATTCCGTTTTGAATTTATTAATATGGAGAAAAAATAAACTTGCAAGACAATAATCACAAATGCAAATCAAATAAAGAATGTGGTTCATATATATCTATATTGAAAAATGGCAGACCAAATATTTAGACTTGTAGAAAAGAACATGTATAAAAGAACCTGATAATTGTCATTCTTGTTACACTTGTGTGTATATGGAGTACTAACTGATATCAAAACATCAGATTGGTCCGATTGATAATGACTTACCCAAGGACTTGTTATACCATTTCACACATCTATTTCAGCAGGCCCCATTATGTCACATATCACTTCAGCACACCATCATTAATTATAGTGAGGAGTTATGGTGATATAAATCATAATTATTCTGGCTAATGCACGCAATTTGTTAAGTTCCCGTTTGAAGCGCTCCCCTACAAACTAAAGATCACAAGATAGACCATCCTGAAATTAAAACATTGTTGAAATATATTTACAGTCCAACCTCGGTTATCCGGACATGCTGGGACCAAACAATGGCCGGATAAGTGACAAATCTGGATAAGCGAATTATGTATGATTATGTCATGAAGTGCTAAAATTGGAACAATAGAAAGGTACTGAATGAGGGTTAGTTACAGTGACAATGCATTATTTAAGCACTACCAACATCAAAAGATGGCCTTCGAATGCTTCAGAGTGTGAAAATAAGGTGATTAGGCTGATAAAAGACAGTCGGATAGCCGAGGTGGACTGTATACTAATTATGTGCTGTGACTTTTCATCTCTTAAAAAGAATTTATTGCTCCAACATATCTACCGGCTGTACATATTGCCTACAACATAGAAATTACAATATTTAATCCCCTATGATTCCTCTTCTAGACAACTCTTATAGAGATGAGGTGTAAGAAGTCTAAACAAGAGCACAATGAGCCTACATCAGTGTACAAGAGTATGAGGTCTTTACTCACCGCTATGCGGCCAGCATTCTTAGATATTAATGTCAGCAGTACAGATCATACGGAGACTAAGATTATCACATCATTAGGTATGTAAGACAGTTACAAATTAAACATACTGTTTACCTTTTTTCATCTTTGTTCTATTTTGCCCCATTCTTAACCCATTTTGCCAGCATTTTCTATCCTTTTATCTGCATCTGCTTTCGTTTTATCCTAGTCCATTGCAAATCGTACAATGAAGCATAACCCTAACCTTACCAACAGACCATAATAATAAATTCAGTCATAGATTCCAATGTGTACTATATTAGTCTGGTTCATTATTGAAAGAACAAGTTTCCCCTAGTGTATACGCAGCTAAGAGATACGCGATTGATGTAGCTTGAGCGCATACTTGTGCATAATTTCAAGCTCATGTACTTTGACGCAGCTACGGAGCGTGTGTGTGTGTTCACATTATGAAGCAGATGCTTGTTTATGCACTACGTTATTCCACAAATGTTTGTTCAATTATTAATTAGACTAGAGTAGACAAAGTGGTTTACTAAGCTTACATTTCCAGAAAAAGTCTCCATTTAAACCTATAATACAGGTGCCTTGAAAGGAAATTATCACAAGAAGGGTAGAACTATTATTAGGAGGTGTCAAAAGTGTGTCAACTAGTGATAGATGCAGTACTTACTGCGCCGTAGCCGATATTATTCTTTGATTGCACAAATCAATGCGCAATCACATGTGTGATATCATGATTCTATAGGTAGAATACACTCCCCAAGAGTGTCCCTGGACATTGATTTTCTGAGATAAAGTTTCTCTTTCTTTTTATCCATGATATACAGGTTTTCTTATATGGAAGGAAATTGCTGATTTATTAATAGATAATTGTCTGGTACACTCCATACCCACCATAAGCTCACAGGTAATTATGTGTGAAATGTTTTAGCAAACCCTGTAAGCTAGTGATGGTAAAAAAAACCTATCTGTGCTACGGGCCTGACAAATCACTTTTTTTTTCAAATTGGGGTGTGGGGGGGGGGGGGGGGAGTTCTCACATGCAAATGAATACCGACACATTTTTTATTTAGTTTGTTCAAAAATTACAGATTTTTGTGATTTTTCGTGTCCTTTTGAAGGGGAGAAGTCCAACGAACTCATCTTGAGAGGTCCACCCGCTTGAAGCCTGTCTAGGATGGGGTTTTTTCGTCACCTATGAATCATAGGTTCTTCCGAGATATGACTGGTCAACGTTGTCAATTAATATTCTTGATTTTGAAAAGTTGCTATGAATAGGCTACTGCATTGATGTAACTTGTGATCTGCATTATTAGCCAATTCATAATAGATAGAATTACCCCTACATCAAATATTATCACAACGATCCACTGTTAACAAGACCGTTGGGACTTCTTAAAATAAAATTATCAAGTTTTCTGCAAACTATTATCAAGAATTCAGAATATGAGTTTCATAGTATGTTGAACGTCTTTTACTAATCTGTTAGTTGTATGCACCTATTGTGGCTTTCCTTACAATACCCGCGGGTACTGAAATTGTCTTCATAAAAGAAGTTTACCTCACACTAGAACCTGTATTCAAACCCAATTGAAAACATCATTGTATGTGTCTTTCATTTACATCAGCTGTTTATGAACAGTTCTGCATCTCATCATACAGATAGAATGAAGAAAGGTGTGTATACAGTCGTTAATATTATTTTGTTTCTCCTGTTTGGTTTAGTTGGAAGAGTACAAAGCAGTAATAGCGGCGACTCAAGAATTTGAGAAACATTTACAACAAATAGGTGAGTCTATGGTAGATGAGTAAGTAAGATGGTATTGATACATGATAGAAATCAATTCGGTTTTGTAAAAAGTGCATTTTCAGTTTCTCCCCATTTTCCTTATAGCACAATGCTTGATCCCCTGGATCAAAACAGGCATGTTGCTATACAGTTTGATAGTTTGGAGTGATCTAAGCATTAAATCCAACACAGGGTACTACTTAAAACAAACAATTATTACACGGCTTCAGATACCAATTTGTTAGAAAACCGTACAATAAATCCTGTAGTAATACCGGAAAACAGTGGCTCTACTCTTAAAGATGTCACCAAATAGTATGCAAACACACTACACTATTAACCCAGTCTGGCACCATTGATTTTAAATTAGCATAGAAGAATTCTTCATCATAGCCTAGTAGAATTCTTCATTGTATAACTGATTGTTGTTAATATCCCCTTGAAGATGTTAATATTTTGCGTATTTTTTTGTTATTCTTGATCAGGTTTTATTCATGAATCAACATCGCCTTTATTAGACTACGCAAGAAATGTCAATCTTCACTTTGCTAATAGAAAGGTAAGTAGTCACAAACAGTTTTATGATATCAATTAAAGGTAGATGACCCGATTTTCAACTTGATGTTTTCTATTTTACATGAAAGGTCATCCTTAAAATTGTTGCATTCCAAAGTTTGAGTTGCATAACTCCAATGGTTCTATTTTTAGAAGTGCAAGGTCAAAAGACATGTGCCCATTGAGTAGTACACAGACTGGTTGGTGGTTAACCACCTTTGGCAGTAATTCACCACATTTGAGCCTATAATATCTAAATGGAACATTTCCCTTAAGATTTTACAGACATAATGAGAAAAATATGGGGATTCTTCCGATATCAAAATATATGGATGTGAAAAAAAAATCATAGCCCCCAAAAAGTGATCGGAACATACACCTTTAATGTCATAAATGTTTAATAATTGTATTAATTCATCATCTTAGTATTAGTCTTTTACTCAAAGATGGTAATGGTAAGAAAAACATTGGACGCACGTCACATGAGGTTGACCTCGCGGAAAGTACGCGAGGTCAACCTCGCCCTAAAATACGGTGCAACAGACATCCGTGGCGCGCAATACGTAGGCTCGACCTCGCAGCTCTGATTGGTTAGCGGCATTTTTGTGAGTTTTCAAGCATGCTCAGTAAGCTGATCGGAATGTGGCCAGGAGAATATGCGCTGTAGGTCCATTAGTTCTATCTCCTCGGGTGAGCATTGCCATCTACTCCTCTGGTGAGCATTGCCATGGCAAGCAGAACTGTTGGTCTTGGAGGTGCAAAAAATGCAAATATGATAGGGGCATTTATTTTTAGGAAATTATGCTCTCAGGATTCAATTTTATTTTTCGGGCAGGACTCCAACCATACTCTGGGTTGATTGTTGGGGCGCCATCTTTGTCGAAATTGTGTAGTGCTTGTTTCAAAATGGCGACACAGTAAACATGGAAGTGAAAATCTGCACATTTTAGAGAGCATAAGAGTTTAAAAAATGTACAGATTTGGCAAAATATACCAGTTTCAAGGGAATCCTCACTTAAGATTGGAATATAAACTTTGTAGAGTTCAGCATTTTTCAATAAGCTTATTGTCACTTGTCGATATGGGATATTTTTCAGAAATCTGGATTCGTGAATGTGATTTTGGTTACTGGGACTCATAATTTTTGGGCGGGACTTGATTTCCCCGTACTCACTTCCACCCCCTAATTAATTATTAATACCAATTTATACCATTAATTAATGCGTACTCCATATTGTTTTGACCTGTCAGTGTCAAGAGTTGACTGTGAAGGCTAGAAATCTGATGAACAAAGAATTACATAACACAGTATATGTCGGTACTCAAGATGAGGAGGAGGACACAGAGGAGGAGAAAGATAAGGATGTCAGTATAAAGAAAGAGAAGGAAGATTCCAAGAAAGACGTTAAGGTAAGATTGATGGTACATTTTCACTTACATTGACCTTTTCCCTATTCACCTGTATTCTGAGTTACCCTAGGGCACATGGGCTAATTATAACCCTTAGACTACAATTCACTATAATCTGCATTTTTGGCCAAAATGAGATTTTGGTATCAAAATGATCCGCACAAGATCAGGAACCTAATTTTCCAAATTATTTATACTGCACAATGTTCTATTGTAACAATTATAATCTTTTAACTTGTCAAAACCCAGAAGGTGTCAATGATGGGTACAAATCTTCAATTCACTTTTTCTCAAAATAGCCAAAATGCAGATAGCCCTTTGTTGCACTAAACCCTAGACTTCCTCTGTGCACTTTGCAGTGAACTCTCCAAATGTACATGCTGTACAAATTCAAAAACACAAGTACCCATTTATACTCAAGCGAAATTGCCTCTGTGCCTCTATCAATGGAATATACATGATTGAATGTCACTGCCCACAGGAAGATATTATTAGTTTTCCCCTGCATGTTCTCACAATACGGAAAAATACCTATTGTGAATGTAATATGGCACCAAATCATAGGTATTTTCCATTGTGAGAACATGTAGGGGATAACAAATGTGTCAGTTAGTCAAGAGCAGAGATGTAAGGCCATCAAAGATAATATCTGAAAATGATTTTTTGTTGTTGTGCATTTCCAGAATTGATAATATTTCAGCATAAAAAGATGAAAAAACAAAAGATTAGAGAGGGTGATACCTTGTAGCCTTTTCTCCGTGCAAGCCCCATAAATGTTTGATACTGCACGCAAGTGCTCGGCCGTGGTCACTGCGTAACGTTCAGCCCAATAGAAAAATATTGGTATTTAAAACACAAGTTTACTATTTTAATTGCCATAACCCTTTCAAACAAGTGCAATTCCCCATAAATATTGCCTGCAAAATTGTTGATCTCAATGAACTCTTATAATACAGACGCAATGTGATCGCTTTAGATGTAACATCTTACTGGTCATAAAAGCAAATACTTGAAATTGTGATAAATCAATGATATGGATTATATCGTGTGTTTAGGGCTTCACATTTACCCGATGTGGATTATATAAATCATAATCAAAGTCAACCACACTTTAGGATAAATAAACAACCGGTTTTGAAAACGCTATCTTTAGTTTAGTTTCCTCGGGATTGTTTTCAAAGTTGTTTTCAGATATTTCATAAAACACAACTTCGCTTTATTTTGACAGAGTGGTGCAGATAGCTCACAGATCAAGCATCTAGGAGACGGTGTATTACGATTCCCATACTGCGCTATTAGTGAGAGTGTACAACAACTCATCAATATCGCATATGAAACGCTACAAGATGCTGTAACAGATACTCCACAATGGTAAGATTGCACAGCGAGTAGGATAAGTGTTGCATAGGGAACGCTTTCTCAGTCATTTGGTACACAGAAAAGCACTGTCTTTTTTCTCAAAAAAATGGGGTTGGTACACATTCCTCTGTAATATTTTATAGCCAGAAGAGTCGTTTTGCAAGTAAATAATTTTGCTAATAAAATCTAGCTAGGCTTTCAATATTGCGCAACACCCACAAACCTCTTATACGTTTCTATAGTCTATTTGGCCATCACGAGACAGTGACGTAACTGCGTATTCTACTAATTGCAGCACATACTCTAGGCACTGGCATATACACACGAGTGTTGAAAGAAGGAAGATACATACGTGTGCGTAAAAGCTGTGCATGTTAAGTTACATCACTGTCCAGGGGAAGACAAATTGAGAATAGACCATTTTCAGTAATAAGATATGCAATTTGCTATCTAACCGAAATGATTGAATATATTTCATGTGGGCTTGAAGACACCAGTTAGGCCAATGTTTATGGAATTTCCTGAATTTTCGAAATATCTAATTTTTCAGAATATACGTAGAATTTTGTCAAATTTAGGGGATTTCCCCTATTTATGACTTTTTTGAGGAAGATGATAGATCATTGTCAAATTTTAGTATATTCTATGGTTTTGAAGGAAATTTGAAAACAACAGTTTTGCATTGAAATCACTGAATGTACCTTAAAATTAAATTAAGAGATATTATAATTCTATAGAACTTACTTGTTCTGTATCATTTTTGTAGACCTTCTATAGATCAATCAGCTCTAAATTGGCAAGTGCCTCCCCTCCTTACAGTAGCGAATTAATACAGAAGTGTGTGAGCACAACAAGAGCATTGAACATATGCTTGGATTGCTTTGTGTGTGGAGAGATAAAAAACAACTATTTCTCACCAATTTGGAACTGATTGAACTACTCAGTGGCCTAAGATTCTACCTCTTGATCTGTTTTCAGTTTAGTAATATAATAAGCAGTAATGTTGTAAAATTTCTCTATTTCAGTGCTATACAGTTATTTTACACCATCCGTAATGTATTGGAATTATTCTGTGACGTTGTACCCGCCTATCATAGAGACAGTATTGTAAGTACTTCTTGTCTTGTAATACCATTAAAAAAACCTGATTACTGCAAAATTGGTAGCCCATTGTATGGGTTGGTCGCGTCTATAATTCTAGACTTATACAGACTTTTGACACCTTATTATTAACACCTTTGATTTTCTTTGTTCATGTGTTTTGCACATGGACGTGGATGAATGAAGACTTGGGAGAAGTTCTTGAAGTATTCTGAATATTTATAAAACATCGTGCAAATGTATTTTATTGTTGATGAATAAACTGATTAAACATTTATGAGACAATTCTTGTTTCTCACATGTGTAGTTGTCACCATTAGTCCAACTTCTCACTGTCTCAATTTGGAAAACTGTCAAATGTCTTACTTTCAAAGTATACCTCTGCATCATTCTTTAAATGATCAGGTCCTATTATCCACATGAAGTATCAGTATGAACTTTTCCATGACTATTTATCTACATGTATCTTTTCCTCCTGAGTGTTAATATTTATAGCATATTTGTCTATCTTGTTATTATACAGGAAAAGTTACCACAGGTGTCCGCTATTCATCACAACAACTGTATGTTCATATCTCACTATCTCCTGACCTTAGGACATCAATACAGGCAGTCGTTGCCAGCGCCACTCAACCAGGGTGCTGCCACATTTGTTGATTTGATACCCATATTCAGAGGGTTGGCATCAGAATGTTTCTTAGCACAAATGGTGAGTAGTTTTGAATTTATTAATGCAGTTCGTTTTAAGGAAATGATATAATACAGGGTGAGTCAAAAAAACTGCAAAAGTGGAATGAATTCATCTTGTTTTCAAAACCAAGTTGATGTTTGAATTTTTGTTAACGTTATAAGAATAACTTAGATAGTTGTTACTAATTTTATGTGAAAATATGAAGTCAATAGCATTTTTTGTTTGCCTTTGGTGAACCTTTTTACCCATGCACCAATTTCACACGCTTGTCCACGAAATACCTAAAACATGCATAAGATTGCAAAATGCGTCTCTCATTCAAATTTGAAAATTCAAGTAAATTTGTGGTATAATTGGAAATTAATGTATCCTTTATTGTTTACATGGGAGATAAAATAATCAATTTACATATAATTTGCTTATAATGTTCTAAATTTGAATGAAAATGAAATTATTCAAAAATTTTGTTGGCGGGATATTCAAATGTGAACATGAAATGTGTGCAATTTTATTGAAAATCACTATTCTTGTGGACAAACAAGTAAATTGGGTTCACCAAAGACAAACGAAAAATGCGATTGATTTCATATTTTCACATAGAGTCAAGAACAAATAGATCATTCTCGAAACGTTTAAGAAATTTCAAACTTCAACTTGGATTTGAAAACAAGATGGCTTCTGTCCACTATTGCAGTTTTTTTACTCACCCTGTAGTGCTGTGTTATGTCAATATCAAATATATTCCCAAACTTTATTTGCCTGTATGTATTATTTGAATTCTTTAATTCTTCTAAAATTGCAATTATGATATAGTAATGAATTAACAATGATTTGTTTTGTTTTAATAGAGAGCACAACGCAGCCAGTTGTTAGAGAGTCTCTCAGAGGCTGCTACTTTTGACAGAGTTGCAGAAGAAGACAACAAAAATGTTACACAAAAGGCTTTAAAAAAGGTATGCCATGCTATGTTATGCTGGGAGGGTTAATTACCGTTAAAGAAGGTGTCCGGCAAGCACAACATTGCCCATTATATGTTAGAAAAGTAATTATCGAGCCTAAATCGAGTAGTTATATTGAACAAAACATCGTATTTATCATAAAAAAGAATAAACACTGCCATCTCTCTAACATGCAATTTTGAAAACTCACGGTGATTTAAAGCCCTGATTTCAATGAAGTCATCGTTATACAATGAGCTTGCGCAAATTTGACCACCAAGAACCGTGACGTCATTGAAATCAGCTTTAAATCACCTGTGAATTTTGAAAAATGACATGTTGAGAGATGGCAGTTTTTATTTATTTTTTATGATAAGTATAATGTTTAGTTCAATATAAATATGTGATTAAGTCTCGATAATTACTTTTCTAACATATAGTGGACAATGTTGTGCTTGCCGGACACCTTCTTTAAATAAAAGTTGACAGGAGCGTCTAGTCAACTTTCACTGGTAAAAAAATGCAGAGTAAAAAACAACCCAATATAATGGTTGAAAGTTGCAGTGATGATGTGTAAACACGGGCAATAGATTTGTTACCCATGGATAGAAAACTTCTTCAAAATTCACATATTTGATATTTTTCCAATAAGGCCCCTTGAAATTAAATGTGAGTTTACTGTTGCGTTTTTGAAAAGCAGGACGAGGTGACTATTTAATTTTAATATTGTAATATTTTGGGGTAAAGTCACCTGATTTAATATTGTCGGCGTTGTTAACTTCAAGGTACGAATACAATTCAAATGCTGTTAATTATGTCCTACAACCACCGCCTTGGTTTTGCATTTTGCTTCTTTTATAAAGGAGTCTACTCATATTTGCATCCCTATCTTGAATATTAATGAGATATTCGATCGATGTTTGTAATTTTTCGTTACGCTAGCTCGGAGAATTTTAAAGATGGCGATCGTAAACAAACCTGAAATATTACCCAGAATGCATTAGGAAACTCCAAAGAAGTTCGGCGGTTTTGATGTGACGTCATGCGCTGAAGCGATTGCGCAGTAATCAATTGCCGTGCCTACGAATATGCTTCAAATGCACACATTTCAATACAAAGCGACAGTTGCAAGTTTCGTGCAGAGTTTTTTACTTCCCAGAAATGTTTTCCCAACCCGGAAGTATTGCAATGCGGCTCATCAGCTAATTTATCGTCAGAAAAGTGTTAAAAAGCTTATGAAAAAGCTGTAAACAATGAAATAATTAAATATTTAAAAAATATTACATATATCACCAAGTGACTTTTGGACGCGCGCGGGCAACAGTAAACTCACATTTAATTACAAGGGGCCTAAGTTAAAAATGGCATTGTTATATAATTGTTAGATTTGTTAATTCTATTCTTTGAACATTGATATCATAGGCCAAATGTTATAATTAATTTGTTGTTGTCTATTTCTACACAGACAATGTATCAAATGAAACATCTTCAGAAAGTATGGGGTACAGTGTTACCCACCAGTGTGTTTACAAAAGCCATGGCAACACTAGCTAACACAGTCTTAATGCACATAGTGGAACATATCACTGTATTAGAGGTAGGTTTGTGTTGCCACGGCAACAAAAAAAAGAGCCCTGTTCTACAGGCAAATGGACCTCTTCAAAATGTTGGTGAATTTCAACTATTTTGGAAATGGAAACAAAATGTCCACATTTTTTGAAATTGTTGAAAATTGTTCAAACTAATATTTTGTTTTAAAAAAGGAAAAATGGTAGAAAATTCAGAACAAATGGGTTAGTCAGGCCTGTAGAACAGGTGTTTTTTGTCGCCTAAAGGATCTTTAGAAGCGTAATTGAGCTTCTACATCATGTCAGATGTTGCACACAAGGGAAGTAATTGGCTCATTTTAGGTCTGATTACAATACAAAATGCATCTTTAGAAGATTACAATTCCCCTGCCTCTTAACCTTCTGCAGAAAAGCATATTTGAATAATTTAAGTTTAAACTGTGAGAGAGGGGATGGATGAGTTGGAAAGAAATGACACATAATGGTGGATAGTTCATAGGGTTTATTGGTGTATGCATGGAACATGATCATCCTATCCAATGTATCACACAAGCAAGCAAGTGGACTTGGGATCACCGCACTGCCTGAATATGCTCAAATATTTAGCAAATTCCGGTAACCAATAAGAATCTGGAGGATTTTATGTATTATTTCAATAGCCAGTCAAATTCAAAACACCATCTGACATTTATGACTATGATAACTCGCCAATTCACAGACGACTGGAAGCGGGTGTGTCCATACTTTCATATTACAATGAGCACAATACAGATTATGAATAAACCCCAGGCAACCCAGGGTTAATCCACAATCGCTCCAGGTTTTAATTCTGTATTATTATGTAATGCGCTCGTTACAATATAAAAAGATTGTCTACGTCAGGTGGAACACAGTCGCTTCTGGTCTTGCTGTGTTGTAACCCAAATCCATGTATTGATTCGCTAACATGTACCAATTTGTTTTCTCTACTCCTTAGGACATCTCAGCTGACGATGCCCATACATTGTATACATCACTCACTGTATTACAAGTAGAAATACCAAGCCTACTTAAACCAACAGAAGACTCACAGGTTAGTTGAAAACAATGAACATGTTTCCAAGTCTTATCTCATTTGTAAAATAGGGACGAAATTGAGATGATGTTGCAAATCAAGAGCATTAATCCGTCTTGAGTCTTATGCTGATGACATACTAAGGTCGCTTTGCGATCGGGTCGCTCCCGATTACGTAATTTATATGTCATTTGTTGTTCAATTGAATGCAATCAAGTCAGCGGCGACCTCACACGACTTTCCAAAAGTCGCACCAGGTTGCTAGGCCTGAATAGCTGCAATTGACTTCAATCCAACTCCTGCGTGACTGGTCGGTTGATCTGTCGAGTTGCTGTGGGCGATTTGTATTTCATAGTTCATCGAGCAACTCCAAATCGCCACAATCTGCGACTGGCTAGTATTTAATGAGCATTGAATTGTTGAAGTTGGTCTGAAATGAGTCATTCTACTGAAATATGAAGGGAAATGTCCCCCTGTCTGTCTGTCCTATCCCCTGTCACAAATTATGTGTACTTTCACCTGATTAGTCAGCCTAGAAGTTTCTTTTGGACAACATCTACATCTACGCTGATTCTCTTCAAGGCATATTTAGCAACTGGACGAGGGTGCTATGGACAAAGGAACTGCTATGCCGTGTTACAGTGAAAATTTAGTGCGGCAATAACAAGGTGCATGTGCTGGACTGTTTGTCATTGATGCCTTCCTGGAACAGTTCCTCAGTAAGCAGTTCTATGGGGTGTTTCATATCCTCATCCCACCAGATTTCTGGTGAATATTTGACAAAATTACCGAAAGTATGTCTTTAAATCATGGATTTATGGTCTTGTAGTTTGAGGTTTTTTGATGGGAATGATTTTCACCCGATCCATTTCATGTTTCTTTGTAGATTACCGCTGGTGTGGTGGAAACTCAAGTGGATATCTGGATGAGCTTCAAAGAACTGTTATTTATCCTGGAGGCAAGTCTACAGGATATCGTAGACAGATGGGCTGATGGAAAGGTATGTTCAATTCTTGGGGAATTCAGTTTGAGATAAATAGGGTTATATTTAGGATTATCCATGCGTCATTTCCTATGGGGTTCCATTTAGAATGAAAATAAGGTTAGATTTGATTATGAATTGTGTCTACGACAGTTTTTGTTGTCATCTGTGTTGTTTAATTTATGAGAACAATTAGGGTGAAGTAAGCCATGCTGACAGTCCAAAAGCTGTCACTGTATATTATATGTTTTAGTCTTATTATATGTTTGGTGCTGAGTGTATGCTTGCTGGGTATGCGGGTACGTGTGTGAAGGGTGTGTAGCTATATGATGGGTGTGTTAGGGCGAGGGGTGGGTTGGGGTGCGGGTGGTGTGTGGATGTACGTGTATCATCTATTTTATTGTATTCTTACTACTTAATGCCATTTTTAATGTCCAACTTATTCTATTGTTGCGTTTTATATTTTGTACATTACTTGGTACTTTTTATCGTGTGTGTATTTTATCTCTGTACAGCGCTTTGGTCTTTTTTAGAAAAGGCGCTATATAAATGCTGTTTAATAATAAATAATAATAAAAGCAAGCTGTAGAGCAGTGACTCATAAAGTTTCGATCAATAACAATTCAGAATTTGAACTACCATTTCATAAATGAATGGATACAAAAATGCAATGCAATTAAAAATGAGAATATATAATTATTTTGCTATCACATTAGAATTTTGTATTTAATAGCCTTTGAATGCTGTATAAAAATTACCCTTTACACTATAAAGTGCATTATAACATTGAGAGTGTGCTGACAAATATATTTCTTCATTTTGCAAGCATATTTTTATTAATCATTCGAATTTTTATTGATAAACAACAGTGAAAAGCTTACAGATAATTTATTACCATAAGAAAATACATATTTCGGAGCGTCAAATAGTGTGACAATGCATCAGGGGAACCACACAATGTATGAATTACCTATGCTGTGCGTCACTTAAAGTTTGGGTTGATATCAGTGCAACATCGTGTAATGGCTGCAGCATTTCTGTACATTCTTCTTTGATTGTGGAGGTGTAAAAACCATAGCAAAGCAAGTTACATGCACATTATTTTGTATATAACCCAAACTTGAGGTGACCAAAAAGAATACCTCCTATGGTTCGGACAGCAGGCAACAATATATGACCCAACGCGTGTAAATGAAGGGTATATGACATTTGAGTTATTAATATTATACATGATAATATGATTTAGTTACGGGACATATTGATACCAAAGTTAATGTTATATCACATTCCTAACCAAAGTTACGGATTATTGAAAATCACTTTGCCTCAAAACATCAAACACAAATTGTCAAGTTATTGACATTTAAAGTTTTGGGTTTGTTAACAAATCAATGGGTAAATGAAAAAAATACTTCAAAATATCTTGTAACTCCTTATTTTTATGAATTTGAATCTTTGGAATAAGTCTCAGGTTGCATACAAGATGTATAAATGACTTTTATGAATTTGACTTATTATGACCTTGTTCTACATTTTTGCTCTTATATCAAATTAGCTACTGCCACATTTTGCCTCAGTTACTCATGTTGATGATTAAATCAGAGATGCCATGTAATATTGACACAATGTTACACATTTTTATTTGTCATCTTCTTTTTATTGCAGGGTCCTCTTGCTTTGGCATTCAGTGCAACAGAGGTGAAGTCGATGATCAGGGCACTGTTCCAGAACACAGACAGGCGGGCTACAGCTCTCAGCAAAATTAAGAAATCATAAAAACAATATTTCACTATACAATATAACCTTCTTTTTGATGCAGAACAGCATTTGATATTTGAACAAAAATGATCTGAAGGACCTAAACACTTCAAAAGAAGTAAGTTCCCCTTTAGGGTTTCCCTTATATTTTCAAAAATATACATTGGGTTGAAATAGGTTTTCTGTCAAATTGTTATGAGGTTCATACCAATACTTGACCAAAATTTCAAATCAACAGGTTATGTCATGCTTGAGTGAGCTTGTATTGAATGACAGAATGTCCCATTTCAAAAGTTGTTAAAATAATGTTTAGTAGTGTGTGTATCCACCACGTTGGTGTATCAATTTACCGTGACATCATTTCTCATAGTATTGATGAGGCGCGCTACTCGATATGGAAGTCCAACTCTTGTTGTACTAATCTTGCTAACTTACGTCTTCTGGTACAACAAGAGTGGGATGCCATCCCACAGCATCGAGTGGCGCGCCTCATCAACACCATGCCACGTCAATGTCGGCAAGTCATACAACAACGCGGTGGATACACCCGCTACTAAACATTATTTGAGCAACTTTTGAAATTAAACGTTATTTGAGCAACTTTTGAAATGGGACATTCCGTCATTCAATACGTGGTCACTCGAGCATAACAGAACCTGTTGATTTGAAATTTTGGTCAAGTATTGGTATGAAGCCCATAATCATTTGACTGAAAACCCCATTTCATTCCAATGTATTGTTTTGGAAATATAAGGGAACCCCTAAAGGGGAACTTACTTCTTTTGAAGTGTTTATATTCATTATAAAGTCAAACTAAGCATCATTTGAAAATGTCACGTCACTTTCAAATTATGTTCTTAGTATGACTTAAAGCACTAGGCAGCGTGCCGAGTGCTATAGGAATTAATAGCACTCATCGACAGTACTATTAGTGATGATTTATGTGGCAGATTTCTGCTATACACGCCCCTGAACAGTAAGTAGGACACCTCAATACATATTACACACCACTTTCACAGACGAACACCTCTCACTCAGCAGGACAATTTTTGCTGTCTCAATAAATGCATGGCTCTTTATGAGCTGCTGTGTTTACATTATTTATGCAGTAAGACACACCTAGTTGGGATATATTTACAGTGCTGTAATTAATCAGGTTATTAACGATGTCAAATTAATAGCACTCTGAAGCTGTACTATAAGTGAAATTTGTGGATCTCTGGACTGGCTGTGTATGTGCTATTAATCAAATTAAAGCTCAACACAAGTTTTGAACATTTGCAGTTGATTATTTTTTCATTACATTTCTTGGAAAATATATTTGTTCTCAGTTTTATGAGAGTAGTGTTCACACAAGATCCTCCTTATGATCTGCTGATCAAAACAAGACCACGGTGTGTTAAGTTTTACCAACGTTAAACCTAAGCTCCCTGTAAAAGGAAGAAGTATCCAGTCAGCAAGCAATATCACAGCACCCTATTAAATCCAAAAGTCCAGAGGATGCATTGCAAAGCTTTAATTTCATCAAGAGAATTGGACCACTAATGGAAGTTTCCAGAATTTGTTTTCCCCATTTCCAGATGATGATATTTCTGCATAAAAAGAGTAAAAATACTTTTTTGGGGGGCGATTCCCTGTAGCCTATTCTCTGGACAAGCCCCCCATAAATGTTTGATGCCGCGCTCGCATAAGAAGTTCAGGTAATTGATCAATCAACCATTTACATGGGGTAAGGTATGGTACATGTGGTAAAGGATACGAACTGATCACTTCCCCAATGGGGAATGTTTTAGGTCTTTCTATAGACAAAGATTATTTACTCAATTCATCAATTCATATATACAAAATCATAGCTTACAACATCGTTTTGAGAAAAATATAAAATATACAGACAAAAACGCCCGCCCTCTTGTGAAATACTGACAGCTTCCTATTATTATGTTTATCTATGTCTTCCAAGCTATCTAACCCATCAATGTCTGAATTCTGATATCCTCTTTTTTCACTTATTTTGTATAGAGTCAAACGTTCGAGAAAGTGGAGAGTGACGGGTTGAACCTATTCTGTGAAAAACATAAGATTCAAATTTCTGACAAACCCGGTTATGAAAACTTGGACCTGAAGGAATTTTGGCAGGGATTCTATTAATGTGGAGATAGGAAACTCCTATACTGTGTATACGTAATTAACAGGTCACGTTTCCTAATTGTGTTGATGAGCTCATCCGAGAACTTGATATATATTGGGCTGACATCTTGATGGCGCTGTTTGTCGTCTGCTTAGGTATAGACTTAATTGAAGTTTACACAGAATTGTTGGGAAAACTCCGAAAAAAATGTGCAGTTTTGAAAATTATGATAAACCTTACATGCTGCAGGGTTTTTAAAATATTATTAATTCATGTTTAATTGTTTGTTTTGTACATTTTAAACACAGTTTGTCTCTTTCCTTTAAATATACACCATACCCTTGTTGTTTGTGTCTGACAGATTTGGTGCAAGTACAATACATAAACAGACAACAGCACCATCAAGATGTCAGCCAAAAAAAGTTACTTCTGAACCTACAAATTTGATAACCTCGTTTCTCTGCTTTTGGAAGTCTTTGATTTCATATGGTCCGTACCAATATGAAATAGTTATGCTTCAAAATGTGTGTGTTTGAACCAGTGCCTTTTCTCTTTACTGTTTGTTTAGACAGTGCACAAATAACTGTGTAGGCCTATCTGTCCAAGACTTTCTTCTCAATGCATAGTAATGAGTTATGGTATATGTGACGTGATCAAGCGAAATGAGTCGCATGTCGGCAGTTTTGAATTTTGATATTTGTCCATCATTCAAATGCAGGTGAAAATGCTTCAGTATGGTCCAAACCCCACTCAAATCAAACTTCTAGTTTTTTAAGTTACAACTGAGAAAACAAAGTAAAACATAAGAATTTGCCACTTCTTTTTACCTCAACATTCCAGACATACGACTCATTCCGATTGATCGCGTCACATTTATGTGAAACATGTCATATTTGGCCATACTGAAATTTAGGTCCTCAAGGTTGTCCCATCAAATGGTAGACCACATGTTCTTTATTCCCAAATATGCAATCCATAAATCCACTATTATTTGTCATAAATTAAAGCTGCTATTTCTGTCTGTCTGTCTATCCCTCATGTTTTAATTTGTATGTTGCAGGCACTAGAATACATTTCTATGAAGAAAGTTGTTTTTTGAATTGGACAAAACACCTCAAATTGAACTTTGTCAAACAAAACCAGACTGATAGTCGGACATTTTCATGTCTGATGTTACATTCAGCAGTTGGTCAGTTTATCCAAATTGACTTGTTCGCATATGGTCATACTACATACCATTTGACTTGTACAAATTGTAAATAATAAAATTTAACTGATTTAGTCGCTGTCATAATACTTTTGAGTTGGTGCATGACGATTGACCTCCAATTGTGTGGTTTCAAATACTTAAAGGGGCATTGAGAGATACGTATGGGAGTGCGTCCTCAATTTTCCTGGAAATTGGGGTTTTTTGCACCAAAGTAATACTTAGGCATTATACTAAGTACCATCTGAAACTGTTTACCTTAATTCTCAGTATATCATGTTATATTTCACAATTGTGTTATCGCCATCACTTCAAACCTTTTTTCATGAAATATTACGTTTCGGGCTTCTATTATACCATGAAAGTAACTGTTACTTTCATGATTATACCTTATCTATTGAAACATAAAAAAAAATCTTTTTTATCGCCAATCTCTCCGTGCCTCTTTAAGGAATGGTATATCAAGATTAAATTATAAATTATCAAAAACAAAATCAATTTAATATGGTACATAGGAGAGCCGAATCCAGATATCTAAGTTAAAAAGTTGACACATTTATTTATCAGAGTGCATTATAAGATGGTTCAATCCAGCAGAATTTGATTGGGTGATATTTTTAGCATCTATGAGAAGATTGATATGTATGGCTAGGTTACCTAATCCCTATTCCAGAAAAATGTAGAGCTATGAACAACTTTATTTCTTCAAAATCATATAAAACGCCAAAAAAGTGTTCTATGAGCCAAACCAATCCATATTTTACCAATTTTAGGTGTGTGGGGTGGGGGGTGGGGGGGGAGGGCGGGGGTGGGGGATTGGAAATTGTTAGAAAATATTGAAACATTTTGAAAATGTACTAATGTTTTTATATAATAAAAAAAACACGCTTGACCGACCACCCGACCGACCTGGTTTGAAAACAGTTTTTGGCCCGTTTTTCACCAAAAAAGCTGACCATGCCATGAATTTTAATTTTAATTTCCTGGAATGGTTACAGAAGTATGGGTAGGATTCATAATATAGTACCACTTTATATTCTTTTCATTTGAAAAAACAAGTAGTTCTACGTACAGTTATATCTGGATTTGGGAGTAGTATCTGTTTTCAACTCACTCATTAATGCATTATATTTATTGGGAATTAAGAATTCAATCTTTTGTAATACACAATTTCAGACTGCCTCTTATTTTATTAAATAATACAATATGAACTCTGTGTCTATTCTGTTGCATTCTTATAGTGTAGTGCCTTACGGACCATATCTATTAATAATATATTAGTTACCCTTTTGACTTTGATCATGCACAATTTATCTTTTGCCCTGTTTACGTTTACGATATGCCCTGCGAGATTACTGCATGTTGGGATAGACATATCAGTTCTATTTTGGTAGACACAATACACATGATATTGCAAACAAGGGCAAAATAATAAATCTTATAATTATATAGATCAAAATGTTCAAACAATTTTGACACTGTAATGCAATAAATTCCCCCTCTCCCTATGAACCGTTTTATCATCTCATTTTGTCAGCTATTTTCCATTTAAAGGTATATTATGTGATCTTTTCCAGGGGACGCCTTCAATCCTCGAGAGAAAAAAATTGGAAGCAGATTTTCTTGCAGATTTACATTTCTGATCATAAATCGTACATACATTCCAAGTTACAGGGCGATACGATCTTAATTACTTAAAATCATGGTTTAAGAGTGAAAATAAACTGTCAGGTTAACAGACAGTTTATTTTTTTAACTCTAAATTCACTCTAAAACCATGATTTGGAGGTAATTAGGAATCGTGTCGCTCTGTAACTTGAAATATATTTATGATCAGAAATGTAAATCTGCAAGAAAATCTGCTTCCAAATTATTTTTTTGAGGATTGAGGGCGTCCCCTGGAAAAGATCACATAATATACCTTTAAGGACTGGGCATGATGATAATGAGAGCCAACCTAATAATAATAATGTGGATGTCTTTGTCTGTCTATTGGGCACAAATATAATAATGTGGATGTCTATTGCACACAAATCCACCAAAATGGCGCTTGGAGCGAGTTACATAAAATATCTTATATTACAATATACATTTACTTACAAAACTTAATCTACAATAATTTAACTTACACTACAACTTAAAGGCATATTATGTGATCTTTTCCAGGGAGTGCCCTCTATTCATGATTTTTTTTTAGAAAGTAGATTTTCTTGCAGATTTACATTTCGGATCATAAATCATGAATATATTCCCAGTTACAAAGCGATACGATTCTTAATTACCTCAAAATCATGGTTTTAGAGTGAATTTAGAGTAAAAATAAGTTGTCGGCGCAGACTCCGACAGCTTATTTTCACTCTAAAACCATGATTTTGAAGTAATTAAGAATAGTATTGCCCTGTAACTTGGAATGTATTACGATTTATGATCAGAATTGTAAATCTGCAAGAAAATCTGCTTTCATTTTTTTTCGAGGATTGAGGGCGTTCCCTGGAAAAGATCACATAATAAACCTTTAATAATATAATAATGATATAAATAATAATATCATAATTTAAACTTACACAAATATGATCAAATACACTGATAATATTTGAACTATTAAAAACTTGTAGCGAGACAAATACATATTGGACGTAAATCATCCAATTGTATCATTATGTTTGGGATCAAATATTATCCACCTTAGGACACCTCAAAACATAATGTTTGCAATGGGATGGTTCCAATCATTCTTTGTATTTGTGGATGTTTTCTGTATTTTTTACAATTTGATTGGTCTTTGTGTAAAAAATAAAGGATTGGTTTGGGTTTTTTTGGCTTAAACATTTTGTTTTTGAAATTATTGACCAAAAAAGCCAACAATTTAAATTTTGGAGATAAAAATCAAGTTGGCACTTTTTGGTCAATATTCTCAAAACTAAAAATGTTTAAGCAACAACAAGAAAAACGATCCTAGATAATTATTGACTTAAGATGATTTTGGAATTTTTTACCAAAAGCTGATTCTGTTAGGTTGACCGGGAAAAAAATTGGGTAAAAATATAAAAATCACTATATTTGGTGAAATTTGATACTTCACTTAAAGGTAGATGACCCGATCACATTTTCGTAACACATAATTATTTCAAACATACGGAGATTTTCATATCATATGAAAGCTCGTATTTTTCTCATCATCATACTGAAATTTGACGACCTAAATCGGTATAATTACGGAGAAATCGATGAAATAACGTCGAATTACCGCGAAAGGTGGTAACCACCAAAATCGTTTGTGTACAACTCAATGGGTACATTTCACGGCATCTTTTGCGTCTAAAATAAGAACCATTAGAGTTATGCAACTCAAACTTTGGAATACGACTTTTTTAAGGATGACCTTTCATGTAGAATAGTAAACTTCAAGTTTAAAATCGGAATGTGATCGGGTCATCTACCTTTAACGAAATTTGGCACTTCACTTAACGCCACTGAAGAGTAGGAACAATTCCATTAGTTTTAACAACCTCCTTTTTAGGCACAAAAAGCCATTCCGGAGCCCCAATCTTGGTTAAAATCTACCCTAAAATATTGTGAAGACATCCCCCCTTTTGCGGAGGACCAAAACGAACTAAATGGAAGTGAAAAGTTCTACCGCATTCTGGCAAGAGGTTCTGAAGGCTCATTGCACATGGTGATGCGCTGTCAATAATATATAGGGCATTTTGGTGGTTTTGTTTGGATTTTTTTTTCTCACTTTAGCTACATTTTTTTGCACCCATTTTGATCCATTCCTACCCATTTCCAGTAATTTCGATCCGTATCATGCATGCGTTTCGATACGTTACTAAATATACAGATACCCTATTGCGAATGCTGTAAAATAAACTGACACTATTACTATTTATATACCACTGCTTCGCCATGAGTTTCAATAGACCTCTAAACTCAAACCCACACAAACTATGGACAATAAACACACAAAATCACATATTTATCAGATCCATCCATACAACCCCGTAAAATGATAGTGATATTGATGGATTTTGAAAAATTATTTTAAAATAGCGCTAAAGACTACACAGGCTTTTACGATAGTTTCTGTTGAGTAATCTTAACCAAGTTAGTAAGTTACACATATCTTCAAGGAATTATTCACCCTTTGTACGGTCCGCCATTTGCAAAGAGAGTTTCTAACTGGTACCGTATACCCGTGGGGGGGGGGGCACTTGGAAAAAGGTATGTGCCGCGCTGAAGACCCCTTTTTCACCCTCTGCTGCTAGCTCTTATGACCCCCTTTTGAGCCTGCATCAGTTCTTAAGACCCCAATTTTATTGAAAATTCAAAAATCACGAAAATGTTGCGTTCCAAAGCCCCAATTCTTCGAAAATTTTGCGTTCTAAAACCAAAAAATAAAAATCGCAAATTTGCATTCTTGCTAATCAAAATTGAACTATAGGCTAGTTCTCAACACCTACTTTAAAAAAAAAAATCAGTTCCTAAGACCCTCAGGCTATTTTTCGTCATAAAATCCACTCAGTTCAGTTCTGTAGTCCCCCTTTTTGAGACCATGGGCGGCACACCCCTACCCAAAATAAAGTTGAGTGCCCCCCCCCTGGGACCGTATATTGAATGGGATTATCCCATAACATTATGTAACTAGTTTGACTCTCTTTGCACCTATGACTGGTCATGCAGTGAAATGATGCAACACTTTTTGTCAATCTGATTCCCGTTCGAGGCCCTCCTCACAAATGGCAGGTTCGTGCAAAGATCAAATACCCGGTTGGCAGTCTATCCACATGTTCAAATATCTGTGATTAAAGTAGTCCTTTTTTAAAGTCTTATAAATGTAAGCTTATATGATTTAATCCGATTTATTCTCTATTTGTTTTAGGGTATTAATACACTTCAGGCTTCAGTGGCCAGCACTTCTTTCCAAAAGCCCTCAATACACATTATATATATACCGTCAAACGGCCAAATTGTTTAAATAAATACAGAACATCGTTACATATTGTAATATACACAGGCATGACAAAATAAGTGCTAAGTTTAGGACAAAGTGTTAAAGGTATATTATGTGATCTTTCCAGGGAACGCCCTCAACATCGAAAAAAAAATTGAAAGCAGATTTTCTTGCAGATTTACATTTCTGATCATAAATCGTACATACGTTCCAAGTTACAGGGTGATACGATTCTTAATTACTTCAAAATTATGGTTTTAGAGTGAAAATAAACTGTCGGGTTAACACGACAGTTTATATTTTCACTCTAAATTCACTCTAAAACCATGATTTTGAGGTAATTAGGAATCACATCGCTCTGTAACTTGGAATGTATATACAATTTATGATCAGAAATGTAAATCTGCAAGAAAATCTACTTTCTAAAAAAAAATCATGAATAGAGGGTGCTCTCTGGAAAAGATCACATAATATGCCTTTAAATACAGTGATAAAAAGCACACTTTTGATTGTAACCAGTGTTAGCAACTCAAGTAAATTCATCATATAATTAACAGATATTCTATCAGCTTATTGTTTTTTTAGGGCTAAACAAATGTGCGGAATATACAGCCGCTTTGTTGCGCATACATATGAGCATGTTTCTACTGGGCAACTTAACGGTTAAATTGCCCAGTAGAAACACCCAGATAATGCTAATTAAGCTAAGTTTTCTAACGGCAAAAACCTTCACAAACCAGGTTTGTTAACGGTAATTAGAAACAGCCACCCGTCAGGGGTCGCATTCTGACGCGTCTGCGCGTCCTAGACCTCTCACTTTCTTGTAGTGACGCGTCAGGTTTCAAATTGGAAAGACTTGCGGGTCCCGATCAAAATTGAAGGGACCCCTTAAATTTGACGATGTATGGAAATGGAAACCTTAAGAAATTCTGTAAATTACATATCCATCCATTGCTCACAATATAAATTCATCAAAACTGTCTGTAAAAAAGTGAAATTTTCAAATACCCAAACTTCAGGACCCCTCAATTTCTTGGGGGACCCCTATAGTTTGTTTTTTGAAGTCCTACGGGGTCCTGAAAATGTTCATGGGACCTCTCACATTTCTGATCCAGTGCTATGACCTGCCACCCGTTAAATCTTAACGCTAAGTTCTTGTGACCTGGAAGTAAACATGTGCACGCTGGATGCTACGCATTGTGGCTCTGCGTTTACGACGAATTTCATGTTTATTTATCTTGTTTGTGTTGTTATATAACATGCTATATTAAAAGACAAGGAATTACAGTGGCGGTATTTTTCAAGTGGGGCGGCATTGTTGGTATACATAGGGTCAAATGTCGTGGCCCATCGATTAGGATGCTTGCAGTAAACTTAGCGGTAACTTTTTATGAGTAGAAACGGGGGAATTAAAAAGTTAACGGTAATTACCGCTAACTTTCCAGTGCCCCAGTAGAAATACGCTCTATGTGACCATCGAGCACAAAGGGCCTGTAAAGTCGGCAGAGCATGTTTTGAGATATGGCCCATTAAACATTTTATTAAGAAACATGGGAATTTTCAATGGATTTATTTACCTTTGTAACATGCAATATCGACATGTAATACATCATTGTAATGCTGATTTTTAGGAGAATATACCTGTTCAATATCTCAAAATATGTTTTCAGGCGCGTGCAATATCGACATGTAATACATCATTGTAATGCTGATTTTTAGGAGAATATACCTGTTCAATATCTCAAAATATGTTTTCAGGCGCGTGCCCAGGGGGGGGGGGGCTTTGGGGGCTCAAGCCCCCCGGGTCCCCAGAGGGTTAAAAAAGAAGAGGGGAGAGAGGGAAGGGGAGGAGAGGAGGAGGAGGGGAGATGAGGAAGGGAGGGGGAGGAAGAGGGGAGGGAAAAGGAGAGACCGGGAGCTTTTATTAGTGTCTCTTGCTTTATCTCAACGTCTCTGAACCATGTATTTGTTTTATAACGGAAGTAAATATTGATAGCAAGAAGAGTTTTAGGTCACCCAGGCAAGTTAAAACCCAACAGATAGGCCCTCGGAATCATTGTCAAAAGAGTACAAAATAAAAAGGAAGATAAGAAGAACCGGGTAACGAGCATAGACAGTGCAAGCGGGGAATGGCTCCCCCCCATCATTGTCAGTGGGGACGATGCCCCCCCTTCCATATGCCCCCCTCCATTGTCACAGTGGGGACGATTGCCACCCCACCCACCCCCTCAAAAGAAGCCATTTTTGTGCGCGAATTAGTTTCAATGCTTAACCAGGGAGGTGTAATAACATCTCTCTGGCTTAACTATTCAAGCTTAACAACATGGTTTCAGGAACCAGATTCTTTCTGCGCTTTGCGCGAGTTAGATTCAATATTTCTTTATTCAAGTTATAAAAAGATGGCTTAAATACTGACAGTTTGTACGCTCAATGTTTATTCAAGCTTTATAACAACATGTTTCAGGAACGTTTTCTGGACCATTTTAGTTAGTAAACTAAACATTTTTGCGCGTTTCGAGCGAATTGGTTTCATTTTTTTTTATTATTCAAGCTTAATCAAAATGGCTTCATGAACGTTTTTCAGGACCATTTTAGTGTTAAAATAACAAATTTTTACAATAGCCATTTTTTTAAAAATATTTTGAAAAAGATGGCTTCAGAAACGTTTTCTGGACCTTTTTATTGTTAAAATATACATTTTTCTGCGCGCGTAGCGCGCGCATTAGTTTCACTGTTTATTTATTATTCAAGCTTAACAAGATGGCTTCTAAACCTTTTTACAATAGCCATTTTTTTGCACGCTCCGCGCCAATTATTTGTATACTACTTTGTAATTCAATTGGAACTAGATGGCTTCAGAAACGTTTTCTAGACCTTTTTAGTGTTGAATTAAACATTTTTGGCACGCTACGCGCAAATTAGTTTCGCTGTTTAATTATCAGTCAAGCTTACCAACCAGCTTATATGGTTTCAGGAATGGTTTGTTAAACCTTTCTTTTCACAATAGCCAATATTTTCATGCTACACGCAAATCCTTTTTAATTTATTCGCAATTTCAAACCCTTACGCCATGTTGTTTGCTTTAGCAACATTGAAGGGAAAATATCCTATTTTGAATGATATTGATAATAAGCCAATATTGATTGGAAATGAAGTTAAGGTTTTTCAATAAAATATTGGTCAAAATTACACACCAATCGCACCAAATGGGTTCGAAAATTTAAAATAAAAAAATCGAATTCCAAGGGAGGGGGGCACATCCACCCTCAGACTACCCCTGTCCGCGTTACCGCGGATAGCAATGCGAACCAATGAAATTTATTTTTAAGCCTCCCGGGTAAGATAAAATCCTGCGCACGCCTATGTAAGTACTTACTTACTTACTTTTTGGCGTCCACTCCAACTTGGTTGAGTGATGCCATCCTTTGCAAGATTTTTTGTTCTCAATTTTCGAACCCATTTGGTGCGATTTGGTGTGTACTTTTGACAAATATCTTATTGAAAAGCAATCCCTTTCCGCCGTTTCTTCTCTTTTTTTCCCCTTCTTCTTTTTTTTTCTTTCTTGGCAAAAAAGTTGGCCGCCACGGCCGCCCCGGTTGCGACGCCTGGTAGGCCTACATATCACCAATCAGTCACTCATTCCCTTTCTCTCCCCCTTCCCCCTTTCCTCTCCCCCTCTTTTCACTTTTTTTTTTTGTTGATTTTTTTACCGGGGGGGGGGGGGGGGGGGGGGGGGGGGGCGCGCGCCCCTCCGCCCCCGGGATCTGCGCCTGGGAGGGGAGTCGAGTACGCGTGCTGCGTACAGTACCGCCGCTGTTTACAACAATTATAGCCTGCTTGGTCATGTGTTTTAAGCTCGCCTCCTTTCGCGTTACACACGGATTTTGGCTTTCACGACATGATTTTAACTTTACACATTTATATTTGCTTGTATACCCCCCCCCCCCCCTGAGGTAGTAAAAGTATACATTTTCTGAAGGGAAATTGCATGAGGAAACCGAATATGCCAATTGAAATTGAAATTATAGTACGACCAAGAACTAAAATGGTATGATCGGAAACGTTCGGAAAAATATCAGAGTTTTAATTTTTAATTTGAGATCCATATATTTTTTATACCTACCCCTATCGTTATTTACTTTACATATTTAAATTCATCATGAAATTACCTATTAGATGATATGTAATTGTCAAAGTTACTACGTCGGTATGGTAATTATACCGAATATCTCCACTTTTTATTTCATATATTTTTAGAATTTTCAGAAATATTTGTTTAAGGAAGAACCCTTCCCTGATATAAACTGCATTTCTGAATTCCTCTAGTTACAAGCTTTCCAAAAATGTACACTTTTGCTATCATAGGTTGAAAACTTTTTCTGTTATAGTCATTTTTATAAATCAGGTAAATTGAGGCTGATTATTCATGTTGACTGTGTACCGAATAGGAAGAAAGCTGATGTTCATGGTCTTACCCATAATTAATTAGTTGTAACAAATAGTTGACAAGTCTGTTGAACCACATACTTAAAGGCATAATATGTGATCTTTTCCAGAGAGCGCCCTCATTTCATGATTTTTTAAAGTTTTTTAGAAAGTAGATTTTCTTGCAGATTTACATTTCTGATCATAAATCGTACATACATTCCAAGTTACAGAGCGATACGTTCCTAATTACCTCAAAATCATGATTTTAGAGTGAATTTAGAATGAAAATATGAACTGTCGGTGTTATCCGACGGTTTATTTTCACTCTAAAACCATGATTTTGAAGTAATTAAGAATCATATCGCCCTGTAACTTGGAATGTATGTACGATTTATGATCAGAAATGTAAATCTGCAAGAAAAATCTACTTTCAATTTTCTTTTCGATGTTGAGGGCGTTCCCTGGAAAGATCACATAATGTACCTTTAAAGACTACTAATTATCCTTTAAAATGGGACCAGAATGGTGTTTGTAACATTAGGAGATGACTAGTTATTGTAAAAAGAACAAAACATGGGATTATTCCCATTGAGTTTGTACAGGCGGCACCCCTTCCAGCGGCACCACCCCTGGTCCCCAAACATCAAACAGCTGTATCTCCCAATCTGTATTAGCTATACCAATTCCCTTTTGCAGGCAGAATGCTTGTTATTAGGGCTTTGAAATGATACCAAATTTGTTGAGATAGCTTTTGTGGTTTTAAAAATATTTGAGGAAAATGACAGCATGAAACTAAAAAATGTAACGGCACCACCCTTTTGGGAGGCGAGTTCATAACGCGTGACCTCTTATGAAATAAAGACAATTTAAACACTGTTATTGAAAGTGGGTTCGCATTTTAACATAACATGTTTAAAACTTGGATTTTTCTATATGGCGACACATAATAATACGGCAAATTGCCAAATAATAACGCGAAATTGGAATGATGAACGCTTATTGCATGATCTTACCGTGATTCATTAACAACAAAACCTTGTTGTCCCATGATTTACAAATGTTTGCATGCGATCGAGTTTTTTTTTCATTGTAGTTGCCATGACGAACACACAAACACCATGTCATATTTCTAGAGATTAACAAAGAACATCGAGACCCATGCAGATTATAATGAATGATGACAAATTATGATCGAATACTAGACAAAAGAAGACCATTTTGTGGTAAATTTCATTTGCACAATAACTTTATAATTTACGTCAGAATTGTTTTTCTTCGTGGTTAAAAAGCGTATCAATAGCGTACCGTGGGGTAAATATCTAACAGAAAACAGCTAGGAAATTTGAATTTAACAAGAACAAGTTTGAATGTTGCATAGCAACGTACATAGCAACGTACACGATGAATCTAGGTCGATCCAACCTTGGTAAACAAAATATTGTTTTCGCGAGCTGTTATCTTATATCGTAACTTATATATACATGAATCAGCATATCACTGATTTGAATATAACATTTTAGGTTGTACAAGAAATTGAAATATTAAACAATTTCTGATTTTTAATGCACTCTCATTTGGCACGTTTGGTGCACCACATTTTGATGATTTCCTTACCAAAACCTCTTATAAGTTTTTGCCCCTTTGATTACCAAAAAGTTTCATATGCCCGGGGTGGTTTAAGTACTGTTTAGACACAACACTTGTGAATATTGAAACTGACTATAATTATGTGTGTTTGGAGAATCGTTTACGCATGCTTAATACCAGGCGCGTGCCCACAGGCTTTGGGGCTCAGCTCAAGCCTCCCGGGCCTGGTTCCCAGAGGGAGAAAATAAAAGAGAAGGGACAAAGGGGAGGGGGAAGGAGAGGAGGGGAGGGGAGCTCGACCCTCTGAATCCCCGCCAATGGCATTCCCCCAACACCAGTCAGTGGTGTAACCAGCAGATTTTCACTGGGGTGTTTAACAAGCTTGAAAACATGTTTTTATTCGTTTTTACATAGATCAAACTTATGCTTAAATTGTGATTTTTGATTTGTATAGTGTCGTGTATGAATTAGGTCAATGCATGCGAATGTTTTGTTTCTCGAAAAATTAGAAAAATCAATGTACTTGCGCAAATGTTGATATGCTCACAATAGCACTCCCCCTGCGGGGTCGTGCCATTATTCACACATCAACATCAGCGCGCGTGCATTGATTTGTCTAATTTCTCTCGAAACAACACATACGCATTTATTGACCTATAAACGCTCCACCCGAATTATTTTCAATATTTTGTTAGTCAAGTTGAACAAAATGGCGTCAGAAACGTTTTCTGGATCTTTTAGGTGTTAAAATAGACATATATAGTTTGCGCGCTCCGCGTGAATTGGTTTCACTGTTTAATCATTATTCTTGTGTAACAAGAAGCAAGATAAGATTCAATACTGAAACATTTAACCCAATTCGCGCCCAGGAACCTTTTTCGGGACCATTAAAAATGTGTACTCAGACCCCATCCACGCAGCAAAACGCGCCGCTCACTCCACTTCGCTCGCGCAGCTTACCTAATAATAGCCGTGGAATTTCAAAACCTTACACCGTGTTGTTTGCTTTTGCAAAATAAATAGGGGAAAAATCATATATTGAACGATATGGATAATAAGCAAGTTGATTGGAAATGAAGTGAAGGCTTTTCAATAAAATATTGGTCAAAAGTACACACCAAATTGCCTCAAATGGGTTCGAAAATTGAAGAAGAAAAAATAGAGAGGGGCAAATCCCCCCTAAATTCCCCTCTGTCCGCGTTACCGCAGATAGCAGTGCTTCGCACTGTTTTGATTAGTCAATCATGCATACTCAATAACATTTTTTTAAGCCCCCCGGGTAAAACAATCCTGCGCACGCCTATGGTTTTGGCCGACTTTACATCCCACTTGTGGTGGATGGTCACATATTATAAGCAATTCGAAAATACTGTACTATCACAATCAAATTGATGAATTACAGCACTTGTTAACATTTAAACACTGTTAAAAGATAATTATGTGGGAAAATATGTTTTCCACATCTAATGTAACCAATCTTATCATCAATTAATCATACCTAGTCTTTGAATATATATATTATCAGATAAATAATCTAGCTGTCAAATTTTACCACAAGATACTTGAATTCATTTTACCAATTCATTCACTATCGAAGTGTTACGGGTAAACCAAAACCAATTATTTATCACTATAGCAACTGAATCACGCTTTCAAGTCCTGAACAGTGATCAAAATAATCGCCACATAAAGTCAATGGGATGTGCTAGAATACATAAAGGTGCGTGATCCAGTTACCAGGGAGTTACATGATCACTTCATAATCACTTCGATGCTGAATAATCGAATTCTGATAGGAAAATTAACATGACTAAAAATACATTCAAAACATTACTCTAGTTTCATTTACAATTAAGGCAGATAAAATCAAAGCCTCCAAACAGTTTGATATAGATTCAGATCCCGGTGGGGGGGGGGGCAGTCAGGTATAATGTTGTTATCATACGCATGAACAAAAACGCGGATTAATGGTGCTTTTTCGGACAACAACACGGGCCCGTGCTAAGGGTATAGAAATCCGCGCTAAGAGTTGCTTGGGCTGATAGTCATGTGTCATCATTGTAAAAATAGCCCAAAATGGTTAGGCCTATACACAAATTTAGTAACAAAACTGAATGACACAATTACTTCCTACGTTCATTTCAGTCTTAAACTCCATCTTGAGGACCTGTATCCTTTGTTATGAGCATGATTCATCAAGCTATAATCCTTCAATTTTTCCTTCTTTGAGAATCCATGTTAACCCCTGAGAACTACCGGCCGATTGGTCAGAAAGATAGATACATCATTTATTGCACCAATCAGAGACAGTGTTAGAATAATTGTATCCCTGATAAAGATTGGAGTGAAACATTTTACATGCTGCATTTGAATTGGCTATTCATATGAGTACATCTTGTAATAAACCAATCAGAAGATAGACAGGTGTAAGATAGACAGGTGGACCCCAGGGGGTTATGGGTATAGTTTTTGAGAGTGATTCACACACGGATGATTACAAATTTTATACATGAGTGCATGATGTCACTGCACAGAGTTAGATTATGCCTAACCTTGCGATCAGGTAGGTGCTGGACTTCCACCCAGGCAACCCGGGTTCGATCCCTGGTGATGGATTTTCAACAACAAAATTGGCCTTTATTCCCAAAATCACACCAGGGTGGTTGAAATTGATTGAGGATATAGTCCCATGGTGAATTATTCAATAGGCAAGATTTATTGGAAAATTGATTGTTTAATTTCAGCTAATTACATAGTACAATTCTATAAATACAAAGTTACCCATCCTGGTATCCCAAGATAATATATTAACAATATAGTACTTTGGTAAGAAATCATCTGGTATCACTTCAACTTCATGTATTGCCACCGTCATTTACTAACCCCTGGGAAAGCTGGTAGCGTCTATTTACCTAGTATTCATTATACTTTGCGGGACCTCATAGGTACCTTGACTCTAACCTTCCACAACACTACAAATGACTACACTGCTAGTGTTTCAAGAAGAGGGCAAGCTTGCTCTACAGATGGCATAGTATTTGGTAACTGATGCATTTTGAGATACCCATTATGATCTTTTTGTTTGACAAAACGCTTTAAATTCTCTATTTGTACACTTGTTAAATATCCTGGGTTAATAGACAACAGAGGGGCATCACTAGCACCATTTTCTTTAGAGGTTTGATGAACAAGATCACTGTCTGTCACATTCCCCGGGATAGATGGCAAAAGTGCCTTGTTTGCTTCATTGGGTTGTGAAAGAACTGTTGCGCAGGTCTCCGAATGGAGCTTTTCATCGCAACAAGAGAGAGGACTTATACTCTGCAGGACATACGGGGATGTGTATTCTAATGCGTTATCTTTTTGATTGGCACATGGTTTTAAATGCTCTATTTGCGCACTTGTTAAATATCCTGGGTTAATAGACAACAGAGAGGCATCACTAGCACCATTTTCTTTAGAGGTTTGATGAACAAGATTATTGTCAGTTGTCACATTCCCCGGGATAGATGGCAGAGGTGCCTTGTTTGCTTCATTGGGTTGTGAAAGAACTGTTGCGCAGCTCTCCGAGTGGAGCTTTTCATCACTACCAGACAGAGGACTTATACTCTGCAGGACATACGGGGATGTGTATTCTAATGCGTTATCTTTTTGATTGACACAAGGTTTTAGATGCTCTATTTGTGCACTTGTTAAATATCCTGGGTTAATAGACAACAGAGGGGCATTCTCTTTAGAGGGTTGATGAACAAGATCATTGTCTATTGTCACATTCCCTGGGATAGATGGCAGAGGAGACTTGTTTGCTTCATTGGGTTGAGGAAGAACTGTTGCACAGCTCTCCGAGTGGAGCTTTTCATCACTACCAGACAGAGGACTTATACTCTGCAGGACATACGGGGATGTGTATTCTAATGCGTTATCTTTTTGATTGACACAAGGGTTTAGATGCTCTATTTGTGCACTTGTTAAATATCCTGGGTTAGATGGCAGAGATGCCTTGTTTGCTTCATTGGGTTGAGGAAGAACTGTTGCACAGCTCTCTGAATGGAGCTTTTCATCACAACCAGACAGTGGACTTGTACTCTGCAGGACATACGGGGCTGTGTATTCTAGTGCGTTATCTTTTTGATTGGCACAAGGGTTTAGATGCTCTATTTGTGCACTTGTTAAATATCCTGGGTTAGACAACAGAGGGGCATCACTAGCACCATTTTCTTTAGAGGGTTGATGAACAAGATCATTGTCAGTTGTCACATTCCCCGGGATAGATGGCAGAGGTGTCTTGTCTACTTCACTGGGTTTTGGAAGAACTGTTGCACAGCTCTCCGAGTGGAGCTTTTCATCACAACCAGACAAAAGACTTGTACTCTGCAGGACATACGGGGATGTGTATTCCAATGCTTGATCTCTTTGATTGACACATGGTCTTATATGCTCTATTTGTGCACTTGTTAAATAACTGGGGTTAATAAACAACAGCGGGGCATCACTATGACCATTTTCTTTAGAGGTTTGATGAGCAAGATCATTGTCTGTTGTCACATTCCCTGGGATAGATGGCAAAGGTGTCTTGTTAGAACCATTAGATTGACCATTATTCCCAATCAAACCATTCGCAGCAATTTGAGAGTTGCTTTGCATTGTTGGTGATGCCACAATGAAATGTTTGGACTTTTCATTGACCGGGTCATCATCTTCCGTATCCAAGACATTTCCATAGACGTCAGACACTGCTTTTAATGACGCCAGCATTGTTGGATAGTGTATACAGTTGCCGTTCCCACACTCGTCATTGTCTGAGGAGACAGCCTCGGCAACCACAGACAAGCCATGGGGTAATCTTGTTATTTCACAATCCGTCAAATCCGGGAAGTGTTTAACAACGGGGGATAAACCCGTCGGTGACATGGTATGATAGCTTATCTCGTCATCAGTTATATCCTGACCAGACATGTCTTGGCTACCAAAACTACTAAGAGTCCCATGTCCAGATGATTCCACACTAGGAGACTGGCAACCATATTTCTGATCGTCCATATGGTCTGGGTATATATTGATAACAGTAGGGTTGTCTGTTGCCTCGTCCCTTAGAGCGATGTAGGAGCCATTTATTGCTGTATTGATTTCGTCAAAGTGTTCTGGTTCTTGCTTACGGAAAGAGGGATTCTCTAAATTTGAGTTGTAATTCCACTGTAATGATAAAGACAAAATAGATACGATATGTTGATATAACTATAACAAGTATTGGACAAAGATATCTCGCCAAAATATACTGACATTTAAAGACATAGTCGTAATGATATATGTTCATCGGGTTCGTAATAAAACTTATATTTTACATTAACATTAAATTATTATATGATGCACCACCGTCCATCCGTCCATCTGTCGGTCGTGGGTATATCTGTCTGTCTGTCTGTAGTAATGTCTATCTGCCTGTCGGGGTTGTCTGTCTGAGTTTACTAGAGCTACATTGTGGGGTGCTTTGTAAGTTCCAGACGCACATTGTGTGCTATTTTTTACATTGTGTGGCTATCTCCACAAGTCGTTTTGGCTGCTTAATTTTCAAAGGGGTATAGGGTACCCCTTCACACACACCCCTAAATTATCCCCAGAGTGTTTGTGTCTGATTCTACCGACAGCGTCAATGGGTTTTTGCGTGTCTGTACATTGTGCGCTTTTTTCTTGCACAATGTACAGACACCTAAAAGCCCACAATGTAGCTCTCGTGGGTATGTCTGTCAGTCTTGCTGTCTATCTATCGTTCTATATTTCTATCTATCTATCTGTTTAGAATTTTCAAAAACTTAAAAACAATTAATTTCAACAAACGAATACAAACAAATTTCAAAAATGATCATTAAATTGTACTCATTAAAAAATACTGCAACTCACGACTTGCGAATCCCCCTGGCTGGGAGATCAACTAAATGAGGTCAAAGGTCATGTATGGGTCATGTTCCCCCGTGTTCATGTTTCTTTTCTCCAAGTTTGAGGTCAATCGGGCAACTTTAACGATTTGACCTCTAGATGACCTTTGACCTCAGATGACCTCTAAATATTTGTTGACATGTTCCCTTGGTGTTCATTGCACGATGTAACCCCTTGGTGACCTTTGACCTGGGATGACCTCTAATAACCGTTTACCTCGGACCTCGGATGACCTCTAATTTATTTTAGACATGTTCACCCCGTGTTCAGTTTCTTTACTCCAAGTTAATCGGGCAACTTTTACAATTTGACCTCTGGATGACCGATGACCTCGGATGACCTCTAATTATTTTTTGACATGTTCCCCCGGTGTTCATTGCACAATTTAACCCCTCGTTGACCTTTGACCTTGGTTAACCTCTAATGACTGTTGACCTCGGATGACCTCTAATTTATTTTAGATATGTTCCCCCGGTGTTCATGTTTCTTGTCTTCAAGTTTGACGTCAATCGGGCAACTTTTACGATTTGACCTCTGGATGACCTTTGACCTCAGATGACCTCTAATTTGTTTTAGACATGTTCACCCGGTGTTCATGTTTCTTGTCTCCAAGTTTGACGTCAATCGGGCAACTTTTACGATTTGACCTCTGGATGACCTTTGACCTCATATGACCTTGGATGACCTCTAATTTATTTTAGACATGTTCACCCGGTGTTCATGTTTCTTTTCTCCAAGTTTGAAGTCAATCAGTAAACTTTTACATTGACCCCTGGATGACCTTTGACCTCAGATGACCTATGCAAATTAGACCAAAAAGAATAATCACCCGGCGTTCATGTTTCTTTTCTCTAAGCTTGACGTCAATCGGGCAACTTTTACCGATTTGACCTCTGGATGACCTTAGATGACCTATGCAAATTAGACCCCAAAACAAGCAGGCACATCTTTTGACCATGGCCTACCTATCGCTGAAGGTTTGAAGTCAATCCGTCCATCCGTTCAAAAGATACAGCATTCGGGAAAAAGGCTAACCAAAAGGTACACCCCCCCCTACACACAGACACCCCGACCCCGGACCCAGACTCACATTACATGATGACAAAATCCCCTTCTGGTTTTACAAACCAGGGGGACAAAAATAAAGAAGTATAAATATTGATTTTGTTGTTGCTGATGAAACAATTTTTGTCTATTTTGGGGGATTGTTAGAATAAAATCTCTCAATGTCTACATGAAAGGTCATCCTTAAAGGAGTTGTATTCCAAAGTTTGAGTTGCATAACTCTAACGGTTCTTATTTTAGACGCACAAGATGCCGTGAAATGTGCCCATTGAGTTGTACACAAACTATATTGGTGGTTAACCACCTTTCGCGGTAATTCGATGTTATTTCACCGATTTCTTCGTAATCATACTGATTTGGACCGTCAAATTTTAGTATGTTAATCAGAAAAATATGATCTTTCATATGATATGAAAATCTCAATATGTTTGAGAAAAATCTGTGTTATAAAAATGTGATCGGGTCATATACCTTTAAGTGCTTGTATTTTAATTAATACGGTGATCCTCCACTGATGACCAAAGTTATTGTTCGTTCTCTTCTCGCCATCTGTCTGTCTGTCTGCTGAGTCAGTTTAAACTCAAGAATATTTTATACTTTCAACTACAAATATTACATTTAAAAAGGTCAGCGCACTTCTCCTCAGTTATATTAACTTACCATTGGAAGCTGTATTTTGATTGAAAAAATTGGACGACTGGCAATTTTCTTCTTATATAGACAGAACATTAATATACTGAGCACTGCAATAAAAATAGACACAGCAAAGGATGCAGAGACCGCGACGACAATTGGTAAGTTGTTCTCTAAAAATAGAAGAGAACAATTGATCCAAAATTAGTGGGAAAAAGGAAGCTCTGTTGGTAAGAAAAGATCAAAAGCATCAAGTTTTTTCTTCTAACACTATATGCATTACTTGGCAAACGGTTAAAAAATCAACATCAACAACAACAAAACATATCAATTTTATTTGCACAACTACAAAACACACCAATTTTATTTCCCGCACCACTGCTAAAAATGATATATATATCTTTATTAGGCAAAAAAAAAAAGGGTTGGTTGCCCTCTGCGACCGACCCAAAAATAGCGAAATCCGCCGGTCACTTTTGTTATTTCTTTTTTTCTTTTTTTTAGATATTTTTCTCAACACATAAAATTGAAATATTTCTATTAATATTTAAGTCTTAATTCTTCTTTCACAGTTAAAATATAAACACAACATGTCAGAGGCGATAAACAGCATTGAAATTTGTATTTAAAATAAATCATATTAAAAAATGCCATCATGCCCTAAAAATCTTTTTTTTAAAAACCTTAAAAATTAAGAAAAGGATCTACCTACCAACCCTCCAAAATGTTGCCCTCTGAGGGAAACCAAACATCTTCTTATATCGGTATGTTTCAAAAACAAGCAAGTTTATTTCCTACGAACATTCATTGTGTGAAGTTACTCCATCGGTCAGTTAATTTCTATAACATTTTTCTGCATACAAAAAATAATTCTCAGATTGATGCCCATAGCTCTTCAGTGACAACTGTGCGATTTTCAAACATTATTTTTTGCTTCAATGGATCATTACTCAACAGGCCATTGTAACAGAAAACAAAACAACAACAGCAACAACAACAACAGCAACAACAACAACAACAACAACAACCAGTGGCGTAGCTCAGGGGGGGCAGGGGGGGAAAATGCCCCCCCTGACGAAAAAACTCAATTTGGGCCCCCCGCCCCCACCCCCACAAAAAAAAGGGGTGTGAAAAAAAGTAAATAGGAAAAAAATGAGAAAAAAGACCGAGGTTATTAGCCAAAAAGAAGGCAAAATTGTACATATGAAGAGGTATTTTGCAAAAGGGCCTACATCCACTTTGGCTCTTATTGAGAAAAAGTCAAAAAACTGTTTCTAAATATTCAAGTTGAGCAATTGAAAAACTGAATGGATTATGAAAGAGGTACACTACATACTAATTGAAATTGAAATACATTTTAAATGTGCTAGTTTAAATTTTTTTTTAAATCATGTTTACATTTTTTGAAAATTTGGATGTAGGCCCTTTTGCAACAAAACTCCATCTGTTTGTACATAAAGAAAAAATACCACACACAAAAAATCATTTATTTTAATCATTTCAAATAAATAAGTTTGATATTGAAATGTATAGGTCACAATCATATGTTTCAAGGAAATAAAGTCATTTTTTTCAAAAATACCTACATCTCATTGTAAACAGCCATTGAAGTTGTTGTTTTGTTGCAAAAGGGCCTGTATCCCGATTTAATTCTGGATACAGGCCCTTTTGCAACAAAACAACAATTTCAATGGCTGTTTACAATGAGATGTAGGTCTTTTTGAAAAAAATGACTTTGTTTCCTTGAAACATATGATTTTTCCCTATACATTTCTATATCAAACTCATTTTTTGAAAAAATGCACCATAGCCCTTTTGCAAAATACCTCTTCATATAGTACATTTACTGCGCGATTTTCTTTGACTGTGTGATTTTTTTTGGACTGTGCGAAATGTTTTGACCTTAACCCCCCCCACTTACGTGAAATTCACGAGGTAAGTGACTTGAAAAAAAATTGGGGCAACCTTTTACGAAAATTTTAGAAATCTTGCCCCCTGAAAAAAATCCTAGCTACGCCACTGACAACAACATTGACAGTGCAGAGTGTAATTGTGTTAATTTATGTGTCCTAATATTTTCTTTCATTACATTCTTCGACTAGCAGCAGACCCAGGCCCGTAACCAGCCTGTAATGCCCAACCCCCCAAATTTTACAATGATTTTTGTTTTTGTGTACCAATGAACCTTATGTGTTCCAATGTTCCTTTTTTTGTAAAACAATCCCTCTGTTTCTCCTTTGTCATGCAAGTTTTGCACATTAAATAAGACTTTATGAAAATGCCAAATTACTTCAGTTTTCATGTTTGCAAGGGCTTTAATTAACTATAGAAATCATTGACCAAAATGTCATATATTAGGAGACCCATATAGCAATAAAAAAAACCAGAACAACTTTATGATTTGTAACAAAGGCCCTTTACTATAATAACATAACAGTTATTTGAAGCAATTCTAATACAATGTCATGGTTGCAATTGATTAAATGAACATATATTTGAAATGTTGTCCTTTTTGCTGGGTAAATCAAAGTGTTGAAAATAAAAAAGTTGTTAACATAATTGCCATAGTATCTTTATTCTTTGACATATCAATCTCGAACTTGCAGAATATCAAGAAAATTGATTGATAAAATTAAGTTTGTAAGGCGACAAAAAAAACCTGTTCTACATACAGGCCCAACCTACCCATTTTTTTAGAAATTTGTGAAAATAATTTCCAGGTGCAACTGATTACTGACCCAAAACTCTTTTTTTATTTTTGCTTGTCAAATGTTTACAGATTTTTAGGATTCTTTTCCTGTCATTTTTAAGGGAAAAAAAATAACCGAATAAAACATCGACCCGACCGACCCAACTTGAGATGTCTGCCCGTAGAACAGGTGTCAACACCTTATGGGTACTTTTTCTTTGGCTGAGGCCATAAAAACATACCTATTATTGGTGGATCAATTGAGATGACAGTAGATTGTGGAGCTAATGTGATGATGGTTGTAGATATGGATGAATTGCTCTCTATGTAATTAGCTAATATGTTGTAATCGAAAAAAGAAGAAGAAAACACAATAACAATAACCACAACAAGCACAACAACAATAACAACACCAACAGAAAAGCATTCCTTTGTTCATTTTGTGTCCTAAATGTTAAAAAAGTAAAAAATGACCATTCCTTTAACCCTTTTTAGTGTAGCGTTGCCGTTTATTGCATACTACGTGATCCAAGCACAGCTAAGCTTATATATGAACGTGTGCGGTCTGCCTAGAAGCTCTGCCAACACGCCCCTTAATTACCACTATGTAGTACACATTAAAGGAATGGTGGTTTTACTTTGATAATATTATATTTATTTATTCTTCTAATGGCAGCACATTTTTACACACACAAAAAAGAGAGATGTAGTAACCAAAGACTTAGTAACACAACACTACCCCCGAGAGAAAAGTATGTATCACCCTGAAATGTAGATGGTATATATGTTAGAGTTGTCTTGGGTATCTCATTGTTAAATTTGAGTAAATGTTGCTGTAGTTTGATCAGCTCCAAATTGGTGAAGCCTCCATACAACTACGAATTAACCCTGACCCCGGTTTAGGGTTTTTGACCGGGATCACCATTTTTGAAGAAAAACACCCAACTAAATCGCCGGGAACCTACCGGGATTTAATCCGGGGACCATTCAGACCCCTGCCCTAGGTATACTGCGCTCACTAGTTTAGGCCTCGGTGCTTGGAGATGGACTTAAGATTAGCATTTTTAAGCATTCAGGGGGTTATGGTACAGAAGGATGTGGGCGCGCATGAAGGTAACAGGTGTATTGTGCATCCTATGTGTAACGCTACCAAAACCGTGTGCGTGTGTGGACATAATCGAGCGTGATGTACGCTTGGATTACTTTTGTGCACAGAGAGATAAAAAACAAATATTTCTCACCAATTTGGAACTGATGAAAGCCATACAACAGACTGCAGGGTGGGAGCTCGCCTTTAAAGTGACCGAGATATGAATGATCGAATGATGCGCAACTTCAAAATCCATTAACATCATTTTTAGAGCCTACAGATCACGTCCCTTTGAAAATGCAGTATAATACTGATTTCTTAGTCGATCAGTGGCAGCCCATATTTCTCAAATTGACTCAGAGATACACAATACATGGTTCTGACATAATATCTACTTTTGGATGACAGCTGATATTTCGCTACAGGTATAGTTATGTTGCATTTGCTTTGGCTGGGGGCTGTGGCCATAAAAACATACCTGTTATTGTTGGATCAATTGTAATAACTGTAGATCTTGGAGAACTGCCCTCCTTGTTATAAGCTAATATGTCCATGGTGTAACGATAGCTTTTATTAAGATCTAAAAATGAAAAAATAAAACACATTTTAGGAAGGACAATACAGGGATGAATGAGCAAGTGGTCTATTTGGCAGGTTTTCTGTTCTGGCATTTTAACAAAACGTGTTTTGTTTCAATTGTGTTTTATTTAATTGTGATGCACTGGTATAAATTTAAACTTGTGTCAGTGTGGGGTGTGTGTGCGGGTTTTTTTGTTTTGTTTTTTAATTTTGCCATTCTATTACGATGTGATTCTACAGAAGATAGCCATCTTAGTGTGCATTGAATGATATGTGTATATTGCTGTCTACAGAAGATAACAATCTTAGTATGTATTGAATGATATGTGTATAATTGCTGTCTACAGGACATAGCAATCTTAGTATGTATTGACTGATATGTGTAGATTGCTGTCTACAGAAGATAACAATCTTAGTATGTATTGAATGATATGTGTATATTGCTGTCTATAGAACATAGCAATCTTAGTATGTATTGAATGATATGTGTATATTGCTGTCTACAGAAGATAACAATCTTAGTATGTATTGAATGATATGTGTAGATTGCTGTCTACAGAAGATAACAATCTTAGTATGTATTGAATGATATGTGTATATTGCTGTCTATAGAACATAGCAATCTTAGTATGTATTGAATGATATGTGTATATTGCTGTCTACAGAAGATAACAATCTTAGTATGTATTGAATGATATGTGTATATTGCTGTCTATAGAACATAGCAATCTTAGTATGTATTGAATGATATGTGTATATTGCTGTCTACAGAAGATAGCAATCTTAGTATGTATTGAATGATATGTGTATATTGCTGTCTACAGAAGATAACAATCTTAGTATGTATTGAATGATATGTGTATATTGCTGTCTACAGAAGATAACAATCTTAGAATGTATTGAATGATATGTGTATATTGCTGTCTATAGAACATAGCAATCTTAGTATGTATTGAATGATATGTGTATAATTGCTGTCTAAAGGACATAGCAATCTTAGTATGAATTGAATGATATGTGTATATTGCTGTCTACAGAAGATAACAATCTTAGTATGTATTGAATGATATGTGTATATTGCTGTCTATAGAACATAGCAATCTTAGTATGTATTGAATGATATGTGTATATTGCTGTCTACAGAAGATAACAATCTTAGTATGTATTGAATGATATGTGTATATTGCTGTCTATAGAACATAGCAATCTTAGTATGTATTGAATGATATGTGTATATTGCTGTCTACAGAAGATAGCAATCTTAGTATGTATTGAATGATATGTGTATATTGCTGTCTACAGAAGATAACAATCTTAGTATGTATTGAATGATATGTGTAAATAATTGCTGTCTACAGAAGATAACAATCGTAGTATGTATTGAATGATATGTGTATAATTGCTGTCTACAGGACATAGCAATCTTAGTATGTATTGAATGATATGTGTATATTGCTGTCTACAGAAGATAACAATCTTAGTGTGCATTGAATGATATGTGTATATTGCTGTCTACAGAAGATAACAATCTTAGTATGTATTGAATGATATGTGTAGATTGCTGTCTAGAGTAGATAGCCATCTTAGTGTGCATTGAATGATATGTGTATATTGCTGTCTACAGAAGATAGCAATCTTAGTATGTATTGAATGATATGTGTATATTGCTGTCTACAGAAGATAACAATCTTAGAATGTATTGAATGATATGTGTATATTGCTGTCTATAGAACATAGCAATCTTAGTATGTATTGAATGATATGTGTATATTGCTGTCTACAGAAGATAACAATCTTAGTATGTATTGAATGATATGTGTAAATAATTGCTGTCTACAGAAGATAACAATCGTAGTATGTATTGAATGATATGTGTATAATTGCTGTCTACAGGACATAGCAATCTTAGTATGTATTGAATGATATGTGTATATTGCTGTCTACAGAAGATAACAATCTTAGTATGTATTGAATGATATGTGTATATTGCTGTCTACAGAAGATAACAATCTTAGTATGTATTGAATGATATGTGTATATTGCTGTCTACAGAAGATAACAATCTTAGTATGTATTGAATGATATGTGTATATTGCTGTCTATAGAACATAGCAATCTTAGTATGTATTGAATGATATGTGTATATTGCTGTCTACAGAAGATAACAATCTTAGTATGTATTGAATGATATGTGTAAATAATTGCTGTCTACAGAAGATAACAATCGTAGTATGTATTGAATGATATGTGTATAATTGCTGTCTACAGGACATAGCAATCTTAGTATGTATTGAATGATATGTGTATATTGCTGTCTATAGAACATAGCAATCTTAGTATGTATTGAATGATATGTGTATATTGCTGTCTACAGAAGATAACAATCTTAGTATGTATTGAATGATATGTGTATATTGCTGTCTATAGAACATAGCAATCTTAGTATGTATTGAATGGTATGTGTATATTGCTGTCTACAGAAGATAACAATCTTAGTATGTATTGAATGATATGTGTAAATAATTGCTGTCTACAGAAGATAACAATCGTAGTATGTATTGAATGATATGTGTATAATTGCTGTCTACAGGACATAGCAATCTTAGTATGTATTGAATGATATGTGTATATTGCTGTCTACAGAAGATAACAATCTTAGTATGTATTGAATGATATGTGTATATTGCTGTCTACAGAAGATAACAATCGTAGTATGTATTGAATGATATGTGTATAATTGCTGTCTACAGGACATAGCAATCTTAGTATGTATTGAATGATATGTGTATATTGCTGTCTACAGAAGATAGCAATCTTAGTATGTATTGAATGATATGTGTATATTGCTGTCTACAGAAGATAACAATCTTAGTATGTATTGAATGATATGTGTATATTGCTGTCTACAGAAGATAACAATCTTAGTATGTATTGAATGATATGTGTATATTGCTGTCTATAGAACATAGCAATCTTAGTATGTATTGAATGATATGTGTATAATTGCTGTCTACAGGACATAGCAATCTTAGTATGTATTGAATGATATGTGTAAATAATTGCTGTCTACAGAAGATAACAATCTAAGTGTGAATTGAATGATATGTGTATATTGCTGTCTACAGAGGATAACAATCTTAGTATAGACATACTTGTTAGATAACATTTATTTTTATGGGGCTTGTCTGAAATTCAAGATTCGTTCAAATACACTACCATTAGATTACAAAGTGAGTAAATGGACCCCTGATAATGATGGCACCTGTCAATTATGTAATAATGGTATTGAGGATACAAAACACCTTCTTTTCGCTTGCATGTCACTTAATGCTCTAAGAACTAATGAATATAATAATCTAGAAAAGGCTCTAATTGACTTAAATGGTATTGATGTATGGGTGCTATTTATCTGTATATAATATGTATATCTATCTCATGGTAAAACTTTGTAATTTGTGTATTAATTGTGTATTAATCTTGTGATTTCCTGTATATGAACGCACCGTCGGGTAGACGGGTACCGCTGTTTTAAAAGTGTATGTTCAAATAAATAAATAAATAAATAAATATTCATTGAATTACACGGCAACAGCACGGCCAGCAGCACTCGGCTTGCGCGCACACAAGTTCTATCTCATGTAGCACTAAACCTCGGGTAGCCCATATATTGTTTGCTCATGGTCAAACAAGCATATCTCTGGATAAACTCAAGCAAATTCGACAAAACAAACTGCATACGAAAGCTTATTTAGTTATCTTGAAGCTTGTACAAACTCCAAATCTAGATACAAAATGTTTAAAGATGAAAATGACACATTCCACAAAAAGCACATTATTTCTTACAGTGGTACAAACCAGATTTTGAGTGTTCGTTGTTGATCAAACATATTTTTAAATTGAGAAAAGTAAACAAAATCAAATAAACAACATTTAAAAGCCAACTAAATTATCTTTTAGATTATATATAGAATACAGCCAAATACTAAGTAATCAATGAGGGCAATGACATGGAACAAGTGCACCCTTTTTTTAGGGGCACCCTGTATTATCCCTGTAGGTTTGTTTTTTGGTCAATAAACTGAAATTGAAACTGAGATAGCAATTTGAATATGAATTTAATGAGATTTGAAGATTGCTGAAACTGAGATAGCAATTTGAATATGAATTTAATGAGATTTGAAGATTGCTGTGTACAATAAACTTCATCTGGCCCCGTACAAATATGACATACAAGACAGCTATTTATAGCACTAGATATCACCATCTACCCACCAATACTGGAATCTCTTTTGATCAAGATACGCTAGTGCATTGGAATCACACACAACACAACTAATAATAAGTGCTAACTGGTATACATTCTTACATCACAATATTGTACTTCAGGTAGGATGAAGTAAAGATCAGACAAAATGAAGTAAGGACTATGCTGATTCCCTGCATCAATGGGTTCAACACAACTTATCCATAGATGCAGGTACATGCCAATTATGCCACCACAGTGATTTGCTGGCATAAAAGTCATGCATATTCATGAATGACGAAAAATAGATCCACAAAAAAATTCGATCAAGCCAACTTCACGCTTAGAATGATAAATAAATTTACCGCTGATTGGCACAAACTACACATGTATCTGCGCTCACCACAGCGCCGGACTTCACATGCATGTCATAGCGCGTTCCCCATCGCGCCATAGCTATGGCAGCGCGACAATGCATTCAACATTCGATGCGAGATCTCAGCTACAGTGTGTTGATTTTTATTTACCTTATGCCATAACAGAGCGACAATGTAATGTGGTGAAGCGGCGGTTACGGCTGGCAAATGCGAAACCTGTATCTGCACCTATGGATGAGTTGGCCCGGGGATCCAGGGTGCAGGGAACCAGCATAAGTAAGGACATGCCTGAATTTAAATATGTACTATATAAGCAGTGTTTCCACTTTCCAGGAAATTATGGTTGTTTTCGTGGAATGATTACCCCTACATTTCTATTTTTTCAATGCCGATTCCGGAGTTTATCACACGCATTATATCCAATTGCCATCTTTAGGACCTCAATAAAATTAGCAATTTTGAAGATCCATTAAATTACAGGAAATGTGGGATTCTATTTCAGGAAATTTCTTTTTGAGGTGTGGAAGCACTGACTATAAGATTCAAGCGAGTCAATTAGTTTTATTCCATCCAAAGATTAACTTTTACAATCTCAAACCCTTTTTAGTCTCTATACCTGTTATTGTATAGTCAGTAGCATTTTGGCCAGGGAAAAAGGTGCGTTGATAGTCAGTGACACCTGTTGGCGTTTGTCCCTGTACACTGATGTTATAACCAATGATTGGACCATTCTGTTGATTCTCTGGTATTGGCTGAAAATAGAAGAAAAAAACATGCATATACATTTTCAACATTTTCTTATTCATTTTTTAGAAAATATTATAAGAGTTTAACAGGTTCACCATTTCCCTGTTGAACAAGCCTATCTCACAATTTTCAAAATGTTTAATCTAAAAAAAAGACTGAATTCTTACAAATTAATGTTAAAAAATATAGGTCAGTCACAGTGTTCTTAATTTCTTGACTCAGAACAAATGTTGTCAGTTGACTAACATTTCTCCCCCCCCCCCCAATATCAATAACCTAGTTACACCACTGCCCAGAGCCACCAACATCCTTATCTTATAATCAGGATAATTTGGCACAGGAATCAGGAAGATGTTAAAGACTCGAATGGGCAACAAATTACAAACACAGGAAGCTGTATAGGTTTTTTTGTGGTAATATCAATCTATTTTCAGGAATGTTTGTGGGAATCAGGATAAACTGGCAGGTCTCCATACCCCAGATACAATGGAACCTCGTTACCACAAAGGCGCATATGGGCCTTCAATTTTAGTTTGTATGAACAGGAATTTGTGTTATCATGTTATATTTTGAATAAATAATATATGGTCATGTGTTTTAAGCTCGCCTCCTTTCGCGTTACACACGGATTTTGGCTTTCGCGACATGAATTTAACTTTACACATTTATATTTGCTTGTATACCCCCTGAGGTAGTAAAAGTATACATTTTCTGAAGGGAAATTGCATGGGGAAACCAAATATGTCATTAAAATTATAGTACGACCAAGAACTAAAATGGTATGATCGGAAATGTTCGGAAAATATCAGAGTTTTTTAATTTTTAATTTGAGATCCATATATTTTGTATACCTATCCCTATCATTATTTTGTTTACATATTTGAATTCCTCATGAAATTACCCATTAGATGATATATAGTTGTCAAAGTTACTACGTCGGTATGGTAATTATACCGGCTAGTGAATATCTCAAATTTTTATTTTATATATTTTTAGAATTTTCAGAAATATTTGTTTAAGGATGAACCCTTCCCTGATATAAACTGCATTTCTGAATTCCTCTAGTTACAAGCTTTCCAAAAATGTATACTTTTGCTATCATAGGTTGAAAACTTTTTCTGTTATAGTCATTTTTATAAATCCGGTAAATTGAGGCTGATTATTCATGTTGACTGTGTAGCGAATAGGAAGAAAGCTGATGATCATTGTCTTATCCATAATTAATTAGTTGTTAATAATAGTTGACAAGTCTGTTGAACCACATACTTAATGACTACTAAGTATCCTTTGAAACGGGACCAAAATTGTGTTTTTAACATTAGGGGATGACTAGTTATTGTAAAAAGAACAAAGCATGGGATTATCCCCATTGAGTTTGTACAGGCGGCACCCCTTCCAGAAACACCCCTTCCAGCACCACCCCTGGTCCCCAAACATCAAACAGCTGTATCTCCCTTTCTGTATTAGCTATACCAATGCCATTTTGCAGGCAGATAGCTTGTTATTAGGGCTTTAAAATGATACCAAATTTGTTGAGATAGCTTTTGTGGTTTTAAAAATATTTGAGGAAAATGACAGCATGAAGCTAAAAAATGTAACGGCACCACCCTATTGGGAGGCGAGTTCATAACGCGTGACCATATAGACTTGGACAAACTGGCGTGAATTGAATTATTCATTCGGGGGAAAAATAGAAAAAGAACTTGGAATTTATCAGGTACTGAAAATGAAATGATGAACATATGGATGTGATTAAATACCTTTTTTAAAGATTTTTCCTATTGTTGTGATTTATATCATGTTGCAGTTTGTCTATGCCTTTACCTTATACACATTTTTACAATATCGTGATCTGTATGGGGGGGGGGGGGCAATATTTGAGCCATCACAGAAATTAAACTTAGAAAATATTTCCAGTGGTGAAAGGACACAAATGTGAGAGAAGAAAATGGTGAAGGATAAAATGTGAAAGACACAAAATGGGAGACAAAAAAAGTGGCTAAGGAAATGGTATGAGGATGAAAAAGGACAGAATGGGAATAGACAAAATGGCATGAGTCCCAAATGCCAAAGGATATAAAACAGCAAACTGTTCTATTTTTGTGTTTCTGTGTTTTTGTCATGTATTATCTTTGTTATGTTCTGTATGGTCTTGATTAGGGGTTTTTTGTATCTCTTGTACTTATAGTTCATTAATTGCTATAATTCATTTTTTGTCCTTATAGTTCTTTAATTGCTATCATTCATTTTGTGTGTGTCAAGGGTCCCCATTTTATAAGACTGTTTATCAGGGTTTCCATTGGGTCTCCTAGCCTCTTTCTCACATTGTATTATTATAATATGTATTCATTTTTGCTGAATAAATTGAATTGAATTGAATTAAAATTGAAATAGGACAAGCTGACCCACAGAAAAAAATAGCATTATAATGAAATGGTAAAGGGAGAGGACAAAATGGTATGAGACCAAATTGGAAGACAAAATGGCAAATGTAAAAAATGGCACGGGCCAAAATGGTGAAGACTAAAACAGCAATGAGTTGACACAAGGACAAATAGCATTAAAATGAAATGACAAAGGGAGGACACAATGGCACGAGGCCCACATAGCAACAGATTTTAAAACCCAGCAATCGAGCTGACACAGGAACAAAATAGCATTAGAATGAAGTAGCAAAGGGAGAGGACAAATGGTTCGAGAACAAAATGGGAGACAAAATGGCATGACATGAAGCCCAAATGTCAAAGGATAAAACAGCATTAGAATGAAGGAGGACAAAATGACAAAGGGAGGACAACATGACAAAGGGAGGATAAAGGGAGAACAAAATGACAAAGGGATGACAAAATGACAAAGGGAAGATAAAGAGAGAACAAAATGACAAAGGGAGAACAAAATGACAAAGGGAGGACAAAATGACAAAGGGAGGACAAAATGACAAAGGGAGGACAAAATGACAAATAGAGGACAAAATGACAAAGGGAGGACAAAATGACAAAGGGAGGACAAAATGACAAAGGGAGGACAAAATGACAAAGGGAGGACAAAATGACAAAGGGAGGACAAAATGACAAAGGGAGGACAAAATGACAAAGGGAGGACAAAATGACAAATAGAGGACAAAATGACAAAGGGAGGACAAAATGACAAAGGGAGGACAAAATGACAAAGGGAGGACAAAATGACAAATAGAGGACAAAATGACAAAGGGAGGACAAAATGACAAAGGGAGGACAAAATGACAAAGGGAGGACAAAATGACAAAGGGAGGACAAAATGACAAAGGGAGGACAAAATGACAAAGGTAGGACAAAATGACAAATAGAGGACAAAATGACAAAGGGAGGACAAAATGACAAAGGGAGGACAAAATGACAAAGGGAGGACAAAATGACAAATAGAGGACAAAATGACAAAGGGAGGACAAAATGACAAAGGAAGGACAAAATGACAAATGGAGGACAAAATGACAAAGGGAGGACAGAATGTGAAAGGGTGAAGTGTCAACACATCCCTGACACTTACCGTCCATGACAGATGTACATTGATGAGCTTGTTACTCTTGTCGTTTTTGTCAGTCTTGAATTCAAAATTCCCCGGTTCTATTGCGGGTGCTGTGATCATGAACAAGAAAATCAGCAGGAAGCAAAGTTGTCATAAGACTTGATTAGACAGTTTAAGTTTCTCACAATAAATGAAACAGCAGAGTGTTCAAAAGTTATTATACGGAACCCATTTAAAAATGCCATATTTCCACAATTCATTGTTACAAAATGAAACCATAAACCCAGTTTTTTTAATTAATTGAGTTTTTCTTGCCATAGGTTAGGTTCTGCTCGAATCGTGCTTATCATTTATCTTTATTTGATATTGACTAGTTCATCCCCTGAAACTCTCAACAAAGACTTTCTATACATTTCCAATGGTAATTCTGGTGCCCCTCTACACCCCCCCCCCCCCCCCCCAAAAAAAAAAAGGTGGGGGGGGAAAGAAAAAAGAAATTGCATTGCAAAACTTTAATAAATTTCCCTCCATTTAGTAATCCCCCAAGGGCCTTATTGTTTTTAAATCAACATATGTTGGGAAATATTATTTACACTCCTGATTTATCAGTTGAGCACTTTTTGATTATCTTTTGATAATGTATATTGACCTCTTTTGGAATATGATGTTGCTCTGACCGCTGGTTTAAAACACCATTGCATGTTTATATTCATTTTCAATGGGTCAAAAGCCTGCGATCCGAGACACATCTATTCGCCTTGGATGATTAGGTAAAATGACCGTATGGGATTGTCCATGAAACTCTAGAGTAGCGATATATTCCGGAAGGTCTATACCTCTGAAATTTTATGTTGGGAATTAAAATATCAAGATAATCTACATAGACACACTGAATAATATACAATCCTAGTTGTAGAATAGTGGTTCTCAAATCGATAGGTGGTTCTTAGATTGGGTGTTGTTGCCAGATTGAAGTTAGCCTAAGAATATCTAAATTGAAGTTAACAAAAATACCTATCACCCAGAGTAACTTGTTGGTAAGGGTTAGAAAGTGAAAAATAAAATCAGCTCACAATTACAGCAGAGCTGGAGAAATTTGACAGATTCGGCCAGAGATTTACGTAAAAACACACCAATGTGAATCAAGTTTATTTCACATACACTGCGACAAATTTCTAGCCCTGCAACAGTCCTACGGTAGGACTACTCTCTTAAAAGGGCATTGAGAGATACGTATGGGAGTGCGCCCACAATTATCCTGGAAATCAGTTTTGTTGCATCAAAGTAATACTTAGGTATATACTAACTACCATCTGAAATAGTTTACCAATATTCGCCGTTTATCATATAAAATTTCATGATTTTCTTAGTTTCGATATAATCATATCGAAACTCAGGTGCTGAATTCGGAAGTTATGCATCGTTTTACTCATGGACTTTCGCGGCAAATCTCAACCCGGAAGTGCCGTTATTTGCTTAGTTTGGCATGAAGGCGATGTCGGAATTGTATGATATTTTGGATTTGGGCTATGTTGATGATTATCTTTACGTTATTTGCTCATTTAGTATATCGATACATCTCTCAATGCCCCTTTAATGTTCTGGGCATGACCCTGCTCAGACTGCTCTATTTTATTCTTAAAAATTGTGTTTAATGTTTGAGACAATGATCACTTTTTTAGCCAGCAGCACAAATCCTCCCTTATGTCTTACCTTCCTCTTGTAGTCGTGTATGCATCATCTGTGACCATTCACTCCATTCTTCGTTAAACATAATTTGCGAAGCTGACATTTCAATATACACGTTGGAATATGCTGGACCAAGGCTATCTATGGTGATTTTCAAGGACTCACACTTGGATGACACCTGAAAGCAATTGTGACATGCTTTAATTACAATTATAGGAACCCTCTGAACAACTAATACAGATATCAACCCCTCAAATGGCCCTTGTCATAAAAAAACACCTTTCAGATAACAAGTTGACTCTGCCTTACCTGATTGTTTTGGCATGACGCATATGAGCTCAACACTGTGAACTCTGCATCCAAGTGGTATTTGTAGCGTATTCTGTACTGAAGAAGATATTCACTTTCAACAAGTGGGTACTCATGTGGTCGCTCCCAGAATACCTCCACGGAACTGCTCGATATTGCGTGCATTATGATGTTGTTAGGTGGGCATGGATATGCTGCAAGAAAGAAAGAAGGAAAACTCCTTTACATTTTGAACAAACTACCAAATATGTAACCCGTCACGTCAAAATGGACATGTTGGAGGCCCGAGTCAATTCTGAGTTATTGGTATGATTTGAAAGAGAACATTTTAAGCTTTGAAATGATACCATGTTGAATGTAATCGGACTTTGTAATCACAAGATATGAATTGAAGAAGCATATTTTTGTCTATTTTTTTCTTTATGTTTCACCAAATATATTGCCCTCAAAACTGTGTTTGCCGACAACATGTCCTTTTTGACGCGACTGGTCACATATGCTTATGGCACACACCGGAGAGAAGTACAAAAAACCACCACCACAACAACAAAATTGAACTTTTAGACAACTTATACAATCTGTTTAAAATGCATCAGATGTATCAAATGCTGACATTGGTAGGTTCTCTGATTTTAGTGATGCCAAAATGGGGATATTTAGTTTTATTTTGGGTAAATTGGTTCAGGGGAGTCATCAATGAAGACAAACAAATATGATGCGGCTATGATACCTCCACCACCGTCATTTCTTAAGCTCTCACTTACTGTCATAAAAATTATTGAATCCCTTTGGTTGATCCATCATATATGTCCATTTAGTTTTCCCAAATGCGCTAGTTGACACGACCCGATACGAAAACCATTGATTTGTGGTGTCAATCTCTAGGTAACACACATGGTCTACGTTGAGTTGCGATGGTGATGCACAGCCCTCCTGAGGAATGTCTTTGGTTCTGCAGCTTAATGGTGTCCAGGTGTCCTCGTTCTCATTGCTGTTTAAGAAGAATATAAGAACCACACATTTTTGGGGTAAATCTATTTGATAGTATTTTAAGATGTGGTATGATGAAAAAATACTAATTGTGCACTGTGTTAAGGGTAGTCAAAACTGTTCACTATTTTCACCGACACAACAACCTGAAGAAAAGCAAAAGCAAAAATAAAACAGGGCATCAAAATTCCTTTACTTTGGCAATAGCACAGAGCACACTCTGATTTATTTTTTCTCACAAGCTGATGATTTTTCTTTGCTAATTTGTATTTTATTGTGTTACTTATTTCTGTTGTGGTGGTTTATTTTGGTTGTTTTGAGATGTTTGTCTTCTCCTAAAGCAACCTGTTTTTGACTGCATTATACAGGCATCTGCTTTTGCCTGCGCCATACAGGCAACTGCTTTTGCCTGCGCCACACAGGCAACTGCTTTTTCCTGCGCCATACAAGCAACTGCTTTTTACTGCGCCATACAGGCAACTGCTTTTGCCTGCGCCATACAAGCAACTGCTTTTTCCTGCGCCATACAGGCAACTGCTTTTGCCTGCGCCATACAAGCAACTGCTTTTTCCTGCGCCATACAGGCAACTGCTTTTGCCTGCGCCATACAAGCAACTGCTTTTTCCTGCGCCATACAGGCAACTGCTTTTGCCTGCGCCATACAAGCAACTGCTTTTTCCTGCGCCATACAGGCAACTGCTTTTGCCTGCGCCATACAGGCAACTGCTTTTCAGTGCCTGTGCCACACAGGCAACTGCTTTTGCCTGCGCCACACAAGCTACTGCTTTTCATACGCCATACAAGCACTGATGCTTTTGCCGGCACACCACACAGGCAACCTTGGATTTTGATCCCAAAGTGACAGGGGACCATCATTTCATTTTTGGTCATCCCCTCATGTTGTGCCAGTCCATCTTTATGAATTTAGTGCAAGTGTTATGGTTATAGATAATACAATTTGGGCCTGGCCTTTAATTTCACCAAAATTGAAGATTATGATTGAGATTAGGAATGATGGGATCTGTAAAAAGGCCAGCCTTAAGTTCTAGCATGATGTTTAATGATCGAAGGATTGTTATAAATAATTTTTTAATGGATCAATAGATAAATGATGGAACATTTACCAATATGCCAAAATGCTGACCTGTAACATATCTCATTTTTGCACTTGTTTTGATCATTTTTACACATTCTTTAAAATTGGTTTGAATTGGTTGCAGACCATTCAGACTCACCCTGCGTTTTTTACCATACCAGTGGTTTATTAACAAGAATACAGTGCCACATTGAGCGTGTTTCTGCTGGGGCACTGCAAAAAGTAAACGCTAATAAACGCTAAGTTTCAATCGGTCAGTTTTTAATCCCCCCTGTTTCTACTCGCGAAAAGTTCTGCTAAGTTTATTGATCCTAGTCGATGGGCCACGACATTTGACTTTTGTAATACCAAACAATGCCACCGCACCTGAAAAAGATTGCTTCACAATAATGTGTATAACCCATCGTGACACGGTTCACGGCGCAAACTGCTAAGAATCGCCTTTCTGTTTCTATTGGGTTTATTGCCGATTATTGCCGATTATTGCCGGTTCCAAACCTGGTTTGTGAAGGTTTTTGAGATTACCAAAAATACCGATTATTGCCGGGTTCTGCCTGTTTCTACTGGGCAAACTTAGCGTTTATTAGCGGTTTCTTCCCCAGCAGAAACACGCTCATTGTCCCCTTTTACTTACACAACACGTCTTTCAAGCGTATGATTAGTGAATGATGTGAGACCATTATTCCAGGTGCAAAAACCACTGTATGGTTTTCTACTGGTGCAGGTCAGACCGATCACTGCTGGTCCGCTGATGGTAGGGATTACTGCAAATACAAACACAATTTTTATGTTAAGGGGGGAGGGACTTAAGGAAGTTTTTTGTTGAATTTTGTTAGTGCTGTAATTATTGAACCATGACTCAAATGTATATAAAAGTATACATTTTTGGAAAGGAAATGGATCAGAGAATCCAAATTTGGCATCAATTTTGACCAGTTTTTTGGCACTTTTTGGTCAAAATTTTCAAAAATATTACATTAGGTGTTGTTTTTTTTAAAACGTCCCTTCATTAGTGTCTTAACATCATTATAAAGTGATTTGGCCATTTTTTACTCAAAATTATTTTTTGTTAGCTTTGTTCAAAAGAAAATTGGGTCAAAAAAGTGAATTTTGTGATTTTCTCAAAAAATCTACTTTTTTGGTCAAAATTGACGCCAAATTTGGATTCTCTGATCCATTTCCTTTCCAAAAATGTATACTTTTATATACATTTGATTAATAGCTCAATAATTACAGCACTCACAAAATTCAAAAAATCAAATCAAAAACTTCCTTAAGTCCCCCCTTAACACTGATATTCCAGGCTATTTGTTTTACCAAATACAAAACAGATTTTTCAAAAACCTTTCGAGGCTTATCTCAAGGATTACTTAACCAATACTAGGCATGTTTGTACTTATTTCAGTGCATTTCTCATGGTGATTCCAAATATGGTAATGAAATTTAATAATTGTGACATTTTTGAAACATTTTGTGACATTTTGCAATGTCGTCTGCAAACGCCTGCTGCATGAAAAGTGTTAAAGCTAATGATGTAAGACTATACAGTACTTCAAGAACAGAATGCACACCAGGGTCCTATTACATTAAACTTAGGATTCATCTTAAAGGGGCATTGAGAGATGTATCGATATACTAAATGAGCAAATAACGTAAAGATAATCATCAACATAGCCCAAATCCAAAATGTCATACAATTCCGACATCGCCTTCATGCCGAAATAAGCAAATAACGGCACTTCCTGGTTGACATTTGCCGCAAAAGTCGGTGAGTAAAACGATGCATAACTTCCAAATTCAGCATAAACGGCGAATGTTGGTAAAATGTTTCAGATAGTAGTTAGTATATGCATAAGTATTACTTTGATGCAAAAAAAACCGATTTCCAGGATAATTGAGGGCGCACTCCAATAATAATAATAATAATAATAATCAGTATTTATATAGCGCCTTTTCCAAAGGTTCAAAGTGCTGTAATTTCGCTGCTGGTGAATCATACTAAACAATGCAACGTCCAGGCAGCAGCTAAATCCGCGCCAAGTTGCGACATATAAACACACATGAACAACATCCACCATTTTTCAATGCAGCTCCCCAAATACCATTGGGTCAAGGAAGTTTTTGATAACCGAAACAACTAATCACAGATTTTGAAAGCAGGAGGAAACCGGAGATCCCAATACGTATCTCTCAATGCCCCTTTAAGAAGAGTTATTCTTTGTAAGTATTCAACTCTTCTAGGAAGATTGTCTAAGAATTTGTGACTTTCGGATCCCCATGAGAACCCCCGGGGGGGCCAGTCAAACATAATGTTGTACACATGCGTGACCAAAAAAACGCGTAAAAAGGGGTGTTTTTCAGTGTTGGACGCGTCACGTGTTAAGGGTATCAAAAACGATGATTTTCAAGAAAAAGGGTGGCTTAAAATCCCGGCTTAAAATACAGGTCGAATGTGTTTAGGGTAACTTATTTTGTTCCCCGTTAAATATACAAAACTTGTTTAGGAGTCATATTCTGGCATGAACTTGTTTAGGGGTCAAAATTTGCAAGGAAAGCGCGCTAAAAACTTGTTTAGGGGGTAATTTTGCTTGCAGGGTAAAACTTGTTTGGGGGGTGTCTGGAAAAAATTTGGTCACGCATGTGTACACCATTATGTTTGACTGCCCCCCCCCCCCCCCCCCCCCCCCCCCCCCGGGTGAGGACCCCAGATAAAACTTGGGAACTTGGCCCTTTATCATGAAGCTCAACTCATGACGAATTCTGAAATATTCTTCTTTCATTTCAGATTAATCTTAACTTTTATGCAATTACCGGGTTGTAACCTCCCCCCTCCCATGATATTTTTATTAAATGTCCTTATGCCATTATTTTTGGTAGCATTGTACATGAATAGCGAGCGATTGACATCTTCTTTCCATTGATACTAAACAAAGTACCAACATTGCACTACTCGGAGCCCAAGCACCACCCTCCCTGGTCCAAAGATTGTTTTGTGGCAAAACACTTAATTTTCTCCATTCCTTTTGCTAAATATTAATTAACCCTGGCAGCTACGAGAGGGGGGGGGGGGGGGGTGACAAATTCCCCTCGAGTCACAAGCTTAGCCCCCCCCCCCCCTACCCTTTCCCCCAGTCAGCTCAAGCCCCAACCCATCTTGTCCTCCATGCAAACCATCAAAAAATGTTGAGTTTTAAAGTCAAAATTACTTAAAATTTGCTTAAAAATTATTGGTCTGAAATATCTAATGCAGAACAGATTAAGCTCATTTCAAGCAATATTAACAATAAAAACCAATTTATTTTGCGCCCTAGTTTTTTCTTGAAATCCACACACCCTATGAAACAGAAATACATTACATTACCTTAATCTTCCCCAAATGGAGTGTATACTTCAAATGGAGTCACCCATGCAGGAACCCAAATTGAAATTCACACTCCCTGTGGAAGATTAAGGTAATGTATTTCATCATAGAGTGTGTGGATTTGTAAAGGGAAAAGTCGAATCTATTTGATTGTTTTGCTTCATCTGTTAAAAGCATTTTTATTGCGGTTAAAAATAATTCACTTTATTCTTTAAAATATATCTCTTGCTATGCTTATTTTCAGAAGGCCGAAGGTTTCCAGATAAATCCAAAATTATTGATAAATTCAATATAGCCATGTTCAGATAGGACCTGGTGGAGAGTACTCAGAGTTTCAAAACTCCAAATGTACAAGTTTAATCCTAATCCTACAAACACAAAAACAAGCATGCACCATTTTGAGCCTTATCAATGGCAGGCTTATGGCAATGGTTAATTTTAGCATGGTTTAGCCCACATTTGATTTGAAATAACCATCACATTTATACCCCATGACCCACAGATCCTATTTCACAGAATAAAACTTAAAAGTTTTATTCTGTTCAAAAGTATAACTTTTATCATATTCCATTTCTGAATTATTTGGTCCTTAACATGGAGGTGACATGAAAAGGATATTGGCTCACATGAGGAGTAACGTAGGGTTCAATATAGGTCATTCAAATGAATGTTTTTAAAAATCGGGGACAAAAAATCCACCAAACAAAAAAAAAGAAAAAATATTTTTTTTACACAAATTAAAAAAAAGAGGTTTTTTTCTGACCAGTCGGGACTGCCTCACACGGTCGGTCAGATGAGGACAAGCAAACAATTTTTTTTTTGGGGGGGGGCCTTACCGATGAGTGACCATCTCGCAAGATCTCACGAAATCTCGTAGGAACACACATGGTATCGAATTATTATTAGCATGACGTCATTTTCTTGTGACCGGAAATGATCGGGAAAAGTCAAAAATCCTAAACAAATTTTATGAATAAAAAATTGTAAATACCTCTCTCCCACGGTCACAACCCATGTGTAATGATGATTTAGGTCAATAAAGATGGCAGCAACTTCGCTACTACGCAATGAAGACATTTTGTATAAATTAGTCTTCATTTTTAACGATGATGGATGATATTTCCAGTATAAGCATTTGTCTCAACATCAGCAACATAACATTTTGTTAGTTGAACAGTTGTTGTATTGAAATACAATGCAAACAAACTCATGAAAAAGAGTTCAATACTGTCAAAGTGATGTGTTTTGACTTCAATTCACAGTATTCATGCCAAATTTATATTCCCAAATACAATATCAGTATTAAAAAAAGAAAAGGATTTTTTTAAAACAAATCTGAACAACCGACCCTACCTTTTGAGGACCCTTTTTGGACAAACAAATAATTTAATGTATAGTCTTACCAAATACTTCATAATCATACCCGTTTGGCACAGAGAAATTTACCAAATTTACCAGTTTGTACATGTATAAATATAATGTTCTGTGTGTATGTATGTAGCCTACTGCATAATTAGCAAATGTAGTAGGGGCCGTTCATTTAAGTCAGTATTGATCTAACTCTGACACAGCTCCTATTTATAGATTTGTGTAGGCCTAATGTCTTCACCTAACAAAGCAGTCTACATTCAACTCCAAACAAATCCAATTGTGAGGGGGGGGGGCACACCCCCCTCACAATTGGATTTTTGTCTTCAATTTTTGAACCCATTTGGTGCGATCTGGTGTAGGCCTATACTTTTGGATAATGTTACTGCGTACGATTTCCTAATAAATGTAGATAATATCCTTAGTATTTATTCCGCTTTTCATCTCATCATCACAGTAATGGCATAATATTATCACAGTAATGTCATAATATTATCACAGTAATGTCATAATATTATCACAGTAATGGCATAATATTATCACAGTAATGTCATAATATTATTGCTGTGCAAATGGTACAGTGAATATAAGACCACAGCAGAAAATAGGCCTTTCTAAACTTATTTTGCGACACACGATCGACTTTTAAGTTTTAGCTCATTTTTAAGTCAGCATGCAACATGGTTGAAAAATGCGACACTGCAGTGGCATAGCTACGTTATTCATATTGGGAGAAGGGCAAGAAATGAAAGTGAACCTACAAGATTGTTTTTGAGAAAAGAAATGTGCGCGAAGCATGCGAAAATTTAGACTTTACTTTTATTTTTGGTATGATTGAGGTACATAGCCAATTTGGCTAGCATTTTGGAAAATTTCCATCTGTGTACTTTTAACCATCATAATTCCATGATTCCTCTTGTCAAATGAACCAACAGTGCCAATCTGAACCGACATGACAGTCAATATTGGGGGTCGATAGCCCCATCCCCCCCCCCCCCCCCCCCCCCCACACCCTCTGGCTCCGCGCGCAGTTATTTTGTCAAAACAATCTTGTCGGATCACTTTCATTTCTTGCCCCTCTCCCGATATGAATAACGTAGCTACACCACTGCAGTGTTGCATTTTTCAACCCAATTTTCGCAAATTCTCGGGAAAATAGACCTCATTTTCGCAAATGTTTGCGAAAATAGACCACATTTTCACGAAAATACACCCATTTGTAAAAAGTGACCCCAATTAGGGATTTTCCAGCACAAAATCATACCCCATGTTTAAAGATTTTTTGCAAAAAAGCTACCCGTTAGAGCGGCACATCCCGTATACCGTATTAGGTGAGTACCCCCCCCCCCCCCCTGTGGTTTGGATCATTTCCCTATGCTCTAACAGCACTGCACGGTGGTATTTGAATGCTATCTAAAAGTTTTCAGAAGAAAAAAAATACATACCATCCATTGCTGGGGTTAATGTTGATTTGGTCCTGGCTTCACAGATATCACACCCAAGTAGAAGACCTAATATAGCGACAATAACAGCTACCGACTTTCGTAACGCGGGCTGTCTGTAACACATCTTGGAAAGCTTCCTATTCCCCGTCTATAAATCAAAATCAAAAACATAAATTTATTGAAATAAATAGAACATAGTCCCAAACCATCTCAAAGTAAAACCTTTGGGTTATACTTTATAATCATGTTTCCGCATTCGATACATATTATTATGATTGTATATCACCATGTTTCGCATTTTGATACCAATTATTATGAAGTGTAGGCCTATATGCATTTGTATTACTCTGTATTTTTGTACTTTTTTGTCTCTGTAAATGTTCTTCTGTTCCCAGTGTTCTCTCTTCGTATTCAGAGGGGTATCACATGATCGTTCCAGGATCTTGATATACCCTTTGACGGTGTTTCGCAGACAATTTTGCCAATTTGACCCCTTTTTCTAGAAAACGCACACATTTTTACTGAAATTGTAATGAAAACAAAAGTGTCACCTGGTTGTTGAACCACTTTGCCAATGGCTAACATTCAATAAATGAACTCATCAAATGTATACAACAATGTCTCCTATCTACACCTAGCACATAAAGTCCCTGACCAGGTGCTTTGAGGTTGGCTAATTCAAAATATATGATCGGTACCAAAAATCTGAGATATACATTAAATGAGCAAATTTCTTCTCCGCAGTTTGATACCTCATTCAACAAAATCGAATGGATACTTTTAAAGTTATGTCGATTTCAATGACCGCGCATGCAACAGAAAAGTTGCACTAGGTATAGGAAATCATTGATTTGTGTGTGATTTACCACTGTCACTGAAAACTCACAGCTTATCAGCTAAGACTTGTATTCTTCACAGCCAGATACACCCTTTGTCCCGCACATTGCGGTTATCACTAAAGACCCATTCATCTGTCTCGTTCAGATAGCACACAGTTATGACAGAAATCACACACAAATCAATGATTCCTATACGTACCTAGTGCAACTTTTCTGTTGCATGCGCGGTCATTGAAATCGACATAACTTTAAAAGTATCCATTCAATTTTGTTGAATGAGGTATCAAACTGCGGAGAAGAAATTTGCTCATTTAATGTATATCTCAGATTTTTGGTAACGATCATATATATTTTGAATAAATCAACCTCAAAGCACCTGGTCAGGGACTTTATGTGCTAGGTGCATATTGGCTCACTTTGCCAGTGGCAAATAATCAATGTATGAACTCATCAATTTTAATGAAAACAGAAGTGTCACTGGTTATTGAACCACTTTGCCAATGGCTAACATTCAATAAATGAACTCATCAATTGTATATGTATACAACAGTGTCTCCTATCTATATTGGCTCACTTTGCCAGTGGCTAATAATCAATGTGTAAACTCATCAATTGTAATGGAAACAGAAGTGTCACCGGTTATTGAACCACTTTGCCAATTGCCAACATTCAATAAATGAACTCATCAAATATATACAACAGTGTCTCCTATCAGTATTGGCTCACTTTGCCAGTGGCTAATAATCAATGTGTAAACTCATCAATTGTAATGGAAACAGAAGTGTCACCGGTTATTGAATCACTTTGCCAATGGCCAAAATTCAATAAATAAACTCATCAAATGTATACAACAGTGTCTCCTATCAGTATTGGCTCACTTTGCCAGTGGCTAATAATCAATGTATGAACTCATCAATTTTAATGTAAACAGAAGTGTCACCGGTTATTGAACCACTTTGCCAATGGCTAACATTCAATAAATGAACTCATCAAATGTATACAACAGTGTCTCCTATCTATATTGGCTCACTTTGCCAGTGGCTAATAATCAATGTATGAACTCATCAATTTTAATGAAAACAAAAGTGTCACTGGTTATTGTACCACTTTGCCAATTGCCAACATTCAATAAATGAACTCATCAAATGTATACAACTCATGAACTCCTATGAGTCTCCTATCTATATTGGCTCACTTTGCCAGTGGCAAATAATCAATGTGTGAACTCATCAATTTTAATGAAAACAGAAGTGTCACTGGTTATTGAACCACTTTGCCAATGGCCAATATTCAATAAATGAACTCATCAAATATATACAACAGTGCCTCCTATCAGTATTGGCTCACTTTGCCAGTGGCTAATAATCAATGTGTGAACTCGCCAATGTTAATGGAAACAGAAGTGTCACCGGTTATTGAACCACTTTGCCAATGGCCAACATTCAATAAATGAACTCATCAAATATATACAACAGTGCCTCCTATCAGTATTGGCTCACTTTGCCAGTGGCTAATAATCAATGTGTGAACTCGCCAATGTTAATGGAAACAGAAGTGTCACCGGTTATTGAACCACTTTGCCAATGGCCAACATTCAATAAATGAACTCATCAAATATATACAACAGTGCCTCCTATCAGTATTGGCTCACTTTGCCAGTGGCTAATAATCAATGTGTAAACTCACCAATTTTAATGAATACAAAAGTGTCACTGGTTATTGAGCCACTTTGCCAATTGCCAACATTAAATAAATGAACTCATCAAATGTATACAGCAGTGTCTCCTGTCATTATTGGCTCACTTTGCCATTGGCTAATAATCAATGTATGAACTCAATTTTAATGGATACTATTACTTCATATGAATTTTAATGGATACAAAAGTGTCACCGGTTATTGAACCACTATGCCAATGGCCTAGCAGCTTTTAAATATTGTTTTCTACCAAGATGTGCAATTTTTGTGCAAAAACATGTATCTTACAATGTTGCTTTATTTACATGGATTCACATGTACAGGAGATCTTACACACATCAACTTCCTGCTGTTATCAGACCACAAGGAATCCCAGGTCTGCCTAAAAGCATCTCAAGTATCAATGCTAAAGCAAGAAATGTGTAACATAAGAGAAGGGCATTTTACTCACTAAAACAGTATCATAAATCTTTGCAGCTGTAAAGGTCTTTTGGTGTTGTTTTTGTAAACTTGGTGATCTGTATGTGATTTAACCATTTCGAGTGATCGGAAGCCTCAGTTAAACTCTTATATCACAGAGGTAACACTTTCCTTGCGGCTATTAGCTTTACCATTACTCAAACCAGATTTTTCAGAAACCTTTCCCCACTTCCAAAGTCTATCTCAAGAATTACTGAGCATATACTAGGCATATTTGTACTTATGTTAATGCATTTCTCATGGTGATTCCAAATATAATTTCAATAATTTTGACAATTTTTAAACATTTTGTGAAATCTTGGAACTGTCGTCTGCAGACGCCTGCCACGTAGAAAGTGTTAAGTTAAAACATCAAATTTGCACTCTGGTTCGAATTCTCTGTTTTCCAAATTTATTTAATTTATCATTAGAACACAGTGTAAATAATAATGATATAAATTAAAAATTACATGTGAAAATGTAGTTTTCTGTATAGGCTACAACATTGATGTGAATGATCCATTACATGGTGTTTTGAAGCCCTGATTATTCTTGTGTTGATCTAGAGGTCAAGTTAAAAATCTCATTTGCATTCGTACAGCGATAATATTATGACATTACTGTGATGATAAGAGATGAAAAGCGGAATAAATACTAATGATATTATCTACATTTATTAGAAAGTCGTACGCAGTAATATTATCCAAAAGTACCCATTTTTAAAGTGACCCCATTATTAGGGATTTTCCAGTAAAAATATCATTCGCATTCGTTAAGCTAATTTTGTTTAGGCCAAGTAACAAAAATTACGTGTTTCACGTCCCTGCCTGCACCGATTTTTGATGCCGCTCTAATATTTTTTCTTCAAAAATTCCTTCAAAATTCCAAAAAAAGTTCGAAAAAAAATCAAAAATCATACCTGTCTTTGTTGTGTGTGAGTGTGTCTATCATTTTCAACTATATTTCTATTAAAAAGATGCGAGAAACACTCGTTGGCATAGATAGTGATACGAATATCGAAACAATTCTGGCAAAAAGCTTGTAATTTGGCTTCTGAAAAATAACAAAATATCCAAAAATAACAAATAGTAAGGGCCGCCCTCACTGATTTTTAAAAATGTCCGGACGAGAAACACATTATTTTTGTTATTTGGCCTTATCGATACAAATAAAAGTTTGTCTCATCATGTGAATAACTAGTAGTTCGCATCATTAGAAGGTAATCACATAATAGGCAGTTGGAGCACTGCCAAATGGCCCATAAGACTCCTAAAATCTCCTAAAATGTAAAAAAAACCACTAAAAAAACCTTTTTAATCACAGTATTGCAATGCTGCCTACGGTTCTCTTTTTAAAGATCAATATGAAAGATGATTTTAACAGTCTAACATATAATATGTTGGACTGTTTAAAACCATCTTTCATCAAAAGATTCTGTCTCATTTAAAACAAATTGCATGTACCCTTATCAACAAAACAATTTGCTCCCACCAAATGCCCAAAAATGCTATTGCACAAAATTGTACAAACATGTTTAATATTTTACCCTTTTGATCCACATTTTAAATTACCTTACACTGAAAGTTCCATCCTATACGCTACTTGCATGGTACAGGTGGAACCATTGAAAGCGAGGCTCTCCCCAGTCACACACTATCACGCCACACTGCGTCGGTGGTTTCACACATGTTTGTGCAATCGTGTGACGTGGTTGGGCGCGCTGATAAGAGTGGAGAGCCTCGCTTTCATTTTAAAATGGTGATTGCATGCAAGTAGCGTATAACCATGGTATAATATATATATTACCCACGTCCCCCTACCCCATCTTCATACCAAAGTGACATATTTGTAGTAAAACTGCCAATGGTTGGTGAATTATGAGGTACAAAATTGATAGGTACATGTAGATATTATTTAGATACCTTATTTATAATGGATATACTTTGACCCACAAAAAAGAGGTTTATTTGTCAAATTTTGAGAAAAGTTTTATAGTGACATAAGTTTTAATTTGATATAATTACAACACCATAATACCCTGCTGCATAATGATATGCAGGATTTTTCTTTATTTTTAGGTATTTTTTATAGGAGAATTGTTTTTTCCAACAAATTGCAACTGCATCACCCATGTGGGTGTATTCAGCATCTTTTATGTTGTGGTTGGACAGACAATTTACTTATGACAAAACATTACCCAATTCATTTTCATTTGCATTCTTCATTACAACACGTACCAGCAATTTACTGAAAAAAGAAGCGAAAAGTGGGGTAACTTTGGCCCATGTTAAAGTATACGGTATAAGAAAAATTCAAAATGATCAATTTTCTACATTTGTATTGTAGCCCAAGTTATTGTTATTGCTTGTAAGAAGTCAAAACAAGCAATCTCACCACAAATTAAGTGATTTACCATGTTTATTTGGAATGTTTATCTCTAGTTACCATTTGTTTATTTTCTAGTATTTTTCATATTTTTTACATTCTAATCTGTACAAGCCCGTTGGAAGTATATTTTTGAAGTCTTAATCAATACGACGTGGGGTCCAGGGGCCTGCCCCCTTGGTGTTTTGGTTTTTTGGGGGCGGGCCTGAGGCCCGATTTGCGGCGTGTGGTTCTGGGCCCGCTTAAGGGCCCCCAAGAAAAATGTTTTCATTGTTGAGATCGATATTGTTTCATAATGTTGAAACCTGTAGAAAAAAGCGCGCAAAGATTTGCAGTTTTTTAACTATAAGTAAAATGGTCCAGAAAAAGTTCCTGCGAGCGAATGAGTTTGAATGTTGCATTATTCACGCTGAATAGGTCTTGCCAAGCTTGAATAATGACACATTCAAACTAATTCACACATGCAGCGTACAAAAATTGGTAATTTTAACACTAACAGGGTCCAGAAAAACGTTCCTGTTTATAGCCATCTTGTTAAGCTTGAATAATTTAACATGGAAATTACACTGTTTTTTTAAAAATTTAAACATCACAAGTTTACCAGTGCATCGGTCAAAGTTGTTTAACATGTTAAACAATGTTGCTTAAAATTTTAAACAAGTAAATTAAATTTGAGCAACATTGTTTAAAATATTTAGCGTATAAAAGTCTACTTTTTGTCACTGCGGTTTCATCATATATGTTAAAACTTGGAATAAAGAGACAAGGAACCACTACTGTATTGAATCCTTTGAGGAATCAGTTTGCTGACCCCTAGACCACAAAGACAACAACATAATGCATCACCTGTCATGGTTCGTATGTTCGCGGGACTTTTGAATAAGTGAATCAATAGCGTTGTGGAATCATGATATGGTATAGGAATAGTATCATAATGAGTTTGTAGTCGCTCATATTGAGATCCAATGCAAAGTTAAAACTAAAGTATATGGACCGATTGATAATTGTGGCAGAGTATGATTTGCTTATAAAATTTGATTGTCTTTGATGTGCTATAGGAAGAAGGGGCAGTCTGGGGCACTCGAGTTGAACATGGGGTTGTGACTTATCTTTATTTAGCTATAATTTGTGAATACTTTGATTACCCGCATATAACCGGAACATTGAGGTTTGATATTTAATGCAATTTCATCATATTCAATTTGTCAAAACATGTTAATATTATCAAAACTGTATTACTCATTGGATGAGCTACACATGTTCCCACATATTAATTTCGGTATTTAACAAATTGCGCTTCCAATCATCAGTGCTTCAGAGGGTCTAGTGAGATTTAGGGAATTTCTTTCAGATAGAAATGTACAAGCAAAATGTATGCAGGACCCGGGGCAGGACCTTCCAGTCGGTTTAATCACACCAGCGGCAAATAGAGTGCACACAGAGGGTACTCAGGAATGTCGAATCTATTGTAAAGTTGAATAGAAATAGGGATTCAGTTAACGAGGTCAATCGCATTGTGTTTCTTCCTCTTTTGTCCAATCCAAGGTTAAAACGTGACTATTTCGGTTGGGTGAGCAAATGAGACGTTGTTTCCATATGGTCCAGTTTAAGACTAAGGGGAAAAAACTATCTACAAATTCTTAAATTTTAAAAAAAAATCATGGGAAAGGCAATGTAGCCTATTATACTATCAACTAGTTTAGTTTACCAACAAAAAGTATCTTCCATGCAATGAATAAAAATAAAAATGTAAAAAAGTGGGTCAAAGTGTGCTATATGTTGATCTCATGGCCCGATTCCACAAAGGTGGCTTAACTTAAGCCTCCACCATGAAGTCAAAATTCTGTTTCACGAAACCTAGATTAACTAATCCAGGCTAAAAGTTAGGCCAGGCTTAAGTTAGGCCACTGTTTGGGCTCCTTTGCTTATAATAGGTCTAGTTGCTAAGGGATTGATATGCACAGTAGCGCATTTATATCATTAGATAAGTGCTAACCAGGAATGAATACATTACATGTGGATCTGGTTGATAGCACATAGTTCATACAAAAGAAATGAGTTACAACACACTTTAAAGGGGGAAAAATTCTTAGACTTCTAAGGCCAAGTAAAACAAACTAGTTTCTCGTCCGAACTTTTTGAAAAATGGCTGCGGGCACTTTTTTTTCTTTTCAAAATTGTCAATCCAAAAAAGCGGAGGATTTGATGCATTTGGATAGACTTATCACAGAATTTATAATAGCGTCATAGGTAGCATTTACTCCACCTGTGCATAGACTGCAAAAGAGAATATTTTTACGATTGAGAAAAAAGTGCAGATGGTGAAAATGACTCGGATTATCGAAATTTTCTTGAAAAAGACAATGAAAAAATAGAATTTAAAAAAAAGAAGAAGCCAAAACGGATATGCGCGAGGACGAGAAACTACTATATTTTTTATTTGGCCTAACATAAGCTAGGGGTAAGGCTATGTAAGGAGAAAGGCATTTTAAGAATATATTAAAAGTGTTCAATTTCAGGGGGGAGCTGGGCTTAATAGCCAAATTGTGCCTAGATTTGCATTTTAAAATAAAATATCACATTTTGAACTGACAAAAAGATAAACCGGTCATAAACCGGTCAAACACACATATGAATTTGTTCCCATCCGAGAACCACCCAACCTTTTTCTCTGGGTAAGATCAGAGGATGGGGAGCCATCTGATTGGGAGCAGTCACAGTGAGTGAGCCCTCTATCGGTACATAAAAGGGTCTAACTTCCGTAGACTACGATCGTGGTCGCTCGAGTGATTATGCTCAGTACAGGGCGTAAAAAGTTGTAGTAAACAGGTTTTCAAATTGCCCTGACATCTTTATTTCAAAAGGTATCTTAATCTTTTTGATAGCAAGATACTATAACAAGCTTTAAGATCATCGAATACATTATGTGACGAACGAGAATAAAGGGTTCAACTTAAGGTGTAGAAACAGCAACAGTGGCGTATAGCTAGGATTTTTTTCAGGGAGAGCAAGTTTTCCAAAATGTTCCTAAAAGGGTTCCTCAAATTCTTTTTTGCAGTCAGCTCAGAACATTTGAGAGGGGGGTTAGGGCATGTTTTACACAAAACTTGCTCGAAAAATTGTTCATATAAGTTGTTATATGCCTATACACACTACGTCCAGGGAATGGGGCGGGGCACAAAGGGCATTTTAAATGATTTTAAGGGCATTTGGCGCCGCCCCAACTTTACTAACCCAATGAACAGCGGCCTCGCAGCTAGGGGTAGAAACTCGTGCAGAAAGACAATCTATTTGTTAAAGTATCTCTATGGCTAGTAGTCTTTGTCAAAGACACCTCGCAAAATCACCTGTTGAGCGCCGAGCGAAGCGAGGATTACGCCGACCTGTCGACCGGTTTAAGAGTGAAAAATAAGTTGTCGGGCAGACCTGACAGTTTGTTTTCACTCTTTAAACCATCATTTTAAGTAATTCAGAGTCGTATCGCTCTGTAACTCAGAATATGATTTATGATCAGAAATGTAAATCTGCAAGAAAATCTACTTTCTAAAATAAATCATGAATGGAGGGCGCCCCCTGGAAAAGATCACGTAATATGCCTTTAATATCAAATCAGCAAACAATTCGTAAATCACGATTCAATTTCAGTCTGCAAGAAAATCTGCAAGAAAATCTACTTTCTAAAATAAATCATGAATAGAGGGCGCCCCCTGGAAAAGATCACATAATATGCCTTTAATATCAAATCAGCAAACAATCCGTAAATCACGATTCAATTAATTTCAGTCTGCAAGAAAATCTGCAAGAAAATCTACTTTCTAAAATAAATCATGAATAGAGGGCGCCCCCTGGAAAAGATTACATAATATGCCTTTAATATCAAATCAGCAAACAATCCGTAAATCACGATTCAATTAATTTCAGTACATAGCATCGGAATATTAATTCATAAATCAGCCCTGCACACTGTACCCTTAGGACGCAATAATTGCGCACTAGCACGCATTGTTTTGCGTGACATTTATCATCCTTGTGGAATTTGTTAAAGAGGCAGGCCCTGTGATTTACATCCAAATATTACATTTATTAACGAGTCAATATTTGGATTGTGATTCTGATGAAAACACATTTAAAGTAGAAGAATAATAATAATAATAATAAAACCGCATTTATATAGCGCTTTACGAAACACCTCAAAGCACTTTACAAGCATAAAAAGAACAATATACACATAAATTAAAGAACCTTATAAAACGAAGACACGGAAAAAACAATGATGAGGAACTACTTGTAAGAATGTTCTGGCAGATTGAAAAGTTAAGTCTTCAGTGCAGACTTGAAGCATCCGATGGATTTGATTTATGCGGATGGTCGATGGTAGTTGATTCCACAACTTTGGTTATACGGAGGAAAACGAACGATCGCGGTATGTTGCAGTATGTACCGGGGGGGGGGGGGGGGGGCACTCAATTCTTTTGGGAGTAGGGGTGTGCCGCCCAGGCTCTCAAAAAGGGGGCTACAGAACTGAACTGAGTGGATTTTATGACGAAAAATAGGGTCTTAGGAACTGATTTTTCAAAAAAGTAGGTCTTGAGAACTGGTCTATAGTTTCAATTTTGATTAGCAAGAACGCAAATTTGCGATTTTTGGGTGTTTTAGAATGCGAAATTTTCGAAGAATTTTTGTTTTTACATTTTTGAAGTTGGTCAAATAAATGTTATTTGGTTTTTGTTTTGAGGAGGATCTCTTGATGTTCCTTTAAAACTTCGACACATGATATACACAGTAGCAGCTGCAATTAAAACGCCTGAATAACCAACCATGTCTAATCTTTGCGCTCTTTTGATTGATGATATAAAGTCTCAATTTACACTTTATGTCCCATATTATACGATGGTTAATAATTAAAATTTTATTACAATCGACCTATTAATTTGCGCTTACTCGTTGATCATAATTGAAATCGCTGCTTTGTCCCCAAGGTTGTTCCTAACAGACGTATATCTGTTCTGGTCACGATTCCACATCCATCGCACAAAAGCTTTTCAGTAGATGAAGTCTTCCTAATCATTCATAATGTCATTCTAATTGAAGCGGTTTGTTTCATATAAATGGTAACATAATCAGATCGTATTTTGGCCTTATGTATTCAAGTTGCATTGACAATAAAAGAGTAAAATTGTCTTTTAGGTCTGATAAAGAACATAGTACTCATAAAACATGTCATCCAGGGTCCCGTCCAGGGTCTGGATTAAGGATTTTGTTGTGTGTAGCAAAACTGCTACAGCTGTATGCAAATATCTCTTTGTATAGCAAGTTACACATTTTGCATAGCAGTTTTGGTTTAGTCCAATTTGTTGTTGATTCGAGAGGCTAGTTTACTAAAACCGCGATTTCCGGTGATTTCGCTATTTGCAACCAAAACCGAGAAATCCTGCGAAAATAAACTAAATGCGAGATAATGATAACCAAAACTGTGACCAAAATATCACCCACAAATACTACTCTTAAAAAGTAAATAAGATTACTTTTAAAGTCAAATTTTCTTTTCTGCATGACAATATATTAATTTTGAAAGTTATCCCTGGTAGAGAGGTTTCATAGTTAGCTTTATATTCCATCAATTTCTGTCGTTTTGACTACGACGGAACAATATTTATTTTCGTACATGCGCGCCGCCACCTGGCTATATTACGACATCCCCCAGTTGATCTTCAATATTACCGTAAGGTATAACAGAGTGATGACAAAATGTAGAGGGCGGCATGAGTCTCAGTCTATTTTTATTTTTAATAATCTGTTTAAAATGTTAGAATAAAAATAATAATATAAAATGATGGCGAGAGATCGTGGTTTTCGTTGGGAAATTATTCAGATAATAAGGAATATTTTTAGTAGAAAATAATTATTTTTTAATTCATCACCAGCATTATGTCATTCCACGACCATGTGCGATTGGTGGTACCATAATCGTAAACCGCATGGCGTAACATGGGGGAAATAACATACCGGGAACTGTGGGACGTCCACTTTAAAGTTGTTTAAATCAAAAGGTATTCCCCCAGCCAAGTTCGCAAGGTACGATCGAAGTATTTTTAAATACCTTGACATTTGAAGATTTTCCCGGACTATTATGGTCGATCTTTGGGTAGAATTTCCAAATTTTGTTTAGTTGAAAAAAAACACCCAACAATTCTGAGAAATCTGGGCACATAAGTTGTGTAGAAAATTTGCTAGGCATGTACAAATTTGCGTCGCTGCTGATTGATAGTGTGGCGCAAATTGTGATGCGATACCGGTTAACACAGACCCTGATATCATCAAACATCGCGATTCCATGTCTGTCACAGAAAAGCATTTGAGTAGATGAAGTTTGTGATCAGTCATTGTCATACTGATTGAAGATGGTTGTTTGAGATGAATGGAAATTAATCAGATTTTTTATCCTTTATATTATCAAGTTGTATAAGAAGTTTTTTGAATGATTATCAGTTCTCATTGAGGAGTATTTCTCAGTGATGGAGTACTCGAGTCCAGACTCTGACTCGAGACCGGTCTCAAGTCCCTTTTTTTTGAAGCACTGAAACTCGAACTAGGACACGGAGGTGAAGGACTCAGACCTCAGACCAGGGCACTATAAGAATCAGGCACTAAGGACTTCGAAATTGTGCCCGAGTTCAGTAAATATTGGTTTATTGTGCATGCAGTAATTCAGTACCTAAAATTTAGTCATCTTATCTTCAATAGTTCAGAAATATTGTCATAAATCATCATAAATACATCTGAACAGTTACAAATTTGTTGTTCAAAATATTTATTGATATCCATTAATTACAAGCATTGAAACTCAATAAGCCTAGGAAGCCTATGAATAATGAAAGGCCAAATAAAAAATATTCATGTTTAGCGTCCCCGCCTGCTTCCTTTTTTTCTTTTTTTTGTGATCATATTTTTTTACTTTAGCACACCTAAAGCTGTTTGCCCTGTGTGATAAAATGGTTCTCTACGTCTCAGAACTCAGGACAAGACATCATTTTGGTCTAATTTTCTGTTTCATCTTGCCATATTAAAGAAGCCAATACGTAAATTCTTGAGTCCAAGTGGCGGTCATTTTGAAAAAAAGCAGGCAACCATCTTGAAAATAGCCAGCATCTCGACAAAATGTGTTGGGCGGCCATTTTGGAAAGAAGAAAAAAAAAAAGAAAAAAAAAGGGCCACCTCCTTCCTTTTTCTTAAAAAGGCAGGACGATGTTTTATTTTTTATTTTTGCCTAATGTAATTGAAATTAAAAAAACGAGCCTTAGAAAACTGACAGTACCAATTTCGACCGCCATGACTCGAATAATATACTACGCTATAGCAGTTGATATCTTTTAATTTTGTAGTGTAAATCAAAAGAGGACAAAGAATATTACCTGTTTATCATTTAAATTGAGCTTTGTGCCGAAAATTGTCAATCACCCTTAAAAATGGGTAGGGGTTTTGAAGCTCCAATGGCACCCAACCCCCAACCAAACCAAATCCGAGTACCGCCCCCCCCCCCCCCCCCCGACCAAACCAAATCCGAGTACCGCCCTTTCCCCCCCCCCCCCCCCCCCCCCCCGGGTTTAACTATACACTATTTTGACTACCCGTTTATTGTTTATAAGGTATCAACATATTTCACTACTTGTTTAGGGTACTGTAAAAGTGAAAATGTTCGTCCATGTAATTTGTAATTTTTTGCGCTTTGCTTGTTTTTATTTTTGCGATTTTGAGTTTGCTTACATAGACCTACATACAAAATAAATAATTCACACAATTTTACTTTCGCGCTTGCTGATTGCTGATGATCGACACAGGCAGCCGCAGATGACTGACACAAGCAGCCGCAAAGCAGCTGGAAGCGACGGACAGCTGTGAAGCGGCTGGCCGGAGCGCCTTGGTGCAATTGTAATTGGTAATTCAATATAATACAAAAGAATCTTAGTGCTCTTTACCATCGAACCAATCACAGGCCAGTTCAAATTACACTCTGAGAATTCCAATTTCCACAGTGGTACGGTGCATTGTGATATAGGCCCTACTGGGATAAAATACGGCCGATATGTCCAAATATTATCGTCATCCTGCTACATAACTGCCTAACTCATTCTTTTTTCTACTTTTAAAGGTATATTATGTGATCTTTCCAAGGAACGCCCTCAACAACGAAAAAAAAAAATTGAAAGCCGATTTTCTTGCAGATTTACATTTCTGATCATAAATCGTACATCATTCTAAGTTACAGCAGGGCGATACGATTCTTAATTATCATGGTTTTAGAGTGAAAATAAACTGTTGGGATAACACGACAGTTCATATTTTCACTCTAAATTCACTCTAAAACCATGATTTTGAGGTAATTAGGAATCGTATCGCTCTGTAACTTGGAATGTATGTACGATTTATGATCAGAAATGTAAATCTGCAAGAAAATCTACTTTCTAAAAAAAATCATGAATAGAGGGCGCTCTCTGAAATTGAATCTAAATTATGGAATAATCTTATGTATATTTGACAGTCTGTTTCCAAAAATGCTATCAATTTGTTTCCAAACTAATGTTGTTTCTTTTATTATCATGTTTACAATTTATTATTTAGTATCTTTGCATTTTCTTTTAGCCTCTAGGGAAAAAAATGACCTCGAGACAAGCAGGACGTCCGTCCGTCCGTCCGTGTGTAGCAAGGAATAAACTGGGATAAAACATGTTTAGCCACGGCTATATAGGAAAGGGATTATATAGCATCCTTTCAATAATTTAAATGATATCATTACTCACTACTGATAAGGAAGCAATCTTCTTGCAGAATGCTCAATGTGATGCAGAGCAAAATATATAAGTTAGACCTTTTGGGATAGTAGTTGCTACCTTTTGGGACGGTAGTTGCTACTCCAAAGTGTCTGATTCGTGAAACTCGGAGTAGCAACGTCCGTTCCAAAAGGTCTTACTTATTGATATCATTAATAAATGGGAGATATCCTCTCTCCTGGATGTAACTGGTAGGTACACTTCGTCCCGGCTAACAGGGGATAGGACTGTTAGCACAAGTGTACACTAAATAGTGCCCTACCGGGTATAAAACAAGAATATATCAGGGATGTTACGATTTGTATCATACCAGGGGCTGGGATTGATAAGTGCATTACTTACATATAGGATGAGTGATGATAGACCATTTGAAACAGCACTGAGCTCTCAAGGCATGCCCTGGCAGCTAAAGAAGAACCAACTATTCATCATCAAATCACCTAATTACAATCACGTTCTACCCCCTCATTCGCAATAACCAGTGTCTTCCTGGTATACACAGGATAACAAACAGTTGTCTGATGATCACAAAAGCGTGAAACTTGGAGTAGCAACTACCATTCCAAAAGGTCTAACTTATTGATATCATTACTAAACATGCTAAATAAGAGATAACCAGGCTCTCTCTGGGATGTAACTGGTAGGTACAAAATAGTGCCCTACCGGGTATAAAATACACAAAATAGCGCCCTACCGGGTATGTAACAAGAATATTATCAGGGATGTTACAATGGTGATTTGTATCATACCAGGGGCTAGGGTTGCAATTGATAAGTGCATTACTTACATACAGGATGAGTGTGCATGATTGAACTGGACCCGTATTAATCAAAAACATTCGTAATATGTGGCTATTATCAAAACAAAGAGTAAATCAATTTGGTTGGTAATGGTTTGTTGATTCAGAGAGGTTGGATGTTTGAAATATTTGGTGATGCGCTCAAGTATCCCTGATAGTTCTATTTTGACCGCAGTTAATATTGTTCATCAAATTTATTGAAATAACATGCAGATGTGACTGCATCTCAAATATATCTTCCTCCTTTTAACAGCAAAAAAGAAAAAAATTATACTAAAATTGAAGATATGAGTGTTAATTGGCTCTCATAAAGGAGTGCATTAGTATAATATCACTGCAGTTCCGTTTAGTTTGCATCCAGGGGGGAGGTCACTCAACCTTTTTTTGGCAGGGTGTGCCGCACAGGGTCTCAAAACAACTCAGGGGGGTGGCTTCGGAACTCAACTGAGAGAAATTTATGACGAAAATAGGGTCTTAAGAACTGATTTTCTCAAAAAAGTAGGTATTAAGAACCCGGTGGTTTAGATTTCCCCAAATTAGGGGTGTTTTTGATGCTATGTCTGCGATTTCCCCAAATTAGGGGTGTTTTTTGAAGCTATGTCGGCGATTTCAAAAAATAAGGGGTTATTTTGGAAGCTATGTCCGCGATTTCAAAAAATTAGGGGTGTTTTTTTCTGTAACTTGGAATATATTCATAATTTATGATTTGAAATGTAAATCTGCAAGAAAATCTACTTTCTAAAAAAAATTATGAATAGAGGGCGCTCCCTGGAAAAGATTACATAATATGCCTTTAAGTAAGCGTTCCAAGACTTTTTTCCAGGATTGTAGCATGTACTTGCAATAGTCCAAGTTATGCTGTATGAGCTATAAATACAGCTTGCTTCTGGTTTCCCCGTAGATGACAGCTCAGAACTATACATACTTTATATCACCAAATAAATCTGTTTTAAATAAAACTTCAATGTGTTAAAGGTAGATGTTCCGATTTTCAACTTGAAGTTTTCTATTCTACATGAAAGGTCATCCTTAAAAGAGTTGTATTCCAAAGTTTGAGTTGCATAACTCTAATGGATCTTATTTTAGACGCACAAGATGCCGTGAAATGTGCCCATTGAGTTGTACACAAACTATATTGGTGGTTAACCACCTTTCGCGGTAATTCAATGTTATTTCACCGATTTCTTCGTAATCATACTGATTTCAGTATGTTAATCAGAAAAATATGATCTTTCATATGATATGAAAATCTCCATATGTTTGAGAAAAATCTGTGTTATTAAAATGTGATCGGGTCATCTACCTTTAATTAAGTGTTATCCACTCACGTTAAAAATGGAGTTAACAAATAAACACCACAACGTGTTAAAAACTAGTATTATTAACAGTTAATAATATACACACAACTTTTTATCTATCCCAGTCCAATATTAAGTGTACATTTTTTACTTATTTCTAGTCATTTGTTTACGCTTTTAGTGTCACTTCCGTGGTCATTTGATACAAAAATGGGTGTCAAACAGGAAATTTAACTTTATTTAAATTTAAGTTGGTGTATAGTTGACTATCATGAAAAGGGGTTATTTTTTACAAGTGCATAAGGCAGTCTTCATTCACATGATTCAGTATAGACGAATTACTCTAGCTCCAGTTCGAGGCTCGCCCATGCAATTTATAACAAGGATGATAACCAGGGGTCCAACGGGTTGGTCTATATCCTTGAAAGATATACATTAGGAATGTTGGTAAATAAACATTATTTATTTTTTATTTTCTGTAAATATGTTGTTCACTCTCCTATTCCGACTGTTCCTTAAGTTTAGAAACTGTTGCACACCAATAACACTAATAGGTGTTCACGGTGTAGGTATTTACTGTCTATATGGATATTTCCATTACTGCATATGGTGATATCAATGTAATAATACATTAATGCTATCTACTGAAGATAGCAAATATAGCATAATGTTATCTGTAGATAGCAATGTAATATATTGGTAAACTATCTACTGAAGATAGCAATGTAATATATGGGTACTATCTACTGAAGATATAAATGTAACATGGTGTTATCTACTGAAGAAAGCAATGTAATATTGGGTTATATCTAAGTGAAGAATGCAATGATGGGTGCTATCTACTGCAGATAACCGACATCCGCGTTGTAACGGTTTGTTTGTTTGTTTGTTTGTTGGGTTTGTTTATTTGCAAATTGCACTAAATGTACTCACCTTAACCGGATTTACACTAAGGCCTACATGCACAAAAAAACGTTTCAGAGATTTTTGTTATCCTCCAAAAGAACTATTATTTGTGAATTCAAACAGCAACACCCCTATTCAATTTCCTTTGGGTACCGATGCTGTTGACATATTAGGCATCATTGTAATGATTGCAGGAATTAAATTGATTTCACTGAAAACGTGTTTGGCCAATACCTGTGATTCCAAAGCTATAAAAGGGCAACCCATCAGCTCATTTCAATAGCGTCTTTCCACTCAATAGACAACAGATAAAGCAATCGATTCACAATTGACAGTCATTTGAATGGACAGTGATGCTACATTGGCATACGCTGAACTAATTTAAGGACTGCTGTTTTGTTTTGCATTATTGGGGTACTGTTTTTACTTTGCCAACAGCGGTATTCCTATCGGGGAGAACAAATACTACACAACTACATGAATCGCATGCTCCAACACGATTGGGGTCATGGAAATTATGTTAATGAGCTACCTTTTCCTCTACCGTTAGGTGTACGCAGCGGCGGCGCCACAGGGGGGGCAGGGGGGCTTCCCCTAAAGAAGGATGGGGAAAAAAGGGAAAAAAGGGAAAGAAAAGAAAAGGGAAAGAAAAGAGGAAAGAAAAGAGGAAAGAAAAGAGGAAAGAAAGGAGGAAAGAAAAGAGGAAAGAAAAGAGGAAAGGAAGGAAAACAGAGGAGACTATCAGTGGTGTAGCCAGAGGGGGCGATCGCCCCCCCCCCCCAATATTGACGTCGTGTCGGTTGAGATTGGCACTGTCGGTTCATTTGACCAGAGGAATCATGGAATTATGATGGTCAAAAGTACACAGATGAAAAAAATTTGCAAGCGCGTATTTACTCAGAAATGCAATATTCGTTGAAACAAGCTTGTTTACAGCCAAAATCTATCTCAATCGTGCCAAAAATAAGTCCAAAAAAATAAGTCAAACAATTTCGCGCTACGCGCGCATATCTTTACTCCTAACAATCTTGTCGGTTCATTTTATTTACCGCCCCCCAATATCAATAACCTAGCTACGCCACTGGAGCCTATAACATTTGAAGATGAAGATGATAATGTGATAAATAATGATAAAATGACCTAGCCCAACATAAAAAGAAATATTAACAATTTACTGTAACCGAAAATAACCTCAGCAGACGGGGACACGAATGGCCGTAAATGTTGAATCTCCGTTGGTGTTAATGTAAAAAAAGGATTTTAATGTTGACACTAAATTATTTCATCCTAAAACCGCTGGAGTTGGATGACCAAATGGAGTTGAATAACTAACTCCAGATCAATATCAATTTTCGAATAATTTGTTTAAAATTTAATTCGTCGTTAACCATTTGTTTGTCCTTCGTTAATTCGTGAAATAGCCCGTGTCCGGCATCGTCTGTAAAACGAGCAGCATATCGCCCGCCCTCACTGTTGTTGCAAACTTTTGACCAATATCATACCGTCCGGCGTCCGCAGGATACTGCTAAATCGTCAATAGGCGCCGAGGTCAGAGTTCAAGATTGCACTCGGTTTATCATCGCTTTCCTGTCGTCATCGATCGTATACTTTTATTTCGCTTTCATAAAACTGAAGATAAATCAACATTTGACTAACATTCGGGTAAATCCACCCATTTCGGGGAAACAAAATTATATATTTTAAATTTTAAGGCGTCAGTCGAAGGAATCGAAACCAAATTCTTATACAAATAGTATGAGAAATCATGGTCGGAAAATAAATAAATAACGAACCTAAAGCGTAAAAATGCTGCACAAAATAGCTTTATTTTGCTATACGGGTTAACAATTTATAAAAATGTATTTTAAAAAATCTTCCATTCGCCGTTACCAACCGCGAAACAGTTTTTCAACATAACATTGTTAGAAAATTTCATCAGTATGCACAACTTCTTTCTCGCATATAACGAAACAGCTGTCGAATTTTGATAAAAAGCCAATTTTGATTGGAAATGAAGTGATGGCTTTTCAACCAAAAATCGGTCAAAAGTACACACCAAATCGCACCAAATGGGTTCGAAAATTGAAAAAAGTTCTAACGCTGAAAGGGGCACATCCCCCCCTCAGACTCCCCCCTGTCCGCGCTAGCGCGGAGCGCGGTGCTTCGCACCTTGGTGCTTCGCACATCACTAACAAAAATGCATTTATCTACAATTTATTTTAATTTTGGGACGGACAATTATAGTTTGCCCCCCCTATCAAAATACCCTGGCGCCGCCCCTGGGTGTACGAACATTCAGGGTGAACAACAACAACTTCCCAGTTTGTTGGAGACTTTATAAAGTGTTTTATGATGGATAGGCCTAAGTTATTGTAGGGATGAACCTCTTCTGAAAGTGTATGTTTTGTGAAGCTCTTGGGGTGGCAAATAGTCAGCAAATGTCATAAGCCTACCTGTAACTGATACGCTCAGTGGATGACCTTGCTGGCTGGAACCTTCAGGAAGTACTTCTTTAGGATAGACGACTTGTGAGACTGAATTCTTGCTAGAAGTGTACGGAGATGTCTGTTGACCCCGGGAGAGTCCTACATCCTATTTATTAATAATACACCCTGTTGAAGCAATAAGGAACAGAGAAAATATTTCATATCAAATAAACGGAAATAAACCATTTTTGTAAATTGACATACACAGGACACAAAAAGTTCCTGACCAAGTGTTATTATGGCATTTTATTCTAAATCCACAAATATCAGCGACACTGGGACTTTTCGATTGCCGCGAATTAAAAAAATCGCATGTTGAGAGATGGCAGTTATTTGTTTTTGTCATTAGTATGTTTTGCTCTATATAACTACACGATTTGGACTCGATAATTATTTGTCTAACATATAATGCATAATGTTATGCTTGTGGGACCCCTTCTTTAATCAAGTGATCATATACCTTCAACATTTTCCAATAAATTTTAATAAAATGAGGTGTCAAATTTATTGTCGTCTACGCTTTTCGGCCCTGTTGCTATTGTGCGTGCAACTATTGTTTTCCAGGTCTACGTCATAAGCTCTGGGCTGGCATCCTTTTTTATTTGTGCTGCCCATGTTGGTTTTGATAGGATCTATGGATATTAATTAATCAAATGTCATAATAGCACCAGGTTTGGAACTTTTTATGTAAGGTGTATACAATCCATGTTAGTCCATTGTCTGAGATGGGTCCCGTGTGCATGAAAGAGTCAGTGTTCGAAATACAAAAAAAAATGTCACATGCACCTGTGCATGTAGCTTTGAAAAATTACGTGCACAAAATAAATGTTGCATGCACAGAACATTTCATCATAACTACGTTTTCTTCTGCCATCGATGCATATGTTTTTAACCCACGCTTTTTATATTTATCCCACGCTTTATATGAAAACACCCTTCATACTGAAAAGTCATAACCTGTGCTTTTTCCTTTTTCACCGGGCCCCAGAAAAAACATGATTTTAAAAGTAAATAAGCTTACTTTTAGTCCGATTTTGTTTTCTTCATGACAACATATTATTTCTGCAGGTTATTCCTGGCTGAGAAGTTTCATAGTTTTTATTATATAATTAATGTCTGGCGTATTTTGACCTTTTTTATGTCGAAGAAAGTTTGTTTTCATTTATCACTGCGCGCTGCCATTTTATTCATTAAAAACCAGCAACACTCAGGTTTGGGCGATACCCGTTGCTCAATACATCGATACCACCATCGATAACATGTGTATTTCCTATTTGCCTTGTTTATTGGTATCGGATGTTACGGTCGCCCATCACTAAGCCACACCATCAATGCCGCTTTGACATGAATTCCCTATCGCATGCGGAAATGGACTCGGTAACACGTATTGGAACGCATGTGTGTGATGAAGATTAGAAACACTTGCGGTCTACGTTCGAGCAATAAAAACAGCGATCATGTTGATGGACGGTGTGAGGGTCCTTCAGCTTGCGATCAGCAACTATAATTGTACATGCACGAGTGCAGGTAAGTATTGGAAGCTTACATGCACAGCCAAAAAGTTACCTGCATACGTGCAGGCGTGCAGGTGGTATTTCGAACACTGAGTATGATTTTAGCACTAAGTACATGTACTACAATCTTGGGGTAAAGTCCTTCGAACGTGTTACACATTTTGGGCACTATGTGCAGATTTTTTTCTCCTGATCTTTAAATGATGTTTATTTTGTTAATAGCTGAAAAGGTCATCTTAAACAACAATTTCCATGCACCCCATCCAGCCCCGTAAAGCAGGATTTCTTTTAGGAGGGGGGCATTTTGGGGTTAGGACATATGTGACCAGTCGCGTCAAAAAGGACATGTTGTCGGCAAACACAGTTTTGAGATAGAGGGCAATTTATTTGGTGAAACATAAAGAAAATAATAGAAATAATAAATATGCTTCTTCAATTCATATCTTGTGATTACAAAGTCCGATTACATTCAACGTGGTATCATTTCAAAGCTTAAAATGTTCTCTTTCAAATCATACCAATAACGTAGAATTGACTCGGGCCTCCAACATGTCCATTTTGATGTGACGGGTCACATATTTAAGTCCAAAACGGCCCGAGGGGGGGGGGGGGGGGGGAGGTGTTAGGACATATTTTAGTCCAAAACGGCTTGAAAAAATGCTTTACACAATGGGAAAGGTGGTGTTTCTGTAAACGGGGGTGGGGGAAGGGCGTTTTCACACAAAAATGTACATTAATACACAAAAAAGGTACATTTGTACACAAAAAAGGTACATTGGTATCTGCCCCTTCCCCCAAGTTACAGGCCTGACCCCATCAATCAATTTTGGGACACCTTACAACTGCTGAAGACATTTCTCAACATTGCACGGGGGGGGGGGGGGGGGGGGGGGGAAGGGGGTGTTAGTTTTCCGTTGTTAACAATTAAGTAAGCATCCAAGACTTTTTTCCAGGATTGTAGCATGTACTTGCAATAGTCCAAGATGCTGTATGAGCTATAAATCCAGCTTGCTTCTGATTTCCCCGTAGATGACAGCTCAGAACTATACATACTTTATGTCACCAAATAAATATGTTTTAAGTAAAACCATCATACTTCCATGGTAAAACTGTACCTGTTCTTTCAAAGCCTTAGCTTTGGTAGAAAACAGATCTCCCATCCCAGTCAATTTGGTAAAGCAGATGATTTGCTTGCAAACCCTGTGGTGACTGAGATTTATCTTGTTATAGTTATTTAATGTTTTGGTATCGCACAATTACAATTACACTGTAAAAAAGTTTTGAAGGCAAATTATGCGATTTTTTTCATGGAACGCCCTCAATCTGAGTTTTTCCTCTAAATGACATTTATTGGTTAAATTAGATTTATAAACATGAAACTAAAATATTTGTAGTTACAGAGCAATATGCTTCCTAATTATTACTTTGAATGGGTTTGAATGGGTTAAAATAAACTGTCAGGGTTAACCCCGACAACTTATACTTAAAAAATATGTGTACAAGTTTGAAAAAGATCACATAATATTGATTTAAGAAGTACTCAAATTAAATCTATGAATTTATAATTAGGCCAGCAACAAACATTTTGTGCTGCCCTCAGCGACCGACCCTAAAATCTCAAAAATCAGGGTCACAATTTTTGTTTTATTTTTAGATTTAAATTTTACCCAATTTGTCAAAATATTACTAATATCAAGAAACATAGTCAAATTGACATTTTATACCAATTTTGTCTTGTCACGAACCACGGTCAATAATATTTGTAAAAAATTTAACAAAATGAAAATCGACCGACCAACCCGACTTTAAGATTTTTGGCACTTGAGGGCAACACACAACAATTTTTTTTGGGCCTTATTGTTAAAGCATAATTTGCAAGTGATTTCATCATCAATTGGATGATTTGAAGTTGATTTTATGCAAAAGAAAATCTTAACTCCAACAAAATAAGACAACAAATTCATTTAGGTTTTAGGCTACCTACCTACAGGAAACAAAGTTGTTTATTTATTTTGCCATAGGCCAACAAAAAAAATGTTATGTTGTCCTCGACCGCCCGCTCGTCAGATTTAAGGCCTCTTTGAGTTTTTTAGATTTTTTTTTTAGATTTTTTAAATTTTAAATTTTTTAAATCAGATATTTTTTTCTTTTTCAGATTTTTTTATTATAGATTTTTAGATTTTTTTTTTAGCAGTTTAAATGGCATTGAATATTAAATTAACAAATATGTGCGACTCTTAGAGTGAAATCAACTTCTTGTTGGCTGAACTTTGAGCTTCCGCTGGTAAAAGAAAAGAAAAAGAAGAAGAAAAAAATCTGCCCGCCGGCCCCTCCTCTCTGAAAGCTGTTGAGGACAACATAACAAATCTTTTTTTGGCCTTACGAGTATATTATGTGAAATCATGGTCATACATGAGATCCTCCCATCAATTAAAGTCTATCTGCAAAATTTATGAATCCCTTACAAACAATAAAGCCATTATTCTGACCCGCTGGCTTTGCCTCCCCCGCACTGGCTTATTAAGTGTTTTGGATCAAATTAAATTAATAGAGCAAAACTTGAAATTTTTAATTTAATTCACGCCAGTTTGTCAGAGTCTATATATTATTTAAAACCGATTGAACGCTTAATTGACGAAACAGTTACCGCCGCGATGCATTGATGCATGCATGATTGAGCTATACATGATTGAGCTTCTAAAGCATGCCAGAGCAGGCATTAATATTTCAGCACATTTTTGATAATTGCATTGGTGATAATAAGATCTCATATGTGATGCGATCTGTGAAAACCCACCACATGGTGGCATTTTTCATATTGGAAATATTTATATCATAAGAAACCTAAAACTGTGCTGATTACAGAACTGTTTTCTATGATCACTACAAAAAAAGTTATGAGTGAATGATGATTGTGATGTCATCAAAAACTACAAAACAAGAAATCATAAGTTTTTGAAGGTGAAATTTCATAAAAGATGATGACACTAAGTATTAAAAACTAATTTTCTTTAACAAAATCTAAAAAAAAAAAAAAAAAATTATTTTTATTTTTTAGTTTACCCATAATCCCTAGTTCACATTTTGCGACATCCGACAGGTTTTCACAGATCGCATCACATATTTCATAAAAAACTTATCCCTTAATATAAAATACACAGTGAAAGGTTTGGTCACATAACTTGCAATACCTTGTTCATCTTGCAGAAATCATGTTGTATGTCACTGTAATTATGTGCTTCATGTTCCTCACATATCATGCATGTGAATATGTTTGCAAAAACGCTTGAACTTATTACATTTTGTGCACAAACTCATAAGAAGGATTATTTCAATCTAAAATTACAAAGAAATCACTGTAGAAATTCTTTTCTCTTCAGACTACCCTCTCCCTCTTGCTCCATTCACTTCATTATGCTTATGAATACTAAGGGTTTATATGAAAGTGCAGCTTTACAGTTCAGAAAACTGTCTTCTGTTCTTTGGCAACACATATGTTATTGTAAGTTTGGTATCAACAGAATTCTACAAGTCTCATCTATCCATATATGTTTTAGTTTTATATTGCAAATTATTTTACCAGAGATTAACCTTTCGAAAGGTATCAACAATGTGGGGACACCCTCTATATTATAAAACCTTTTTGGTGATAGTTTAGGTTACTGTTACATCAGTTCCCTTTAGATTTATCCAAAAGAAGTGATGAATCGCATGCAGGGAGGCGAGCGATGGACCAATTTTTCTATAAATAATTTGGCCTATGTTTCTCCCTGTTAGCTTTATTCCTACAACTCACCTATCTGGATTAGTGTTAAATTATCAAAATATAACCCAAAATACATCATATTATAAAATGTAGGGATCAGTGGCGAGCGCAGGATATTGTGAGTGGGGGGCCACCTGACCATAAATGAAATTCCCCGGACTATATAAAAATAGAAATACCGTAAAAATAGAGATACTATAAGGCCTAAAAAAGAAAAATGTTTGATTGGCGTAACCCGACCGACCCTAAATACATCGCCGACCCTGAATATTTTTTATTATATACGTCATTCATATATTCTTGTTCATTGATTGGTTAAAAGTGGGTCACATGATCAACAATAAACACGCTATTTTGCCAAAAGTACTATTTACGGCTCCCAAAAGTACTATTTACGGCTCCCCAAAAGACTATTTACGGCGCACCAGTGCGTTGGTAGTTTCACGCGGCGTTGTACTCCGCGTGACGCGAGAGAGCGCACGATTTGCATCCCCGGGCGCAGCGTAACGATCGTTCGATGCACTGCCTTTGAATTGAACTTTTAAAACTTTTTAACTGATGAAGATTGGAACTTACCGGATGATTTTTGAATTTGAACTTTATGGAACTAGAAATATATGAATGACGTATATAAAACAAATATATACTGCCTTTATTCGAGTCTCTGGATTAAAACTATGGTCCCTCGGTGACTGCAATAGTGCTATTTTGCTGAGGGGCGCGAGTCTCTCATGGCAGTATATATTTGTATATTATTTTGAGGGGGAAAAAAACACCCAAAAAAACCAAAAAAAAACAAAAACTGAAATCTGAAGTTTGTTATTGTTTAAAACTTCAGAAACTTGTACTCATAGAGTCTGTTGGTTTCTATAAATAAAAAGAAAAATGTTTAAAAGAAAAGGGAATTTTTGCCGTCTCTTCATTTGTGTGTACTGCTGTCTTTTACGTGTTCAAAAGTAGATGTTTTAAAAAACAAAAAATAAATAAAATTTAAAAAAATCCCGACCGACCTACCCTATTTGTTTTGGTCATGTTACGCCAATCAAACTTCTTCTTTTTTTAGGCCTAAGCATTAAGCTCTAACGGTTGGGGTCCATGGGCCCACCTTAGGGCCCTTGCCAACTTTGAAACTCATTTGTTTTAACGGTTAAAAAGCCATAGGAAACCCGTTTCAGGGGATAAATTTCAGTATAATTTTGTGATGAATTTTTGTCAAATTTGTACTTTTTTCCACCATAGATTCAGTGCTTCAACATAATATAGTTTTATTTTTTGGAGAAAACATTATTAACCCAATACATATTGAAAGATAAAAATAAAATGGCTTTTCAAGTGATTTTAGCTGTCCGAAACAAGTTATCACCATTTTTATGTGTTTCACTTTTCCATAAATTATATACTACAGCAATATCACATTTCTTTGTTTTTCTTGCCCCAAAGGGAATTTATTTGGTTTATATAAACATGAGAAAAATCAAAACAAAAAATTGGGAATATTAACACTACAAAGATACAGTATGACGTTTGAAACGTCCTCCACATAACATTTAGAATATTTGGTGTGGTTCGAGACCCATTATAATGTTGAAACCTGTAGACAAAATGTGCGCGAAGCGCGCAAATATTTTCAGTTTTTAAACTTAAACGGTTGTGGAAAACTTTCCTGAAGCCATCTTGTTAAGCTTGAATAATGAAACATTGAAAAGCGCGCACAAAATTGCATTTTTAACACTTAAAAGGTCCAGCATGACGTTTTTAACGTCCCCACATAATATTTACGGTGGTTATAATGTTGATTTTAGTTCAGCCAATCTCACCCTTTGATTACTCGACCTTGCCTCCTTCTCAATTCCCCAACTGGCCTAAGTTTACCCCCGACTGATTCAAAAGTGGGGGCACCACAGCCCCCCCCCCCCCCCCCCCCCCCTGTTAGGGATCACCCCCTCCCTTACTTCCCATGATTGAAACAAGGTATTCAGAAATGATTGCATTACACTGGTTACATTACCGATGCTGTCAGCATCACAGGCTCACAGTGGCATCAGCATTGGAAGCAAGACCAATATATTGTATAGGGTGGCAAAGTGCCAGCGAAGCGCGCAAACAAGTTGGCTTATATTGTAAAAATTGCCTGAATTAGACATTTCAGACCAATTCTAAGCTAATTCTAATGTAATTTTTACATTAAAAGTCAACATTTTCAATCGTTAGGGGGACACAATGGGGTGGGGCTTGGGTGGGGCTCTTAAAAGATAACTGGGGGGGAAGTAGGGGGAAAAGGGATCATAGGATTGTGTAGCCACTGATTAGGTTGCTGACTCATTTATACACGATATAGAGAAAAACACACATTGAAGAGTTAGATGGATATGTCTTGATAAGTCCGAACAGACCCATTTGACAAAATTTTGAGCAAAAAAGGTGAGACAGTTTTATCAATTTTTTTCACTATTTTTTCTTCTTTTTCTATTTTTTTTTTGGTCAACATTTTAAATAAATAAACAAATAATTATTTATTTATTTTTTAAATGAGTCGGTTGGGCCTGTACAATGGAAGTTTTTTTGTTGCTTAAGTAAACGTCTAGACAGTGAACTAACCAATAACTGCTCAAGAGACAAATGATGGGTACAGTTTGGTGTACTTAAAGTATGATAAATGAGGATATTGAGTGTTCCTATATTAAATCGAAAGTTACACAAATACCTATGTATACCACACCGGATATGCAGTGTACTACTAAAAAACATGATGAATTGGGGCCATTAGAACGATTAGTGTTTCGGCATACCACCATAAAGGCGGCATCATTAGGACATGTTAATAATACATGTAAATGGATTAAATTGGCAAAATTCAAAGAAGAATGTCATTAATCAAATTATAAATGCTTCATACCGTATATTGCATGTATTAAGTAGATACCATTCATATCATTAATAATGAATATCCAACTGACTAGATTACTAGTATGTGGCTCTGCTCACAACAAACTTGCTAGTCATAAGCAGTGACGGATACAGGTGGGGGGAGGCGGAGGGGGCGGGCCGGTTTTGAGACGACCACATCGCTACCACCCCCCCCCCCCCCCCCCCCACACCACTTAGCAGAATTTCATGAGCTGGCGGCCAACAAATTTGGGGACCTTTTACAATTATTTTTGGGTACCAATTAGAAAAACCGGTCTTGGTCAGCCCCGTAATTTTTAATCCTGGATCTGCCACTAAGGCCCCTTGCAGTCAAATGTGAGTTTACTGTTGCCCGCGCGCGTCCAAAAGTCACCCGCGTGATATATGTAATATTTTTAAAATATTTAATTATTTCATTGTTTAAAGCTTGTTTAAAGCTTTTTCATAAGCTTTTTAACACTTTTCTGGCGATAAAATTAGCCAATGAGCCGCATTTCAATACTTCCGGATTGGGAAAACATTTCTGGGAAGTAAAAACTGTCGCTTTGTATTATAATGTGTGCATTTGAAGCATATTCCTAGGCATGGCAATTGATTACTGCGCAATCGCTTCTGCGCATGACGTCACATCAAAACATTGCCAAGTTATTTTTATTTTTTTGCCAGAGTGTCCGCGATCAGCCGAAACGCCGAACTTCTTTGGAGTTTCCTAGTGCATTCTCATAGTCCGGACGGCACGCTTTATAAAGGGTGGGACTCCAGAAATAAAAAACAACAAAAGGGTGGGGGTCAGAATATTTCTGATATAAAGGGTGTAGTTGTATAAAGCGTGGAGATAAAATAAAAAGGGTGGGGGTTTCTCAGCGATCATCAAAATAATCAAAATATCGACCTTGTCGGCTTGCTAGCGCTAGTTATATCATAAATATGTATCCGATATGGGGTCCGATATACTTCGAAATTAAAAAGTTGCCATCTTTAAATTGAGCAGGGATTGAGTTTGTTGTTATATAGCGCCATCTATTGTTGAAATCGTGACATTTAGTCAAAATGGAAACTCATCGCGAGCTACGCAAGTGTCGTACGCGGCGTAATATCACATTTTAGGGAGCACAAGAGTACCAAAAATGCACTGATTTGATGAAATAAATCCATTTCAAATGAATCTCCTCTATACATGTAAATTTGCATTAAATAATCGTGATTTAGCCGATAAGGTGCTTTTTAAGTAAGCTTTTTTTCCGGTTTTTTTCAATTTTTTTTTTTTATGAATAATTTCGGGAATCCTGGGACCCGCCCGAAAAACAAAACGAGGGTCCTAGGATGTTTCTGTCACTTTGTTTCAATGAGTGCCTTTTCAAATTTGAATGCACAAAATGATCAAAATGTCCCCTTTTCGGTATAAAGGGTGGGGATTGAACATTCCCAAATAAAAAGGGTGGCTCTGTAAAAAGGGTGGGGCAAAAATAAAAAGGGTGGAGGTCTGACCTTTGTCCGGACAGTGATTCTGAGTAATATTACAGGTTTGTTTACGATCGCCATCTTTAAAATTCTTTGAGCTAGCGTAAGGATTTTTTTTTTACAAACATCGAATATCTCATTGATATTCAAAATTGGGATGCAAATATGAGTAGACTCCTTTTTAAAAGAAACAAAATGCAAAGCCAAGGCAGTAGGTGGTAATAGGACATAATTAACAGCATTTGAATTGTATTCATACCTTGGATAATAGTTAACAACGCCAACAATATTAAATCAGGTGACTTTACCCCAAAATATTACAATATTAATATTAAATAGTCACCTCGTCCTGCTTTTCAAAAACGCAACAGTAAACTCACATTTGACTGCAAGGGGCCTAATAAGGGTCGCTAGTCATAAGACTCATTATTCATAATATGCCCTAACCCTAACCCTAACCGTAACTCTAACTCTAACCCTAACTCTAACCCTAACCCTAACCCTAACCCTTACCTTACCCTAAACCCTAACCCTAGCGGGTAGACCCCCATTGGGCGCTCATTAAAACTATGTTCCAAAAAGGCACTAATTTTGATTAAATGGTGCCAGATATTAACGCTTTCTATGCGTTAATATCGTTAAATTTTACAAAATGTTCCAAAATGTCACTCATAATTATTGAATTTTATTACCATATTTGGAATCAACATGAGGAATGCATTAAGTACAAACATGCCTAGTATTGGATCAGTAATTATTGAGGATAGGCTTTGAAAGTTGGGAAAGGTTTCTGAAAAATCTGTTTTGTATAATAATGGTAAAACTAATAGCCGTGTGGAAAGTGTTAACATTAACAGGTATTTCCTGGTTCAAACCAAATGGCTTGCACATTATTTCAGCGAATCTGTTATTGCTTCTTCAATTTGCAAGATGATTGGTTGAAAGAAGTAAATCCCCCAGGGTGGGCACACAAATATGATATGATGTTTAATGTAGGCATACATGGCCAAAGATTTTCTAGACACCTCCTAAACGCCTATTTCTCCTGAAGATAAACACTATGCATTTCATTGCATGTTTTTCTCCCCAATTTGACCCCCCCCCCCCTAAATGGGTTAGGCCTATTGCACCAAAATTATATCCCCAAAATATATATCACATCATTTCCCATTTTAAAAGGTTTTAACACTTTCCACACGGCAGGCGTCTGCAGACGACATTCAAAAATTTCACAAAATGTTTCAAAAATGTCAAAATTATTGAATTTCATCACCATATTTTAAATCATCATGAGAAATGCATTACAATAAGTACAAACATGCCTATTTTTGATTCAGCAATTCTTGGGATACACTTTGAAAGTTGGGGAAAGTTCTCTGACAAATCTGTTTCGTATGGTAAAACTGATAGCGGTGTGGAAAGTGGTAAGTATGATGATCAAGGATGTACATTAAAACAGCTGGAGTTCAGAGGGCACTACACCCTTATTGCTATTTAGACAGGCGTGTATACAGAAAAGTTGAGGGGGGCCAAAAAAAAAGAAATGGATGAGGTACCATCCAAGCGGTAGCGCCCTTCGAGCTATGCTCGGACAGGTGGTGTCTGAGGGTGGATGTGCCATCCTCAGGAGTAAAAAAAAAGCAAATTTGGAATTCATTTGGTGCGATCTGGTGTATACTTTTGACCAACATTTTATCGAAAAGCCACCTCCTCATTTCCAAAAAATATTTTGTTTTTTATCAATGCACAAAAGAAGTTGAGCGTATACTGATATATTTTTGATTTCAGTATAGAATGGTCTAAAAGCTCGAACAGGGGGAGTCTGAGAGAGGATGTGCCCCTCTCAGAATTGGATTTTTTTTTCAATTTTCAGGTGGTGTCTGAGGGTGGATGTGCCATCCTCAGAAGTAAAAAAATCAGATTTGGAATTCATTTGGTGCGATCTGGTGTATACTTTTGACCAACATTTTTATCGAAAAGCCACCTCTTCATTTCCAATAAATATCTTGTTTTTTATCAATGCACGAATAAAGTTGAGCATATACTCATATATTTTCTTGATTTAAGTAAAGATGGTTTAAAAGCTTGAACAGGGGGCGTTTGAGGGGGGTTTGCTCCTCTCAGAATTGGATTGTTTTCCAATTTTCGAACTCATTTGGTGCGATCTGGTGTATACTTTTGACCAAAATTTTATCGAAAAGCCACCTCTTCATTTCCAATAAATATTTTGTTTTTTTATCAATGCTCGAAAGAAGTTGAGCAAAATTATACTGATATATTCTTGATTTAAATATAGATGGTTTAAAAGCTCGAACAGTGGGGAGTCTGAGGGGGATGTGCCCCCCCCCCCCCCCCACCCCCCTCAGAAATGGCATTTTTTTCAATTTTCTAACTCATTTGGTGCAATCTGGTGGATACTTTTGACCAAAATTTCATCGAAAAGCCACCTCTTCATTTCCAATCAATATTTTGTTTTTTATCCAAATGCAAGAAAGAAGTTGAGCATATTTTCTTGATTTCAATATAGAATGGTAAAAGCTCAAACAGGGGGGGATGTGCTATTTGGTGTGTACTTTTGACTAATATTTTATTGAAAAGCAATCACTTTATTTCCAATCAATATTGGCTTTTTATATAGGCCTATGCCAGAAAGAAATTATACTATAGGTTTTCCCAGTTAGTTTAACACTTTATTCATTATATTTCATATCTCGTTAAGTTTGAATTCGTCCCAAAATTTTGAAGGTTGCATTTGTTAAAGTAAATTTCGTCTTTGGTCAAGTATATTCATATTTTGCGCAATGAATTTCATTTAATGTTCATTTTATTTCGTCCTAACACACTTCCATTTCGTCTGATACAGCGGTAACCTACTAATATATACATTTATTTCGTCTTTGATCAAATAGTTTCATATTCAGTTCACTTTATTTCGTCCCATGTGGAACGTCCTGCCTAGAAGCATGTAAAATCCAGCTATAGGCCTAGGCCTATACGTTATATATTTTTATTTTTTATTTCTTTCTTTCTTTCTTGTTCGTTCTTTTTTTCTTTTATTTCATATAATTTATATCACCAACTTTCTTGAATGACTTAATGGGACTTTGTGCAAGTTGTTTGCACTTTGGTGTGATATCTTTAGATGGTAAAACCATGCAAAAACAATATCCATGTTTTCAGTTGTTTCAATATAGACAAGGCAAAAGAACACATGTCGGTGGTTCAAATCTAACCTGCAATAATATGTAGGCCTATTCTTCTAACACCTGACGAATATATGTGATAAAAGTATTAAAAATAATGAACAAAGATGAATTATATTTGTGCATAGGCCCGCTACCCATCAGGTGATACGAATTCAATCCTTCCTTGACGAAAAGAAATGACCAATGAATTAAATGAAATGGTCATACTTTGAAATATAATGCTCATTGACGAAATTTATCTAACAAAATGCGTAAGTCAGATTTTGGGGACGAATTCTAACTTAACGAGATATGAAATATAATGAAAAAAGTGTTAAACTAACTGGGAAAACCTATAGTTACCTCCAAAATTTCAGATTTCTCGTCAACGTACGTACGCCTATGTATCCCGACCGACATCCAATAAACTCCAAATGTTCTCATGTCCCTCGCATGCCTCCCCGCCCGCCTTTTTGTACCCCCTATATACCCTTTTCTTTTTCTTTTGTTTGTCCCCTCTTCTTCCTCTCTCTTTCCCATCCCCCTTTTTTTCCTTCCTTTTTTTCTTTTTTTTCCTTCCTTTTTTTTTGGTGGAGGGGGGAGGGGGCCCGGGCCCGTCGAGCCCCCTGTATCCACGCCTGTTTTTAGATTCACGCAAACTTTGACAGGATTTTGAAAATGGTTAATTTTAAACCCCATAGAGCAACATTATGCGATCTTTTTCAAACTTTTACACATATTTTTTTCTCTCTTATAATGAAATTTGACAATCAGGAAAGGCATTACTGGAATCATAAATTGATATTGACTGTAATTTCCGTAGAAAAATTTCATAACTGTACTAAATCACAATGGAAATCTGCCTTCCAATTATTTTATTTTCATCATATTAAAAAAAGATTTCCGTAAGTGTTCACTTGTGTAGTCGCGATCCGGAAACACAGTAAAAGGTGTTATACAGTGTAAAACCATGGAATTATATTTACAAACTAAAAAAGCTTTTAATTTCGCTAGGAGATCCAATTCGCAAAATTAAATTACCTCCAATTATATTATTATTTATAGGCAGATGATAGAAATTAGTGAAATTAAATTACCATAAAAAGTTGACTTAATGCTAATTCTTTAAATTAAGTTGCCTTACCACCCCCCCCCCCACCCCACCCCCCCCCCCCCCCACCCCACCCCCCCCCCCCCCCCCGGTATGTGCCGCTCTAATTGGGTTGCTTTTTTGCAAACATTCCCTTTAGGCTTTAACGTGTACTAGAACCCTAAACATGGGTCCCAGTTGCGAAAAAACACACAAATAAACATGGGTCCCAATTGCGCAAAAACACAAATAAACATGGGTCCCAATTACTCAAAAACACAAATAAACATGGGTCCCAATTACTCAAAAACACAAATAAACATGGGTCCCAATTACTCAAAAACACAAATAAACATGGGTCCCAATTACTCAAAAACACAAATAAACATGGGTCCCAATTACTCAAAACACAAATAAACATGGGTCCCAATTACTCAAAAACACAAATAAACATGGGTCCCAATCAGCTAAAAAAACAGTCAAATCAGCCATCCCCTACGGCCATGAAAATACTAGATTCTGTTTTTTATTAGTGTTTTGGGACATTTTTGAAATTGTTTAAAATGTGCGAAATATTTTTGAAATTGCCAGTAAATTAAACAAAATATAAAATAATAGCGTACTGCCGGTTACCGAGCTCGCTATGTACCTCCCCCCCCCCCCCCCCCCCCCGGTTCTCAAAAATTATTTTCTTGACACCTCACCCGATCAGTGAAAATAATATATATGGACCCCCACTCACCGGCTCGGCAGCACATTTCCTGACACAAACCTCCAGCAGTACACCTGTCAAAAACATTTGGGTATGCCCCCCCCCCCCCCCCCCCTCCACCTTCCCGCACAGTCTAAAGTAAGATAAGAACTTGAACTGTATGTAAGAGACTATACTTAGATAAGAACTCATCTTTTAAGTCATTCATTGACTTAACTTGACGGTACAAGTGGCCTCAGTTTTAACTACAACTACAACTCACCTGTCATGCCTGTTGGCTGTTGTTGTGTGTTGAATCTTTGAGTACAAGTAAATACGGATGCGTAATGATCTATTTGTGCTACCAGTTGGAGTCATTCTACACATACAATGACTGCAAACGTGCGTGCCTTTCCTTTCGATGGTCCAAGTACTTCGACTTAGTATTGTGGATCAAATCAAATGTGTACTGTTACCACGAATCGAGCCGCAGCAACCTCCCAGTGCGGATGTGAATTGTAAACATAGATATTGTGGTACTTTGACGTCACAGAGAGTAAACTTTATGGACGCAACAATAGTCTTATCAGACAAGTCATAGACGCACGTAGGAGCCGCTGGCGAATTGTGAAATGTCGCTGTGCCAATGTGTAATTTGAGTTTAATAAATATCAAACAGCATAATTATTATTGTCTGTGTATTTATCTGTAATTAAAAAAAGCTTGTCTTTGTGTCAATTCCAACAACAAATTATATATTAAAGCTAACAAACGGCACATCCTATACCCACTGAACACTGAAACGCTGGCAATACGGTTCTATTAAATAGCGCCATCTATATTAGCTTTATCATATTTTGGAGGCAGGACTGATAAGTCCCAAGTATGTACACGAATGGTGATGAATATGTAAATCGTAAGACAGACTTTTAACCAATGAGGTGACACAACTTTCTTGTCTCTGGGACCAGGGGTAATTAAAGGGGCATTAAGAGATCCTTCATGGAGGGAGCCCTCATTTTTTTTCTTTCAGAAGAGCTTTATTTGCAGTATTTCATGTGAAATTCATGGATTTGCTAGCATTTTGAGTTCACATCGAAACTACCCATATTCATCTAAAAGGCCACAGATGGCTTCTCACTTATTTATTTAATGTTTATTCAAAATCACCTTGAAGACCAACCATGGCTTGTTATGTGATGCTTAGTCATGACCTCCCTGATTCAATTGGTGGTGACTTTTAACCAAAATACAAAAAAAAGTGAAAAGCTCTCATATACTTTCGGAAATGCTGAGAAAATGTCTATATTTTTCATTTTTACTGATTTCTTTTGAGAGGGTTTCTATGTATATCATCTATCTAAACAATGTGAAAATATTGAATTTCATTGTTTGTGAAATCCGGGGCATGCCGCTCCAGTGGGTCATTTTTTTCATGAGACATCCTTAGCCATGGGTAGGCTTTTCAACTGAAAAATCCTTAGACATGGGTCCTGTTTGTCTATTTTGCGCGAAAATTTGCCAAAATTAGGTATATTTTCGCGAAAATTTGGTCTAAAATGAAGCAAAACCCCTAAAAATGGGTACCGATTTTTCCAAAATCACCCTTAGAAATGGGTATGGGTTTTGAATCTCCAGCAGCACACCCCGACCAAACCAAATCCGAGAACCAAATCCGAGAACCAAATCTTTGTATGAAAAAAGAAGTGTCATTTTTTGATGTTTTCAGTTTATTTCACAACTTTGCCTCAGATGACCTTGATATGTTACCTTTGACCTCATTGACATAATATGGAGGTTCCAATGTTGCATCTTTGTATTGGACTTTGTACGAAAAAGAAATGAAGGAAATCAAAGTGTATACCAAATCAAAAGTGTGTACCAAATGTTCAGGAGCCCCCCCCCCCCCCCCCCCCCCCCCGTAAATGTTGTCAATTTGTTTTTTAAAAAGGAGAGAGGGGTAGAGGGGAGAGAAAGGGGGAAGAGAAGGGGGAGAGAGCACGGTTTTTGCCCAAGTAAAGGGGTCTATACAACAGTCTACATGTCACATGGGCATGGGTTGACAAAAAACCACGGGTGTCGCGAGGTGTTGTGTGTCGCAGTGGCGTAGAGAGAGGGGGTGAGGGGTGATCGTCTCCCCCCTTATTGACTGTCGTGTCGGTTGAGATTGGCACTGTCGGTTCATTTGACGAGAGGATTCATGGATTAAGATGGTCAAAATTACAGATGGACATTTTTCACGCGCTACGTAGGTAATTGGCACTGTCCTCTTTTGATTTCCACCACTACAAATTAATAGATATCAATGTTTTATGAAGCAATATTTGAATGGTAAGTGTACATTTTTCTGCTTCTGTTCTGATTTATATCATACTTTCTAAAGCAGCAGTTGTGAACTTTGGCGCGATTATTAGGCCTATCATTTGAAATACGCTGAAAGTAGAATACAGGTTTTCACTAATGTTCAATAATGTATGCTATATTCAACTATGGATAGAGATATGTTGATGAAATTAACAGACTAAGTAGAAAACATGTTCCCCATTATATTGCAGGCATTAGACTTGGACTGCAATGTTGTTTTTATATTTGTATTATTTTTTCAAACCAGAGACACCCTGTAATGCTAATGCTATACACAGTAGAATAGCTATTTATTTGCGCAAAGACGCATCGCTTCGCTCGACGGGTTGACCTCACGCCTCGCGAACAATAAGTAATTTTGCGAGGTGTCTTTGACAAAAATTTAGCTATTTCAATCAGACTTCTTCAAAATAATATCCAACAACAATATTCTCCTTTGTAATATATTTTATTTGATCATGTACATAATCATACAAAGATACAATATATACATGATAAAACATCATTCTTAAGAGATTCTGCATTGGCAATGATACATCAGTAAACAGCCCATTTAAAGCAGTGGCATAGCCGGGGGGGGGCAGCCCCCAATATTCGAGTCGTGTCGGTTGAAATTGGCACTGTCAGTTTTCCAGGCTAGTTTTTTTGCACCCGTTTTGGGAACACCACGTCATATGAAAATAGCGTTCATAGATTAAGAATTAAAAAGGCGTAATTCTGTTATACCCTTCACAGGGTATACCCTTCACAGGGTATTCATAGTGCGTGATTTTTAAGAACGACGCATACTAACCGATGTTGGTGTGAAGGGTATAATAGCATTATCCCAGCAAACACAGAACGTTTCCGCAACGTTGCACCTAGGTTGCAGTTAGGTTGCGTCATTTAAAACGTTTTAACAACGTTTTTATAACGTTACGGTTTGGTTGTGATTTGGTTGTTTTAAGTTGGTCCGTTGAAACGTGAGCAAAACGTTCTCTGAACGTTAAAGTTTAGTTCTAGTTTGGTTGCACTTAGGTTGTGGTTAGGTTGTCATTATAAACGTTCTTACAACGTTATTATGACGTTGCGGTTTGTTTGTTTTAGGTTGGTTCTTGGAAACGTGATTAAAACGTTCTCTGAACGTTGCATGCTGATCATCGGAAACGTTTACATAATGTTTTAACAACGTTGTAACACTCAAATAGTTGGTTGTTTTAGTTTAATCCTTTAAACGTGAAAAAGATGTTCCCTGAACGTTGTAGTTTAAGTTCTAGTTTGGTTGCACTAAGGTTCTGGTTAGGTTGTCATTAAATACGTTCTTACAGCGTTATTATAACGTTGCGGGTTGTTTGTTTTAAGTACCAAATCACACCCAAACCGCAACGTTATATATAACGTTGTAGAAACGTTTTAATGACAACCTAACCACAACCTAAGTGCAACCAAACTAGAACTTAACTGCAACGTTCAGAGAACGTTTTGCTCACGTTTCAACGGACCAACCTAAAACAACCAAATCACACCCAAACCGCAACGTTATAATAACGTTGTAGAAACGTTTTAATGACAACCTAACCACAACCTAAGTGCAACCAAACTAGAACTTAACTGCAACGTTCAGAGAACGTTTTGCTCACGTTTCCATGGACCAACCTAAAACAACCAAATCACACCCAAACCGCAACGTTATAATAACGTTGTAGAAACGTTTTAATGACAACCTAACCACAACCTAAGTGCAACCAAACTAGAACTTAACTGCAACGTTCAGAGAACTTTTTGCTCACGTTTCCATTGACCAACCTAAAACAACCAAATCACACCCAAACCGCAACGTTATAATAACGTTGTAGAAACGTTTTAATGACAACCTAACCACAACCTAAGTGCAACCAAACTAGAACTTAACTGCAACGTTCAGAAAACATTTTGCTCACGTTTCCATGGACTAATTAAATAATGAATTACATTTTATTTAAAAAGGTTTATTACTAATCAAAATTTTAATACAAAACAATTTGGCATTACAAATTTGATGTACTAATCTAGGCGTATACAGGGTGACCCAAAAAATGTTAACACTCTGGGCACATAAGATATCTTAAAAGGACAGGAACACACGGGTCTAATCTTGATGTATTATGAAAGCTGAGTAAATAAGCTTTCATTTGCATTTTGTTGCGTTCCAATTGGTTATTTAGAACGGGAGATATGCTTCAGCAAACATGAGGAAGCAAAATCGGCTTGGTCCAATTTGCATTAATTACAACTATGATTACGAACTTGTAAGAATGCCAAAAACATTATTGTGCAGTAATTCAAAAGTAACAATACCATTGCAACATTTAATCATAAGTTAGAATGTATCGATTATTGAATATAATTGAATCTTTTCATTCATTTATCCAACGATACAAGCAAGTTATAACAGGTGGTATTACCATTGACATTAATTGGATGGACCATTTCAATTCAATTTTAAAGACTGCTTTACTGACTTTCTGGTTTCCTTGTGAACTTAGGCATTTTTATGCTTTTCCGTTAGTTCCCGTTTTAACTCAAGCGCAATATGCTCTTTTCTAAGCGTGTAAATCCGTTAAAGTTTGAATCGAATTCGTTCCTCGTGGGTATTGCACATGGAAAAAGAGTATAGAACTTGAACTCATGACAAAATACCTGTATAATTTATGTGGAATATATTTATTTATGTCTTTTAAGCTTGAAAAGAATCTGGCTTCATCACGACGTTCATATAACGTTCATATAACGTTTACACAACCAAATTATGTTACCTGGGCTATAATCGCTAATTTGCATATTTTACCTGGCCTTACATGAGTCGAGTAAATTGTGGAAATAGCTCATTAGCATAATTTCAATGGTACAAAAATTAGCACCGGTGCTCGTTTGTAACCTTTAAATTATGGTAATGAGCTAATTTGCAACTTTTATTTATTTAAACCCATTTTTTTTTTAAATTTAAGTCGATACATACATTTAACAGCTTTTAACACTATAGAAAGTATTTTGATCTGCATACGTAAGTTCTCATATGTATAGCTAAAGGCAAGTCATTGTTCACTAATGCCATATACATTGAGCAAGAACATAGTACACATGAAAAGGTCAATGCCCGCCCCATCCCTCTATAATACCACTACCATTCCCTGGTTGCCATGGTGTAACTAACCGAATTTGATGACAGTTTTTTACACGTTTGGGATAACGTTGTGAAAACGTTCAAGACTAACGTTCATACAACATAAAAATGTGTCGACAAATAAACGTTCTTTGAACGTTTAATCATAACGTTCCAAGAACGAAAGTGAAACGTTGTCACGACTTTCCAACAACGTAATAAATAGGTTATAAAAACGTCATTTGGACGTAATGGTATAACTAACAGAAGTTTTTTAAACGTTTGGGACGTTGTTATAACGTTGTGAAAACGTTCATTACTAACGTTCAAACAACGTAAAAATGTGTCGACAAATAAACGTTCTTCTAACGTTGGATCGCAACGTTCCATGAACGTTGTCACGACGTTCCGATAACGTAATAAAGACAGTATAAAAACGTCATTTGGACGTAATGGTATAACTAACAGAATTTCAAGAAAGTGTTTTAAACGTTTAGGACGTTGTGATAACGTTGTGAAAACGTTCATGACTAACGTTCATACAACGTAAAAATGTGTCGACAAATAAACGTTCTCCTAACGTTGGATCACGTTCACAACGTTCTTTGAACTTTTAATCATAACGTTCCAAGAACGAAAGTGAAACCTTGCCACGACGTTCTAACAACGTAATATGGTTAGCTGGGATGTCATTAAAACTAATGAGGGGTCATTCCGCACATATCGCTGTTTTGGAAAAATGTATTTTCAACCATAAATACAAGAGTTTTCTCTCCACTATTAACGATCCAAAATAGTGCAAAAACAATCTTTGCCCTGCGAGTTATCTGTATGTAATCAATGAGGTTATATGAAATCAATGACATGGACATTGATCTCCGCAATATACAATTCATATTGGAGATTCAAATACAGTGCTCAAAAACATATCTTACCAGATCATTTATATTTTACGCTCATTAAACTCCAAAACTATAGCTCCAACTTTTAAAAAAATAGTAAATTATAAAATGTTGAAGACATTTCTTTTCTTTAATTTGATATGTTGCACAAAAAGATTGACTGAATATTAAGAGAGCTTTGTGTCCAAAAAACTAAGTACAATTTTCATTTTTCCACTTTCTTGATTTTCTGGTAGCAACAACTCTCCACTCGATACTGTGGGATGTGGATCGGGTAGTTTCCATTGATCGATACTCCATAACACATACCCGTCACTCTATCCTGTGTGTTGAAAAAGCAACTGCAAAAAACTTTGTTTTGGTTTTTGACTCAAAGCCATGTTAATATTTAGTCAATCTTAATGAGAAAATGTCTCAAATTAAAGAGACGAAATATCATCACAATTTTTAATATTCAGTCAATCTTCATGAGAAAATACCTCAAATTAAAGAGAAGAAATATCATCACAATTTTATAATTTGATATTTTTACTATGGAGCTATAGTTTTGGAGCTACGAGCATTACTCCCTGGTAAGATACTTTTTTGAGGACTGTATATCAATATGATCAAATCTGATTATATTTATAATATAAAGTTTTCATTCTGTATGCTCTGATTTGATTCCAAATATTAGTTATTTAAAGTTCGATGTTTACTTCATTAGAGGTCAGCTTGATTATTTTCAAACTTTTGAACTCTGAATTGTATACATTTATGCTGAGTCAAATAACAGAAATACCAAACAAGCTGTTCCAAATGATCTGTGATTGATACCTCTGATGTGAGGCCAATATATGAAGAGCTGTGTTGCAAAAGGGCCTACATCCACTTCCAACTGCTACTCATTTTGCATTATTGAATGGACGGCTATCATTATGTGGAATGTGGCTTGTATTGTTGGTGCCTCAATTGGTGTGCATGGATGCACTAATCCAAGTCATGAAAACAGCCATACAATAATTTAATTAATTAATAATGCAAAATGAGTATCATGTAGGAGTGGTCTGTGAGCCCTTTGCAAAAAAGCTCTCCATATACACATGTACAGGGTGTACCATCAAAAATGCAACCCTTTCTGCTTTGAGCCATAACATCCACATTTTTATCTGGTAAATGTTTTTCTCTGGGGAAATAATCTGAAACAAAAAGGGTTGCATTTTTTATGATACACCCTGTACAGGGACTAAACTGTAAAACCCTTGGAAGGGGAGACAACTAATAACCTAGGGTAGATAATATCAAGGCATTTTATAATGGACCTTGCTCTCATCCTAAAAATATCCTAGACAAGTATTTACACTAGAACCTTGTTAACACAAAGTTGCCTGGGCTTCACATTTTTAGTTAGTGTGACCAGAGATTGTGCTATCAGGTTATATTATATTTTATAAAATATAAGCTTGGGACTTATTGTTATCAGCAATTTTGTGTTAACAGAATTTGTGTTGATAAGGTTCTACTGTAAATGTTCTTCCTGTTTTCCTTTTGTTGATGCCCTCAGCATTGTATAAACATATATCACCCTTCAATTTAAAAAAAAAATCCTTGTACACATTTTTAAGAGCAGGATAATGCACTGTTGAATTCAAATAGCCCCAGACTGAAAATCATAACGTATGAACACTCAATGATTTTTCAAAATGTCCATGGTACTAAAATGTGTGGGGTTTTCTTATTATTAATCCTTACACCACCAAATCAACAGAATCCAACAGAAGCACCCCACCGTTGCACCCCCATTCCTCATTGTGCAATCACGAAGAGGTACATAGAGGCTCCAAAAAGTGCCTCAACCCCTTAGCGTAATGAACTATCACCTGGAACTCCGACTGCCGTGGCCCAGGTCTGAGTCCCGGGTGCGGCGCACCCCATTTTGGTCTGTCATTATCTCTCCCCAGTTTCCCCTGTTAGCTTTAGTCCTGCAAACTGCCTGTCGGGGTTAGGTTTATACATTAAGAAAAATCTGTTGATATGAGCTGAGAAAAAAATGCACACTGCAATAATGTAGGTTTTACAAAATTTCAACAACCAAAAAGGTGCACAAAATGATTGCACTACAGGGCGAGTCAAAAAGAAGTTTACCCGGATTGGTGATGTTTTAAAAAACAAACAAATGACACTCGAGAGTTCAGTAAAGCATATATTTAACTAGTCTACTAAATATACCCTTTTCCTTTTCTTTGTCACTATATGAACATGTACCGATAGAGGGCTCACTCCTCATGGACCGCTCCACATCCTCTGATCTCACCCCGGGATAAAGGGTCTACTTGCATTGGATTGACCTTGCTGACCTCCGTATACCTGTACACTAGTGCTAGTCCAAAAATTGGACGCATACGTAATGAGCAATTTGTTCGCGTGGGGTTTAAAATTGACCAATGACAGACACGATAAATACGAAGTATATGAATATTTATATACCGTCTTCGCAGAGAGAAGAATCTTGCTCACTTTGATATATTCAAAATGTCGATTTTCTGGCACTGTATAGCCGCCGTTTCGGTCTAAAATCACACTTTAGGAGTTATCCTTGACATTGGTCCTCGCCCAAAATATGTTCCTCAGAGATATAGCTACATTTCCGCATATGGGACTATTTCCATGCTATTTCCTATCTTTCAATATCATGTAATAAAAAACCTTTTTACGTTTAAACAGAGACAAATAATTTGATCATTCGTTACGATAACTAGAAACTCTTACACAGCCACAGAAATACCACCTTCACGCGTTTCTAGATGTACAAACAGCAAATTCAATATTGGCGCGTTATGAAGGGGTGTGATACTATTGTGACGCATAAAAAGCATCGTCCCTATTAATCCCTAGTGTGCTTAAAGCACAGTTCTTTGGTAAATCCAATGCCAGTAGACCTTGTATTTGGTCGGTTCTCGGATGGGAAGTATCAGGGGGGGTGTTGTTCGATTGTGTGACTGTGAAATTATACAAGGTATACTACAGTCGACTAATATTTAACAAGCATTCTCTCCTGTTTATTAGGAAAAAAGAATGACACAAATTGATCATTGCTGAGAGGAATTATGCCTATTTTAAAAAAGGTACTCATTTTGCAAAAATGCATACTTTACATTTGTTTGATCAAGTATTCCGTGGACAGCTTGCAAAATGAGTACCTTTATTAAAATAGACATAACTCCTCTTAGCAATGCTCAATTTGTGTCATTCCTTTTTCCTAATAAGCAGGAGAGAATGCTTGTTAAATATATGCTTTACTGAACTCTTGAGTCTCATTTGTTGTTGTTTTTAAACATCACCAATCCGGGTAAACTTCTTTTTGACTCACCCTGTATGTCGATGGTATGCATGCATTGACTAAACAGAAGAAAGTGTCCTGTGAGAACCATACAATGCACCATATTCCATCCTAGACTTGATACATACAGTGAACCTAAAATAATCCAAATATATTTCTGTATATTTCAGCTCAGATATTTCTTCATTTTTTAACTTCAGATCTTGCACATAAATGTAGTAAATAAACATGATGCGATCACGCAAAAAGAATCTGAAGTCAAAAATATCGCATTTGTAGTTTTCTGCTGGACTATATTGGCCCTTTGCAATGCAACATTTTGCAGAAAACTCTATTAAATTAAGAATGGACAATTAATTCCAAAAATGCGAGCAAATATCTCAAAATAAATATTTGCAACTTCCATACGATTTTGCTTGATCACATCACAACTTGATGCATTACATGTATTTACACAAGTGTCTCTACAGTTAAACTATCAAGCAATTCTTGAAAATAATTTTGCCATACTCTGTCCAGCCAAGGGTACCTTAAACTATCAAGCAATTCTTGAAAGTAATTTTGCCTTACTCTGTCCAGCCAAGGATACCCAGTAGAAATTTGCTCTGTAAACCTCACAACCAAGTCTCCTTCCAGGACGATAATCAGTCTATATTGAACTGAACCTACATCCATAAACATCATTTGAATACAATGGTGAATGATGCTGTGTAATAATTAGTTCAGCATAGGGTTACATAGATTATACTTTATTCATCTAACATTGTCAGTGACGTCAGAGTGTATTCAAATGATCGCTCCTCTCGATCGTGCACGTCATTGTGATACAATAGGGCAAGTACCCATGTAATCAAATAAAATTCGCAACACCAGCCTGTAAATGATTACTAGACTATGTACAGAGTTAGCAGACTGATGTATAGAAACCAGGTTTGAACCTTATCGGTGCACAATTCTTGCTATTTAAAAAAAAAAATCACCAAAATTCTGCAAAAATCGGCTGATTTTACATGATTTGAGAAAAGTCGGGCCCATAAAACAGGGTGGGTTTTTTCCGTCGCCTAATGGGAAGAAGTCAACATCAAACCCTGCTTAATATAATAATATGTTGACCCTGTAGGTATACAAATTGGACTACATAAACCGTGACGAAAAATTGTTATTCATATGTACTGTCGCAGCATAAGGGTGCAGTTATCAGTAAATATGCATTTTAAGATATTGATGTAATTAGGCATGGAAAAAAGAAGAAAAAAAAGACAATTTTACAGTGATTTGTATTCATAAAATCAGACAGCAAAGGTGTAATTTTGAAGTATTGAAAAAGCTCCTTTTGTTGGTATTAATATGTCAACCTTTTCACACCATACACTGTACACATATGGTCGGAATAGTAATGCACACATGTAAGTAGGCTGATATTCAATTTTCATCATCAATCATTCACAATCATTGAAGTGTCTGCCTGTGAGATTGAAACTGACTGCTACAAGTTGCTCCAGCTTGCAACTACCAAATTTGTTTGCATTTCACTCAATCATAACTTGTGAGTGCTGTTAATTAACTGATGAGTTGCATACACGCACTGTTTTATCTTATTCTTCAAGCCAGGTGGGGTGTAAGTTGTATATCACAATCACAGTAGGAAAGAGTTTCGGCTACATCGGCAAGGAGGATAGGTTGGCTGTCTTTCATATGTATGCTACAATCAAAGCAAGGGTATACAAACTGAGTATATATTTTCTCTTGATTACAATTGAATACAAAGACATGTGGGTAATTGCTAAAGCTATGATAAATCCAACCCAGTCTATAATCAGTCCATATTTCAAGGATGGAATGAAGCAGTGCATATCCCACCCTGTAATCAGTCAATAATATACTGAATATGAAAGAGACTAGGTTGGATATTAAACTCTGGAGGAAGGTGATGTCATCTGTAGATAAACAAGATGTCTTCATCCGTGCCATGCGACCTTCTTGCATCCTCAAGGTTGTCAAAGGAACAGTAACAGAGCTCTGAAACAACATAAAAATATATTGAATGAAACAATTAGTCATGATATACACCTTCAATTTTCATCATCAATCATTCACAATACACAATATACACCTTCACACAATCTTTGTTCTTTGTCTTGTCTGCTCTTCACTCAGTATGGTCAACGTTCCTTCTCTGTGTCAGCTGCAGAACTCTGGAATAATATTCGACTTCATTTGAAAAATGCAGAGAGACTATATTTCAGTTTAAGAAATCCTTAAAGACTCATTTGTTCACCATAGCTTTTTAATTGTAGCCCAAATCCATGTATTTGTTTGTTATTATGTTTTATGTTCAAGCGCTTAGGGATCTCGATGTTAGGCGCTATACAATTATGGTTATTATTATTATTATCATGATCAGTTGAGCATACAGATTTGCCACATTCATTGTCAGTAGACATGAGTAACAAGTGGATTTCCAGACTACAAACATACCAAAGAAACCTTGTAAATGATATGTGCACAAATGCCAATGGCTTAACGATAGGCTACGACTTGTTGATAAAAAGCTACTCAAAAGCAACATTTTGGGCATTATCCTGTATTTCATGCCAAGTTCACATCTCCATCATTTACCCATTTAATGGGCTAATTTAGCAATGATAATTTATTATCAATGTAGTAAACAGCTGCTGTGTGAGATATATCATTATAGCCTGCTCAGGGGCCATAAAGTGGGGCTGCTATCTCATAAACGCTTTCAGTGCTTTCTCAACCCAGTTTTTTGTCAAGTTTATCGATTTAAGGGAAGTGTCAACCCTTTCTGGCGACAAATTTATTAAGCACTGTAACTTTTAAACTATAAATGTGATGTACATAAAAGAATACATTTATTTTAAATGAAATGAGTCAGAGAATCTATTTTTCGTATCAAATTTCACTAAAAATAGTGATTTTACATTTTTGCCCAAACAATTTCAGACAACCTAACAAAATCTGGTTTTGGTAAAAAAATCCAAAATTTCACCAAAATCATCTAAAGTCAATTATCTAGGATTGTATTTGTTTTTTTTGTCTTAAAAATGTTTAGTTTTGAAATTATTGACCAAAAAGTGCAACATTTTTGTTTTTAATCTCAAAAATCACTTTTTGATGCACATTACATTATCAGTTTGTAAGTTACAGTGGTTGATACATTTCATATAAAGGGTTGACACCTCCCTTAACTTGATCTCTTACCTTGTGTATTGGAAGGGTTTCTGTAGAGATATTCTTGCCTGTTCATATCATAACCAATCAGGACAATGAAATGACCTGCAAATAACACAAATTATGGAATGAATTTAAATATAGCTAACATATATTACAATTGTAAAAATAACTTGTGCAATCCCTAAACATGGGGTATGATTTGTGCTGGAAAATCCTTAATAATGGGGTCACTTTTTACAAATGGGTCTATTTTCGCGAAAATGTGCAAAAATTGGGTCTATTTTCCCGATAATTTGCAAAAATTGGGTCTATAATAAAGCAAAATCTTAGAAATGGGTACAGTTTTTCAAAAATCACCCTTAGAAATGGGTAGGGGTTTTGAATCTCCAGCGGCATACCCCCGACCAAACCAAATCCAACCCCCCCCCCTGGGGTGCAATCACTAATAGTTAGGTTGGAATCACATTACACCTTTGGTTACTCAATCCCATTCACTATGTCTTTGATTTACCTGGTGTAAAATGTTTGAAAACAAGTATGATTATCACAACGAAGCTTTGATTAAATTTTGATATAATACACTATTTTGTCAGCAACTGAATTGAAACTATAATCAGATTTATAAATTCAGACGTGTTTCTCTATGTGTTGTGTACACATTATTCGTTCAATGCTCATCATCAGTGCTCGGGCCCATCAAGTCTTGTTTCTGAATAGAAAAGTTGTTGTGTTTCTATCCCAGTGGCGTAGCTAGGTTATTCATATTGGGGGGGTGAAAAATTCAAAAGAACCGACAAGACTATTGTGAGCCCAGAAATGCGTGCGTAGCGCGCGAAATTTTTCGACTTAACACCTATTTTTGGGATGATTGAGGTACATTTTGGCTCTACACAAGCTTTTAGCAAAGAATACTGCATTTTGGGGACACATACGCGTGAGGTCCGCGAAATTTTTTCATCTGTGTACTTTTGACCATCATAATTCCATGATTCCTGTGGTCAAATGAACCGACAGTGCCAATCTCAACCGACACAACGTCAATATTGGGGGGGGGGTGATCGCCCCCCTCGCTACGCCACTGTTCTATCCCAAGCATACAAGACCGTGCGGCATGAAAATCCATGAAGAAATGATGTTGTAGCAGTTCCAAGTAAACAGCGTAAACACGTTGGAGAAATGCGTGTTGCAGAATTTTTAAGATTGATGACGAACCCATCTTCATCATAACGGAACTCATTATTTTGATGACAATTTTGCCACTGCTGTGTTTTAAGTTTTTTGTCCGACACAACAGTTTAACTGGCTTTAGGCCAATATTACAGCATGCTCCTTCCTTATCATATTAACTAATATTTTAACTCATCCGACGTAGCCATAACTCTTTCTACAATGTACTGTTAATATTGCTGCATGTGTAATCTCTGTCCATGCAATTACTACCCTCTCTCTATCATTAATCTCTCTATGTCATTAATTACAAATATTCATCTGTAAATAATAATATTTACAGGTAAAGTGCTTCCACCTACCTTGATATGTGTTTCTACCGGAACAACATGTTGATAAGCATCCGTCACCTATACACTGTAAGTAAACAACAATCAAAAATATTGGTTTCATCAAATCATTATAATTACGAGATCACAATTTTATATCTTTAATGCACAGAGTATGTCCCACAAAAATGTAGATTTTCTTACAAACATATTTTGACCGGTTTAGGGTTGTATGCCAGGATCAAAATGTTTGAAGAAAAACACCTACTACATGGCCGAGAACCCACCAAGAACCTGCCGGGAATCGATCCGGGGACCCTCCGGACTCCGACCCTATGTACCACCCACTAAGCCACGGCCCTCAGCTACTCGTTCGCGCAGCATACCGTGCTCACTATATAGGCTCGGTTGATTACGTCATCGAAAACCGGCGGCACAGGCACTTGGAGATGGACTCTTTTTTTTAAGCACTCACAGGGGTTAGGGTTAACTTATTAACTAAACTCACAGTAGACTGAGGTTGTAGAATATTGCACTAGTTCATAAAATGTAAAGAGCTCAACAAAAGAAAGTCATACACTTTGTATGTCTGTCCTTTAGAGTAACTTCCAATTATTTTTTGACCAAACTGGCTACAATGTTAGAAAATATTGTTTGAACACTTTGTAGGTGTAATGTAAAATGTTCGCCCTTCTCCCCCTGATCAATGTTGAATCCCACAATTTGTCACCCTCAACACAGGGCCTCGCAACATTGATCGGTGGGGAAGGGGAGGGGTATGAGGAAGGGATACTTCAGGCTACCATAAACAAGTTTCAATTTTCACGTGACTCAAATAGCGTACATATTATGGTACAAACAGCATGGCAATTAGGGTCAGTGTTTTCGAACACATTTTTTCTATGATTGTAGATATAGACACTTGCATAGGCGTGCGCAGGATTGTTTTACCCGGGGGGGCTTAATTTTTTTTCTTCATTGAGTATGCATGATTGACTAATCAAAGCTGTGCGAAGCACTGCTATCCACGATAACGCGCACAGGGAGAGTCTGAGGGTGGATGCACCCCCCCTCGGAATTGGATTTTTTTTCTTCATATTGGCTTATTATCAATATCATTCAACAACAAAAAAATTCCCCTTCAATTTTGCAAAAGCAAACAACACGGCGTAAGGGTTTGCAATTCCACGGCTATGTATAATATCATTAGGTAAGCGACGCAAGCAAAGAGGAGTGAGCGGCGCATTTTGTGGCGTGGATGGGGTCTGAGTAGTATACATTTTTAATGGCCCCGAAAAAAAGGTTCCAGGGAGCGAATTGTTTCAGTATTGAAGCTGAACATGCTTTTTGTTACGCATGAATAATTATTAAACAGTGAAACTAATTCACCCAGAGCGTGCAAACTATATCTATTTTAACACTAAAACGGTCCAGAAAACGGTCCTGAAGCCATCTTGTTAAGCTTGAATAACAAAACTTGGGCGTAGCGAGGAAAAATTGGTTATTTTAACGCTAAAATGGTCCTGAAAAACGTTCCTGAAGCCACCTTGTTAATCTTGAATAATAAAACATTTATATGAATTTGCGCGTAGCGCGCAAACATTGGTTATTTTAACACTAAAAATGGTCCTGAAAACGTTCATGAAGCCATCTAGTTTCAAACGCACAAAAATGTCTAGTTTTCTAACCATAACAGTCCCAAAAACGTTCCTGAAATATGTTGTTATAAAGCTTGAATATTTAATAAACATTGAAACCAATTCGCGCAAAGCGTGCAAAAAATGGCTATTTTAACCCTAAAAGCTTCAGAAAAAACATTGGTTATTTTAACACTAAAAATGGTCCTGAAAACGTTCATGAAGCCATCTAGTTCCAAACGCACAAAAATGTCTAGTTTTCTAACCATAACAGTCCCAAAAACGTTCCTGAAATATGTTGTTATAAAGCTTGAATATTTAATAAACATTGAAACCAATTCGCGCAAAGCGTGCAAAAAATGGCTATTTTAACCCTAAAAAGCTTCAGAAAAAACGTTTACTGAGCCATCATGTTTTAAGCTTGAGTAATTTACGCGTACAAACTGTCAGTGTTTTAAATTAAATTGGTCTAGAAAAACTTTCTTTAACCCATGTTTTTGTAACGTGAATAATGAAAATGAAAACTAATTCGCGCGAAGCGCGCAAAACTGTCTAATTTGTTCACTAAAATGGTCTAGAAAACGTTCCTGAAACCATTAAACATTGAGACTAATTTTGTGCAAAAATGGCTTCTTCTGCCAATTATGGGGGCGTGCCCCCTCCCCTTGCACTGTCTATGCTCATGGTCCTGAAAACGTTCATGAAGCCATCTAGTTCCAAACGCACAAAAATGTCTAGTTTTCTAACCATAATAGTCCCGAAAACGTTCCTGAAATATGTTGTTATAAAGCTTGAATATTTAATAAACATTGAAACCAATTCGCGCAAAGCGTGCAAAAAATGGCTATTTTAACCCTAAAAAGCTTCAGAAAAAACGTTTACTGAGCCATCATGTTTTAAGCTTGAGTAATTTACGCGTACAAACTGTCAGTGTTTTAAATTAAATTGGTCTAGAAAAACTTTCTTTAACCCATGTTTTTGTAACGTGAATAATGAAAATGAAAACTAATTCGCGCAAAGCGCGCAAAAATGTCTAATTTGTTCACTAAAATGGTCTAGAAAACGTTCCTGAAACCATTAAGCATTGAGACTAATTTTTGTGCAAAAATGGCTTCTTTTGAGGGGGCATCGTCCCTGCCAATTATGGGGGCGTGCCCCCTCCGCCAGGGATGCAAATAGTGCGGGAGCGGGGAGCACCGCTCCCAGGAAATAACAGCTAAAATTGAGGAAATCATGCCTTTGTCAACAACAAAAAATAGGGACAGCGGTCCAAAATAGGTCGTCCGTTTATATGGGTAGATTAAAAACAAGGTGGATCTCAAACCACAGGCATCTAGAAAGAAAGAGGTTAGACCACTAGCGGATCCAGGATATAAAAAATAAAATAAACATCCTGGAGTTTGGTTGCAATTGTACTTCACCTGTTTAAATGTAATTAATTTTACATATGCAGCTAATTTTACATCTTGACCTCATATGACCTTTGACCTTGGTATGTGACCTTTGACCTCATTAACATATGAATGTTTCCATGTTGCATCCGTGACCCAAGTTTGGTTGCAATTGGTCATTGTATGGAAAAATGAACAAGAGACAAAAAAAAATGAACAAGAGACAACAAAAAAAGTGTACTAAATTTTACATCTTGACCTCAGATGACCTTTGCCCTTTCTATGCGACCTTTGACCTCATTAACATATGCGGGTTTCCATGTTGTATCTATGACTGAAGTTTGGTTGCAATTGGTCATTGTATGGAAAAGAAATGGAAAAATGTAATCAATTTTACATATGCAGCCATTTCTACATTTACATCTTGACCTCAGATGACCTTTGACCTTGGTATGTGACCTTTGACCTCATTAACATATGAAGGTTTCGATGTCGTATCTATGACCAAAGTTAGGTTACAATTGGTCATTGTATGGAAAAGAAATGGACAAATGTAATCAATTTTACATATGCAGCTTGACCTCGGATGACCTTTGACCTTGGTATGTGACCTTTGACCTCATTAACATATGAAGGTTCCCATGTTGCATCTATGACCGAAGTTTGATTGCAATTGGACATTGTATGGAAAAGAAATGGAAAAATGTAATCAATTTTACATATGCAGCCATTTCTACATTTACATCTTGACCTCAGATGACCTTTGACCTTGGTATGTGACCTTTGACCTCATTAAAATATGAAGGTTTCCATGTTGTATCTATGACCAAAGTTTGGTTACAATTGGTCATTGTATGGAAAAGAAATGGACAAATGTAATCAATTTTACATATGCAGCCACTTTTACATATACATCTTGACCTCGGATGACCTTTGACCTTGGTATGTAACCTTTGACCTCATTAACATATGAAGGTTTCCATGTTGCATCTATGACCGAAGTTTGATTGCAATTGGACATTGTATGGAAAAGAAATGGACAAAACTAAAAGTGTATACCAAATTGTTGAAAAAAGTGTATACCAAATTGTTGACACACACTACACACACACCCCTGTTTGTAATGACCTGCAAAAGAGGACCCAGTTTTGGCACTATCCAAACGAGGACCCACCAACCTGGACACACACCGACACACCGAGGACCAAAATGGCGGCTTACACGGGTGACAAACCGCCAATTAGACTGTGTACTATCTCACTGAGGCCTAAGGGGGGTAGAGGTGATACGAGGACCTCGTTTAAATAGCGTTTTAACGTTGTTTGCAATATTTTGCACGTATCAAGGAACCGAGGTCGTCCACGTTTGCAGGTGTGTCCTCAGTTGGAATGTAAAAGACGGGTGTGCGTCCTCGTTTGCAGGTATTTGTCAACGCACCCCACACACACAGACACAGACTACACACTACACACGAAGGATGCTGCCATAAGGTCTCTTCCTACGGACGACCTAAAAAGGAAAAAGGAGGAAGGAAAGAGGAAAAAGAGGGAAGAGAAAAAGAGGAAAAAGAAGAGGGGAAAAGGAGAGAAAAGAAAAAAAAGGAAAAAGGGAAAATAGAAGGGAAATAGAAAAGAGAGAACAAGATGACGAATAGGCCTAGGGCAGGGCAAAGCTAGATTCAATTTGAAGTGAGGCAGTGAAGCCACAAACTGACGCATGTGGATGGAAGTATCATACAGGTTATCTCAAGCCCTTCAAAGAACATTTACAATATCATCAGGGCAGGCAGTCAATGAAAACTGTGAAAAGAAGACGAGTCGAGTCGTGAAGGTGGATCTGAGGAAAGTTATACAACGAGGGTTCCGAGCTATAGGAAATTCAATTATATCAATGCAGCACTAAAAAATGAAGGAAGAACTGTTGAGAACGTCCTAGAAAACCTTGAGGAAAAATTGGATCAATGAGATATAAAGAAAAACCATAAGCACCAAACAAGTTGGAAAGTAGTATAGTTTGAGGAAATGGCCAATCATCAACATCAAGAGGAATAAACAGTAACATGAATGGAGATGACTAAACGGACAGCAGCTGACACCAACATCTCAGATTTGAGGATATCATATTTTGCTAAAAGGATGAAAAGGGAAGACAAGGCCAAATTGATAGTCACATTTAAAGAAACCCTTTCAATGCAAAAATAGAGAAAGTTAAAAAAGGAGATGCACATGAAAAATACACAAACAGACATAAATCTCAATAATTGTAATCACAAGCGTACAAATGGGACTACGGGATGCCAGCAGGAGTTCAAAGATAAAAGTAACCAGTGGTCTCTTTACTCTCTTCATATCCATGCGAGTGATGCGACAATAAAAGTTTGACAGCTCTTTTATAAAGCTTGCTCGTGCAGATTTCTATGTGAAGTGCATACATCTTGTACCATGTACCAGAGTCTATCATTCATTCATGTAACCAAGAGGATCATACCGTACTATTACTATTATTTGAGATCTGGTAAGGAAAACTATGAATATGGAAGCTTTCAAAATCAAATTAGTGTGTATACTATACTTTGAGAATGACTTATTACTGAGTCATGAGGAAAATAATTGATCTGAGCAAACAGGTTAAACTTTAAACAATGAATGTTCAGTGCAGTTAACATGTAGGGGTGTAAACTACCCCAAGTTGGAGTATATTATTATTTATGCTAACATGTATATTACAACCTATTCATAATCTGGTGCTGGTTGGTGTTCATGAAATAGCCCTTTCTGCATCAAAAATCTTGTTTGATTAATTTATTTTGCATGCTGAATTCAATTACCATGATATGATGGAGTAAATTGTCATGATTGTTGGACTGGAATTTATTTTAGTACATTCAAATGGTAGACCTTTGTATTCGTTCATGCTCATTGTTGAAAAAATAACATGGAATCGAATGTCAAACTTAAACTAATATGTAATTGAATTGGGTTGTGAGTTCTTATAACTCTGATGAGTGTTATTTTAAAAATGGTTTTGTTATTGCAAATCAATATCCCGACTGACACCCTGGCCCACAGAGCATGTTGCAATACAAATAACTGTTTATGTCTCCTTCATAACAAGAATTATCTTTAGCATTGGTTATCAAATTTAAGTTTTAAGTAATGGCATTCCCTGTTTTACAGATGGTCCTCACCGTCTTCCAAGCACATGTCATAGTTAACCGTGTCTCAAGTTCAAGTTCCTTTATATCACCTCACCGTCTTCCAAGCACATGTCATAGTTAACCGTGTCTCAAGTTCAAGTTCCTTTATATCAAGAAAGATGTCCAAGTCAAGTCAAGTCATCCCAGTCCGGTCAAATCAGTGGTTGAATGACGTGGGCAAATGCATAGTTAGATAGCTGCAAACTGAAAAGGATTACCTTTAGTGTTAACAGAACACATTAGTTTTTAAGTTGTAAATGTAATAATGGCATTCTCTGTCGTTGTCATAATAATGAATGAGTAGATATTTAAGCTAATGTTTGTGACAAAACATATTAATAGTATGTTAACATTCTTACTTTTGAAGTGCTGCATAAGCTATTTTATGTTACCATTGTTACGGATTGATTGAGGAAATCTTGAACCTTTGGACCATGCTCCTGAGGAAGAAATGACTTTTTGCACCCCTGCCCCTCCCCTTGCACTGTCTATGCTCATGGTCCTGAAAACGTTCATGAAGCCATCTAGTTCCAAACGCACAAAAATGTCTAGTTTTCTAACCATAATAGTCCCGAAAACGTTCCTGAAATATGTTGTTATAAAGCTTGAATATTTAATAAACATTGAAACCAATTCGCGCAAAGCGTGCAAAAAATGGCTATTTTAACCCTAAAAAGCTTCAGAAAAAACGTTTACTGAGCCATCATGTTTTAAGCTTGAGTAATTTACGCGTACAAACTGTCAGTGTTTTAAATTAAATTGGTCCAGAAAAACTTTCTTTAACCCATGATTTTGTAACGTGAATAATGAAAATGAAAACTTATTCGCGTGAAGCGCGCAAATATGTCTAATTTGTTCACTAAAATGGTCTAGAAAACGTTCCTGAAACCATTAAACATTGAGACTAATTTTGTGCAAAAATGGCTTCTTTTGAGGGGGCATCGTCCCTGCCAATTATGGGGGCGTGCCCCCTCCCCTTGCACTGTCTATGCTCGTTACCTCTTTTGTCAATGGGGGGGGGGCTGCTGGGGCCCCCTGGTTATGCCACTGGTGGTGAGGGAATGCCGTTGGCGGGGATTCAGAGGGCCGAGCTGTTGGGTTTTTACTTGCCTAGGTGACTTGAAACTCTCCTTGCTATCAATATTTACATTTGTTATAAAACACTGACATGGTTCAGAGACGCAAAGATAAAGTGAAAGACACTAATAAAAGCTCCCTCTCCCTTTCCTTCCCCTCCTCCTCCCCTCCTTTCCTCCTCTTTCCTTCTCCCCTCCCCTTTCTCCCCTCTCTTTTATTTTTTCCCATCTGGGGACCCAGGAGACTTGAGCCCCTAAAGCCTAAGTATAAGTTATTGAATAACCCTCGTATAATAGTGAACTCAAATTTCCTATACGCCAGTATGCGATGACTATTGACTAACTACATTATAATTGCCAAATTGTGTTGCGCAATATCATAATCATGTATAAGTGTATGAAGTTTATCAGAGCCAGCCCAGTGCACTGGCTTAGTGCTGTGGCTACTTCAATACTTTCAAATGATTGAGGGTCGTGGGTTCGACTCCCGCAAAGGCCATCTACGCCACCTGGTGACGCTTTTGTATAATTGATTCCAAATTTGCATAGCATATTAACACATAATAAAAACTTGTAGGCCTGTAGATTCACCAAGAAACGTTTTTCTTGAAAAGGCGGAAAGGCAAGCGGCCAATGCATTATTTGTCTCAAATATTTTCCGATTTGGGAAAAAAAGCAACCATTTGCGTCAGGGGAGGAAGATGAACACCAAAGCCAAAGAAAGGGGAAATGTGTGTGTGTGTGTGTGTGTTAGGGGGGGGGGGGGGGGGGGGTGGGGGTACACGCTATTTCCCTATCCAGACAGACAATACGGAGGATACTATTTTGTACAGAAGTAATAAAACACACATGTTGAAATGTTCGTTGATACAGCCTTCAGGTGCATAGTCGATGATTTAATTAAATGTTAAATGAAAATGAATTAATATAAAATTGTTTATGGACATCGTTTATGGTTGAATTTAAAATGGAATGTTCAGTCCAAAAATATGTTGGCAGTCTTCTGTTTGGTTGACTGCAGGAACTAGATTTACTAAAATATCTCAAGTGAAATGTATCTTTGCTGTGTATATAAGCACAAATATATTTAGCAAACAACACTGCTACCAGTAAGAGACATACCAACAATATAGTGTGAACTACATTGTATAGATGAACCTGTAGTACCAGTTCATGTGATTGCTAAATTATTGGATTATAAGTTTCAGTTTCAACTATCATGATAGTATCACTAATAAACGAAATGCAACATAAAAACATGTGACCGAGACCAATTAGAAGCCTTGATCATGATAATTATGTGGTAATTTGTTTGGCTCTATCGGTTCCAATCGGTTTGAATTAGATTTCATGTTAATGAAGACTCTCAAACAAATATATTTACAGAAATCCATCTTATCATTCAAATACTCGTAAAGGTTAGATGTAATCAAAAAACTTACGATTCATACAAAACATGAAATGACGACAGCATACAATAATTTATTCAATCACTATACACAAAGTTTAGATATCTGGAAATCTAAATTGTAATTACAATTGGTTTCATCAATAGTCATATACCTCTTTTGTACACACTGGTGGTAGGCCTATACTTTCTTGACCTTTGACCTAATGAAACTAACCTTGCAGATATGGCAAAGTATTCTTTTTATGGCTTGTGGTAAACCATCTGAACAATGTCAGACAATGTTCGGAGCATTTTAAGAATTTGACCCTGTACAAAGAATTTCGGGAAAAGTTTACCTTTGACCTATTATAATTTTACCCTACAATCTCGGCAACTGAGCATCGGAATCATTCATTTTTTTGCCTCATATATCGAGGGTTGGGCGCCAGAAGGCCGTAACTCAACTTTTGGGCAAAATGAGATTTTGGTACCAAAATAATCTATATAATAGTAGAGTCATTATCTTGGATTCCGTGACCAATTTCTTGATACCTTAGTTTCTTAGTGAATTTGTCAACTAGAACCATTTTAAAAGAAAATGAGCTCCCATGCACCTCTCAAAAGTGACGGGAATGTTCTTCTATAGCGCAAATTCCAAAATGGCCGCCATACAGGGGCCCAAAAATTCAAATGGCTTTAATTAAGCTAAAAAGCACACCAAATTGTTCAGCTGAGCACAAGGATTCCGAAAAAGTAGTTGCCCTACTTCCGATGTTTGGGTAACGAGTTATCGGGTAAAACGTAAAAAGGTCATTTTGATTTGATTTGATTTTATTTGGGTCCTACGACCCTGTATAACCCAATAAGCTTATTTCCATTGGGGTCCGTAAGATGAGTGAACAGATACAGACCGGGATGATCCCCTACTCTTTACGAAAGAGTCTGTAACCTTTTAACATGCTCTGGTATTGCTCTTCCGATGCACGGGACCACCATTTATAAGTGACTTCCGAACCACTGTTTTTTGCTGCCATTAGGAAATCGTCACAATCATTTTGCTTCATTTACCAGGCTACCGACAGCGCACACAGTATCAGCACTTGGATTGTAATATCCCCTAACAGCTCCCCAATCTCGTTTGGGTCGATGAAGCAATTGAGACTTAGTACCTTGCCCAAGGATACAAACAAGTTGGCTGTAGCGGGGCTAGAACTCACAATCTTTGCATCGTGAGACGGGCATGCTATCCACAAGACCACACGTTGACCTTTGCATATGGGGTCAAAATTTAAACTTGCTCCGATTTTGAAAAACGATATCTCAAATTGTTCGTCTGATTGCAAGAATTCCAGAAATGATGTTACCACCTAGAGTGTCTGTTGTACCTTATAAAAGGGTCAAAAGGTCAGATTCTATATATAGGTCAATGTACCTTGACCTTTTGACCTACACAAAATATTCCCGGTGGTAAAAAAACCAACTATTTCTGGAATCCTTGTGATCATACAAACAATATGAGATATTTTACCTGATAACTCGTTAACCAAACATCGGAAGTAGGGCAAACTATACTTTTTCGGAATCCTTGTGCTCAGCCGAACAATTTGGTGTGCTTTTTAGCTTAATTAAAGCCATTTTATTTTTTGGGCCCCTGTATGGCGGCCATTTTGGAATTTGCGCTATAAAAGAACATTCCCATCACTTTTGAGAGGTGCATGGGAGCTCATTTTCTCTTAAAATGGTTCTAGTTGACAAATTCAAGATTTGAGTCACGGAATCCAAGATAATGACTCTACTATAACCCACAGATTTTAAGAACCATATTATGTGTTCTTTTCGAGGGGCCCTCTACCTATGATTTTTTTTTTTTGAAAATAGATTTTCTTGCAGATTTACATTTCTGATCATAAATCATAAATATATTCTGAGTTACAGAGTGATACGGTTCCTAATTACTTCAAATTAGGTTGAAAATAGATTGTTCTCTAGCGAACAATCTATTTTCACTCTAAAAACCATGATTAGGAATTGTATCGCTCTGTAACTCCGAATGTATTCATGATTTATGATCAGAAATGTGAATCTGCAAGACCATCTACTTTCAAAAAGAAATCAAGGATAGAGGACGCCCCCTTGAAAAATCACATAATATGCCTGTAACTCATAAACACTCTCAATTGAAGATAATGGCCAATTCCACATAGCCCCAACTCAATGTAACAGGTTTCAGTCAATGCCAGAAGGCCTTAACTCAGACTTACATCCTTCTGGCACTCACTGAATTGACATAATGAGTGAGTTAAGGCTTGTGATCATACCAATTGCCAACCTGTACAACATAAAAAATAAAGCAGTAGCTCAAATGATTGTAAATTCAGTTAGTGCCAAAAGCATTTCTTTATTAATAAATATTGTCGTAATTAATTATCTCAAATAGAAAATAATAACTGGTTCATTAATAGCACTAAGTGTGACTTTTTTTGACTATAATCAGAGGTATAAGTTGGGTGCTACAGTGTGTTGTAATGGGTCGCAAATACTCAAAGTTAATATCTCAAAATAGCTCAACCCTCGATATTATCACAGAAAAAGTTTGAAATGCATTTCCACATAATCAGAGTATTTTTGCATCTTGACCCCTTTAGACTTTTTAATCTTTGACAGCAGCCTCCCGTACAGAATGTGACCCGACAGCAATACAAAATATTGACTCTTGGCACCCAACTAAACTAATCACATCATCAAGCCTTTTGTACCTTCTCAGCTGATTAAACAAAACAAAAAATCCTGTCAATGTACTATGTACAGAAACTTGGAAAGCCTCCCTTTTTATCAAACATCATACCGTCGGTCTATACGTACAGGGGTCTTGAGCGCCTCCCCCAATCTTTGCCAAAATAATCGTTGCCCTACTCTGTTCCTTGGCCATTTCAGATATTCCTTCTTACACAACAGTTGTCTTAATGACATTGTCAGCTTATTGTCTGGTATATCATCCAATAACACCAGAATAAGAACATCACGATTTTCATGAAACAATCTCATCTGAGCCATTTGCATCTCATAATAACACCACTCACTTTCCACAAAGTGTGGCGTCATAACCAAGATAGTCTTACGACTTTGCAGGATACTCTCAGATATAGTTTGTATAATAGATTGTCCTGGTATGAAATCTCTTCCCTTAATGCACAATCGAAGTGGTTCGGGTTCTTCTTCCATATTAGGTCGAAGTTCATTGAATACCCAACCTTCATCATGCTCACAATCTTCATCATAAGCAACATAAGCATGGTATTGTGGATGACCATCCATCTGAACCATTTCAAATTCATCATCATCTTCAGGAAATGGTTGTAGATTTCTGTAGAATAGAAATATCCTATACTTGATATGCCAGCGATAATGATATAGCAGAATGATACTTATACAAAGTACCAGTAGGAATGGGATACTGATACTAAGGTAGAAGCCAATATGTGATCTACAATCCAATTCAATTGATGTAACACTCATGCCTTCCACAGCATCAGGACTGACACATATGTATTGGTTTGGTGACAACCAAGTTATTGTGTCAGAAAGAATCCAGGTCTTGAATGGTTGGATGTCACATGTACATAGAAAAGGATTTTGACTTAAATCTAGTTTTTCTAGAGTTGAGTCACTTTGTCTTGATAGTAACCATGTTGGTATAGTTGTTATTTGATTCCTGGAAAGAATGAGATTCTTAAGGAGGTGCAGGTGTTCAAGACCATCTAGGGATATCAGTGTGTTGCCTTCCAAGTCAAGATTCACAAGATTTGGAAATGATGTCAATATTTCATTGTTAATGGTTTTGATATTATTGGAACTTAGATCAAGCATTTCAAGTATTGGTGCTTTGATGAACAGTATCTGTTTGATGGAGGTCACTTTGTTTCTTGCCATACCCAAGATGCGTAGATGAGATAAGATGTTTACTGGCTGATTCAAAGCCAGTGAATTGATGTTGGTCACAGACCCTGATAGATCAAGTTCCATAAGATGAAAGCATCTATCAAGAGCAAGGAATGATGGGAAGGCATAAATAGGTGCATTTGATAGTATTACATGTTGTAAATTTGGAAGCATGATACACATGGGTATGGCAAATGATATGCTTTTCACTCTACTTAACTGCAATGATGTTAATGACTCTAATGGTTTAATTTCAACAATTGCTCCAAAAGGGTCATTCTGACTTTCATCAAGAATTATCTGGGTAAGATTGTGAAATGTATTCACCCAGTTATTTAATAGGCCTACTCTATTGCCTCCTAAATTCAGGTGTGTTAAATAAGGTACTGCAGAAAATGCATCTGGAGCTATTTTACCAGAAATACTGTTGAAACTAAGATCCAGCCACATCAAAGTTTTTGTTGCGGTAAATGTACCTAATGCTGCAGAGGGAATTGAAGCCAGCTGGTTATTATGTAGAAGTAGTTTGTTTAGTTTTTGCAGACCATAAAATGCATTTGTTGCTAAATTGGTGATATGATTGGCACTCAAATCTAACATGGTAAGCTGTGATACCCAGATAAAACTGTAATCTTTAATGCTTTCTATATCATAGAGATACAATGATAACACATGTAGAGTTGAATTCCATTTCTTAAGGAGTTGAAGGGTGGTGTTATCCAGAACATTTATGATACTTGAAACGCTTGGAAAAAAGTACAACTTCTCTAGAGGAGAATGAAGTAGTGAAAGTGTTGGTAATGCGTCATATTTGATAAATATCTCTTTTGCATGTGTCAATCTTGAAAACGCTCCTGATTCTATAGTAAAATTTCCAGAAGCCCATATCCACATTATAGTTATGTTCTCTATGGGTAAGTCTGAAAATTGGTCAAAAGTGTGGTTGGTGATGTTTGAGCTGACATGTTTAGAGTATAACCAGATGGTATTCAGGTGTTTTAAGTTTTGGAAGTCTTTCCCTATTTGCAGTGATGTGAAATTGCCTGATATGTGTAGTGTTTGAAGTAACTGTAGAGGTCGTAGCGCTTGGCTTGATATAACTTTTTGTAATGCACTAAATGTGTCTCTCATATACAGATAAAGCAGTTGTGATAAATCACTAAATATATTTGTTGGTAGAAAAGCGAGTATGTTGTTAGATAAATCCAATGTTTTGAGCATGTACAGTCCAGTAAATGAAGTATCAGATAATATGGATATCTGATTATTACTCAGAACCAGTAGTTGTAGATTTGATAGCTGAAGAAAAGGTGCACCATTGATTTCTGTCAGGTTGTTATAGCTCAGATCCAATTCAGTGGTGATGTTATCATGATTCAATATTGGTGGTATATCAACTAGATCTCTCTTACTGCAGTCCATATGCATGGTATCATGAATCTTGCAGGCCAAACTTTGTGGTGGATACATATACTTTAGATGACCACGAGAAGATGATGTTTGGATAAAGAGCAATACACAAATAACAGACAGACATCCAGTGATCCATTGTGCACATTTAGGAAATGACATAATGCACAAAGTGTATGGTGGTGATGAATCCGTTAACCTTTGCACTATTGATAGATGAATATTGCGAACAAGATCTGGTTCTAGTGGTTGTAAAACACACAAGTCCTGTGATTGTCTTCAGTCCCCAAAAAATCTTTGCTATGGTTGATGACAGAAGCTAATGTCTGCTGGTGATTTAAAACATCTAAAGTGATATGTATCCAGGCGCTGTATGTTGTGATAAGCAAAAATATTTAGCAAAAATGAAAAATACACTGCTACCAGTAGGAGATATGATGCATGTATACCAATACTAGTATGAACTGCATTGAAGGTGCAAGTTGTATCCTGACTGAGAGTAATATCAGTTCATGTGATTACTTGTGTTCGTGGAAAATAAATCTTTGTTTCAAGTAACATGATAGTATAACTAAATAAAGGAAATACAATATACAAACATGTGACCAAGACCAAATCCTTTATTAGGAAATTTTGTTTCAGTATCAGGCCATACTGGATCATTTTATATGTGCCAGTATTGAGCGTTGAAGGTATATTATGTGATCTTTCGCCCTCAACATCGAAAAAAAATTTGAAAGAAGATTTTCTTGCAGATTTACATTTCTGATCATAAATCTTACATACATTCCAAGTTACAGGGCGATACGATTCTTAATTACTTCAAAATCATGATTTTAGAGTGAAAATAAACTGTCGGATAACCGACAGTTTATTATTTTCACTCTAAATTCACTCTAAAACCATGATTTTGAGGTAATTAGGAATCGTATCGCTCTGTAACTTGGAATGTATGTATGATTTATGATCAGAAATGTAAATCTGCAAGAAAATCTATTTTCTAAAAAAAATAATGAATAGAGGGCGCTCTCTGGAAAAGATCACATAATATGCCTTTAAGTGGACGATACTAGTACATGTACATTCCAGTCTCTGGGACCTAAAGTACTCTCTTCCAATGTCCTTGGTTCTTTCAAGGTTTCCAAGTTAAGTGATATCTTTACTGCAATCGCAATCACGTGGCAGGTTTCCCTTCAGTGTCTTGTTATCACGAGGACATCTTGGCTATACAACAATGTCTTGGGTTTTGGTATGCTGCTCCCATGATTACAACGATGTTGTATAGATTTCTTTACAGTTTGATTGCATAACTTTCCTTGTATTGTCGTATGTGAGCATAATTTAAATGAGTCTAATAGCTTGTAATAGATAGTCTCCTGATAAGCAAACTAAATATGCTACCTTAACAGCATATCATCAAAAACGCAATGTGTAAAGCAGTAGGCGATACAATGAAACTATTTAAAAGGGTTTTAAAAAGTTAAACATGTTTAGGCCTAAATCCCTTAGATTTTTTGAATGGGTTTGGCTTACATATTAAGCAGTACACAAGTACTGTCTCATTCTTATTACGTCATGTCTTACCATTATAACCCTAAACCTTCCTCAACGCCACAAATGTCTACAACCACGCTAGCTGCTGGTACTGTGTGCATAACAGGTCTATATACATTCCAGTGGCTAATCAAATTAGTCTCCCTGATAGTTTAATTGTCAAAAACATGCTCAAAGGAGTTAAGTAAAAGAGCATAAATTTCACTGGCATATACACACTTTTCCCTGGTATTTTTGTATGAAACAGATGTTTGGTTACAAAACATGCTTCTTTCTCTTGGATCGCCCCCATTCCATTTCAATGGAATTTTTATTTAATGTTAGTTTTGATTTTAGTAATACAAGTATTATCAATACTTTCCCATAACCTGTTGTGTAGGTAATTAAAGAGGTTTGTGTAGTTGTTGTACAATTGACTGTGAAAGATAAGACACATTTAGTTCAGTATAACCATTGGATGTCGGGTGATCGAAACCCATAGCAGTTTTCCTTTTGTTGTTTCCTTATACATCGTTTTATGAAAGCAACATATGAAAAGTGATATAGTTTCAAACTATGTTATCATAGGTTTTATCTATGATATTATTAAAGCAATAGCATGATTTTTTTTAAACTTTAAACATATTTGTTTTATCTCTTATAATAAAGTTTGACTATCAGGCAAGACATTCCTGGACTCATAAATCAATCTTGATTGTATTTTCCGTAGGAAAATCTTATAACTTTACTAAATCGCAATGGAAATCTGACGGAACAAATACGAGATGTGCTTGGTAACCTCCCCGCGTAGTGTGTTGAAAATGCACATTTGGAAACGGCACAGATTTTCATTAAATGATGCTAAACGATCCAGGGACCCTCCCGACTCCAGCCTTATGTACCAGCCACTAAGCCACGGCCCTCAGCTACTCGTTCGCGCAGTATACCGTGCTCACTATATAGGCTCGGTTGATTATGTCATTGAAAATCGGCGGCACAGGTGTTTTGAGATGGACTTAGGATTAGCATTTTTTAGCACCCAGGGGGGGGGGGGGGGGGGTTAGGATTAACTTATTAACTAAACCCACAGTAGACTGAGGTTGTAGAATATTGCACCAATTATTTATTGACCAAACAGGCTACAATGATAGAAAATATTGTTCGAACACTTTGTAGGTGTAATGTAAAGTGTTCCCCCTTCTTCCCCTGATCAATGTTGAATCCCACAAATTGCCCACCCTCAGCGCAGGGCCTTGCAACATTGATCGGTGGGGAAGGCGAGGGGTATGAGGAAGGGAATACTTTAGGCTACCATAAACAAGTTTTGATTTTCATGTGACTCAAATAGATTTTTTCTATGATTGTAGATAGACATTTGGATGAAACTTTTTGGGACAATTTGTTACCAAATATTACCATTTCAATGAAAATTTGTACCGTTTCCGTATTATCAACCCACTACACGGAGAGAAAATGCTGTGTATGGCATTGCAAGGCCTGATGACCACTGGGGATATCGATCACACATTGCAATTGCAATTTACATGACAAATATGAGATGTGCTTGGTAAAACTCCCTGCATAGTGTGTTGTTAAAATGTTGGAAACGGCACAGATTTTCATTAAATGATGCTAATTAATAATAATAAATAATAATGTGGATTTATAATGCGCACTAATCCACCAAAAATGGTGCTCGAGGCGCGATACAAAAAATAACTTACATTACAACATACAATTTTAAAGTACAACTTAATCTACAATAATTTAACTAAACACAACTTACAAATTATGGCTTATCTTTGTTGTTTGGTGGCAAATTTAGTACCAAATTGTGCCCAAAAAATCATTGTTGAGCTCTTTATGTATGAAAACACTTGAAGAAGAAAAAATTAAACAAATCAAAGAAGTAACATTTTCAACAAATCTCATAAACAATGATCAACAACTGAGCCCTTGTTTTGATTTTGTTGTTGCATACTGCTGCACGGTTGGTGGCAAAAACTACAAGTTAGCTTTAGTTGAGGATGTTATCAACAGATATACAATGACCTAGTGGACAATGTGTATAAACAGGAGCATATGCCACTCATCATGTCTATGTATAGTTCAATCAGTTCCAAATTGGCGAGAAATATGCAGTTTTTTATCTCTCTGCAAACAAAAGTAATCAAAGGGTACATGTGCAATTATACGCACGCGATTGTGGCTGAATGTGCATTTGATGCACAATGGGCTTGTTGCATTCATTCACAATGCGCTTGCTGCATACTTCTGCATTCTACCTACATTCTTCTGTATTAATTCGCTGTTTTAAGGAGGCTCGCCTATTTGGAGCTGGTCAAACTATAGGGATGAGTGTAAAAGACAGGCATTACATACAAATGTCAATGTCAGTGTCTATATATGTTTACATGGACAGGACTCCATGTTCAATCATTCATTATGCTATAGTCACTGTCATACTGCAATGGACAAAATTCATGCTATTTCATGCACACGTTTAAATGCTTAAAGGCATATTATGTGATCTTTTCCAAGTAGCGCCCTCTATCATTGATTTTTTCTATGAAAGCAGATTTTCTTGCAGATTTGCATTTTTGATCATAAATCATAAAGATCTTCTAAGTTACAGATCGATACGATTCTTAATTACTTCATAATCATGGTTTGAAAATAGATTGTACCGAGCGGTACAATCTATTTTTCAAATTTTACTCTAAATTCACTCCTAAAACCATGAGTTTGAGGTTATTAGGAATTGTATCGCTCTGTAACTTGGAATATATTTATGATTTATGATCAGAAAAGTAAATCTGCAAGAAAATCTGCTTCCAATTTTGTTTGAGGATTGCGGGCGTTCCCTGGAAAAGATCACATAATATACCTTTAAAATGCTCGAACAACTATGCATGCATATGCATGACGATTTCAACATTGACCAATCAGGATACGCAGTCATTTCTGAAAACGTCCAGTATATACTTCCGATTGAATGTATGCGTAGGGGTGCACATATGCACACATTGGTGGAATATATCCATTGCAGTATGATGCTGACTCTTTTTTAATAGCAGAGCATACTTACCATACGTGGTATATAGTAACACTCTGAACACCGTAATACTGTTGCATCTATCAATATGATAATAGGGTTTTCTGTTGACAGATGATGTATAATCTCATCCTTTGTCACACCCCTAAACAAAATGGTAGAAACAAACAAAATTATCACTACCATAATCAAAGTGTAACAATCAAGGAAAAAGAAGAAAAGACTTTCCTGGACTCATAATCATAAATCTGTCTTGATCACATTTTCCGTAAAAAACATCACATCACAGAGCTTTAGTGAATCACAAACGAAATCTGCTTCGAATTTTGAGAATTTGTCAACAATTTTTTCCAATTTTCATAATAAAGCATTCCCTTCAATATACATTGTATTCACTTGTGTGCAGTTGTGATCGTAGCAGGAAACACTGTAAACGGTGACTTTAACAGTGTTAAACCATGCAATTATATTTATCATTACAAACAAGAAAACCACACAGAAATCCAACAACTTATTTTCAAAATTTGATTTTGATGGAAGAAGGAAACATATCGCTCTGCAATTTGACCAAAAATTGCATTTTGATGACAAAATCAAAGATAGAGGGGGTTTCATCCGAAAGACCGCATACTATGCCTTTAATACTCCCTATATATAGTTTAAATGGTTGTCTCACCTTTTTTCTACCTTTATATTTTTCTCTGCAACACTTGCAAATAGTGTGCTGACCCTTTTCTCTTCATTGTTGAAACTCATAACTTTTTTATAGAAGCCCTAGTGGAAAAAAACATGATATAACACATATTTAGTAACAATATTGATTCACAATCTTTTTCCCTCTTCTACAATGGCTCAATCTTATTTTAAAAAAAATACTGGTTGGGTTGGTCAGTTTTCCCCTTTAAAATGAACTTTAAAAATCTAAACAAATCTGTAAGCATTTTGCTGGTTTTGACAAGCCAACAATTCATTTGCACGTGAAAAATGTTTTCACCAATTTCTAAACAAATGAGTCGGTTGGGCCCGTAGAGTATGGTTTCTTTTTTTTCATCGCCTAAACATTGTTACTTTACACTGATTGATTTTACTAATTATCATGCGAAAAATAGAAACTTGTTTATGGATGCTTTAATTTTCTCTTTAAGAATGCCCCTCCCTTACTTCACAAATGCATGTTGCAAGGGCACATGTTTCATGTGCTCATACATTGATCAGATCTCATTGCCTATAAGGACAATACTCTTCTTTGATTATTGTGGTTACACACAATTATGATGCACTCATCAGACTACACACTCATACATATTGTATGTGCCGTGCAGTGCTAGATAGGCATTGGTGCTAGATAGGCAACTCCCGCGTATTTGCTGCACGCAGTGAAGCTGAACGATTTCTCACACAGCCATGCGTACGTGTGAAAAATATTACTCACATACACAGCCTTTTCCGCATTATTTTTCAGTGAACCATATATTATTAAGATGTCTCGACGCGAGATTATGCCACACTTCTCTTATGAATATTCAGTTGGGAATGGAAAAATACCCAACTGAATATTCATGAGCTGAATCAACACAGGAAGATAAGCCATCACCTCCCAACTTGATGTGACACAGAGTATAGAATCATGTGTCTCATGAAAACTGTCATGTTGCATTTATTCCGTAAACAGATTTGATATGTGTATGGGACTAACCAGACACTAATACACTTCTTCAGTGTTTCAAATAAGCAAACATTTTCACAGGCTAAATAGGCCCGTAGTCATAAATCATTGGGGCCCTCACTATTTTGTGTGGGCTTGTATAAATCAATCAAAATTTAAAAGTTCATCATAAAAATAAAGTGTGAAAAACATTCATACTTTAATCTTTGTGGGTATATTGAGCATATTATTAGCTATAAGCAGAGTTTGGGAGCATGAGAGCAGTGCTCAAATACTCTTGCTAAGCAGTGTACAGAATTTCCCAGGGCCCTTTTGGGCCCACATGATTTTCAAGGGCTGAGCCCTTGTTATTTGAAACGCTGCCTTTCTTCTAGCACCAACTGAAGAGGAATAAGTTAAGAATTAAAATTGTAATAATTACCACATTTTGATATGATGGATCAACTCCTAATGTCTGTGTACAGAAGAAATGTGCAATGCCATACTCTTGTACAATATATGCGAGATCTATTGTCCAGGCTCTATGAAGAAAAAAACAACAATACTAAATGTTAATGCACAATTCCATTTTCTAAAGTAGCAAGTATGTGTACTGTATTATCCCTATTAAGCGCCCAGGACCGTATAAGCGCCCACCCCTGTTTTCTCAATGACTACCAACAAACAATCCCTTATAAGTGCCCGCCTTTTCAAATGGTCAGCATCCTCAAATGACCACTTGTACATATATTTCATTTAGTACATGAAATGGTCAGCCTCCTCATATGACCATCAAATGGTCAGCATCTTCAAATGACCATCAAATGGTCAGCATCTTCAAATGACCATCAAATGGTCAGCATCTTCAACTGATCACTTGTACAAGTTATATTTAGTATGATAAATGAGTTTATAAAAAAAGGTAACATAATAAGCGCCCACCCAAAATGACTTTGCTAACCGCCCTGGGCGCTTAATAGGGATAATACGGTACATATTTTAAAAAGTGGGGGCTACAGGGGCAAGTGCGACCAAGTGGAATGAGTACTGTCTCAGAATTGGAAGGTTGTGATTTCAAGTCCAAATGCGGCCAACGTGTTGTGTCCTTGGGCAAGACACTTTACCGCACTTGCCTCTCTCCACCCAGGCGTTACAATGGGGAGCTATTTGGGGATGATTACAATATAGTTTCGGATAGGAATGTGCGCAAACATCAGTATTTGTAAGATACGCAGCAACCTAAATTATAGTGGCAGCGAATTAAATTATGTACGAGCTTTGAGCAAATTTGGTGGAAATTTAATTTAATTTAATTTTTTACAAAGCGTCAAGAGGGCAACTCAGATTCGTGACAGCAGTGTGCCACCCATTCCTTGAAATCCTGACCTGACCAATTTCTGTTCTTAAAAGTGGAATTATTCTGAAGAAGCGGTTGGTACTGTTTATAAATATACATGGAACATTCCTTAATTTCTCCCAAATGAGTTAAACATGTACAGACTTGTTCATGCTAGGTGTTATATATAGTGCATTGCAGTGTGTTATCGCAATGGAGTTAATAAGGCCAAACAAAGAAGAAAGTTTGTCTCAGAAACATTTTGCAAAAAAGCAAAGTGCTACGCGATTTTTTATTTTTTTAGAAAATAGGATATGAGGTATGCAATTTTTTTTTATTGATTTTTTTGCTAATCCAAGCTTACAGAGAACTTTTTTCCCCTTTTTTTATTAAAAATAAAAAATAATAAAAATAAATAAAAAAGAAGGAAAAAAATTTAAAAAGAAGAAGAAAGGCCTCAGCGCATAGACCTACGCGCCGTAGCTCATTTCACATACCAATGTGGGAGGGCTTCTGAGACAAACCTTCTTCTTTGTTTGGCCTAAGTATTCAACTGCCTTTCCAACAGGCTGCAATGCATAGCGTTAACACTGCCATTCTCATGTTTTACCACATGTCACTGGCTGGCATTGCAGGCGTGTATCTGCATTGACCCCGCATGACCTGCAATGAATTGTCATACACTGTGGAGAAAGTTGGGCGACCGCACCTCATTGCACAGTAAAAAACGCCAAAGAAAATGTCTTCTTTGATAACGCCTATAGTTTAACGTAATTAGTTCCAAATTGGCGAGAATTATGAGGCTTGTATTTATCCGCCCACAAAAAGAAACCCTGTTGTAGCACATATTTATTGGTTTAAGTGTGCGCCCACACAATATAAGCAGTATAAAGCGCAACAAGTATATGAATAAATGTGCGTGGCACACACTCACTAAGTTAGTTTGCCTATGCTCACATTAACAGATGCACACATCCGTAGGGATTCCAAAGTGTCCGCGCATAATTACAAGACTAATATTTGTTGTCAATTTGGAACTGATTATAGTATTCATGAACAAGCCTTGGAACATGACAAATTAATTTTTGAAGAAATTGTGAATTTGCACATGCATGTAAATATCAACTTATAATTTGAATATGAGACTCTGTACGGTAGTAAAACTATATATATTCTGAAAGCTTATGAATGGCCGGACACTTCTGTGAAAATTTCAAAGATACCGGACGATCGTGGCGGTTGCCATGGTAACCGTTACCCAGCATGCAATTTTTGTAACATCTTTTTTTACAAATATTTAGTAGTCCTGTATGAAAACTATACTACTTGAGCCCTTCAAAATGCTTTCAAGAGATGGGCATTATAATTCTGAACATTTTGATACCAAATTTGCTGTAGTGGGTTATTCAATTATGGCGCAACGACCAGAATCGTGTACGATCAGCACGACAAATGTACCGTAAGCCCAAAATCCAAAATGGCTGCCATACAGGGGCACAAAAATTCAAATGCCTTCAATTACACTAAAAGGCATACCAAATTGTTTGGTTGAGCACAAGGATTCCAAAAAGGTATAGTTTGCCATACTTCCGATGTTTGGTTAACGAGTTATAGGGTAAAACGTAAAAAGGTCGTGTTGACGCATTAATGTGTCTATGTCAGGTAAAGAGTTAAAGTAGGCCTAATGAAGTATAGGGAAAAAAGAAAAAAATACTTTCATAAATGAATATTAGAGGGAGAGGGACGAGGCTGGCGACCAGTTTAGAACAAAACCATCCATTTCAATTGTAGAACAAAATAGCATTAATTTCAATTATACAAAATGTGCTGCTAAAAAATGTTTTGTACTTGTACAAAACATTAGCAACACCTTTTTTATAATTGTCCCAAAATTGTTTACAAAGACTTAACCAACTGACACTTGGGTTGGGCATTAACTTTTATAATGAAATGCAAAATGCAATACTCACCCTGTATTAATACCAAGCTCCTCGCAAATCTGATCAAAATTATTTTCATCTCCATCATATTTTTTATGCAAATATCTGTAAAGTAAAAAACAATGACAAGCAATTAATTTGAATGGAAAAGTTTAATGGAGTAATTTAAATGAAAAAATATTGGCAAAATACCCATCCATATCAACGGATGCATAGACTGTCGTCTAGCTTTAGTTCAATCAGTACCACATTGGCGAGAAATATGCATTTTTTTATCTGACACATTTTTTATGTTGCTGCGTTTATGTGTGCCTACACCCAATATTCAAATTAAGTGGTAATCCGGTCTTCCTGAAGCCCAAAAATGCTGGCGGATAACTAAATTTCAATTCATGTTATCTGTTGGATAAATTTCAATTCATGTTATCTGTTGGATGACCATAATTTTTGTATATTTGTACTATAGTTACTTTGGCGGACAACCAAAAACATTGGGGGATAACCTGATTTCATAACATGGTTATCCACTGGAAAACCTGATATTGTTTCTTAATTTGAACACTGCTTACACCCCTCTGCATTGATTCACTGCTGAAACTGGAAGGAGGCTTGCCAATTTGGAGTTTATGGGGTCATCCAGTTGATGAAGACTTTGTCTATGGACACCCCCGGGCCTAGTCTGGGTATTTCGTAGCAAATCAGATCCCCCAAAAGGCAGTCTTGCAGAAAATGTAGAAAATGTATCCCTTATCAAAGAAGTTCCTAGAGAATTTTTTGTTGTTGTCTCTGCCCTGTTAAGATATCAATTCTGTCACGTACCGCCCTAAACATATATAATTCAATTATTCCCTGAGATATACCAGCAACATTTGGGAGCACCAGCCGGAAATTGAACCCGGACCTTCCGTATGAATATCAAACACGCCAGTGTATAGACCAAAAGAGGACTTCCCCGTCAGGTCTATGACACTAACACACTTATATCTCGTGACAATATCATCATAACTTACTTTAATACCATCTTAGTGCATGCCAAACCACAATCCCATGATGTCGATTGTACTAGGTGAGGAACATCAACACATATCCTCTCTAGAAGACCTCCTGTAGGTGTAAAAATATTCAGAATCACATAATGGTATTAACACTTTCCACGCAGCAGGCGTCTGCAGACGACATTCCAACATGTCACAAAATGTGTCAAAAATGTCAAAATAATTGAATTGAATTACCATATATTTGGAATCACCATGAGAAATGCATTAAAATAAGTACAATAAGTAAGTGATTCAGTAATCCTTGAGATAGATCTTGAAAGTTGGGAAAGGTTTCTAAAAAGGTTTTTGTATGTGGTAAGACCGTAAAACCAATAGCCGCGTGAAAAGTGTTAAAAAGGAACATATAGTTAGTACTAGCGATCTAAGTAATGTAATTTGATAAACATTATACTAATATATTAATGATGAAAGCGTTCCACATGATCCACCTATCCAAAATCAAATTACAGAATAAAGTTGCGACTATAGTGAATGTGCAATACAGCCATGGTTGTGAGATGAAGACTATAAATTGTGGCTTCTCGGAAGTCGGAATACCCTGTTAAATTTGTTAAAAAAAGCCGAAGAAACGTGTGAGGAAGTGTAATGTATTTATTGCCCATCCCTAATGGTTGACAATAGTGGTGCAAGATAAAAGTAGTTTAATAAGAGTTGTCCGCGACTAATACACTCTCGGCACACAACAGGTGTGTGGTACACAACTCTATAAGCCGATGCGGTCCAACCTGGGCGATTTGGGTGATAATTTGCTCTCTTTTTCTCAGTGCTTGTTTAGGAACAGCGACTGGAAAACTTGCGTACAAATAATCATCATAATCTCATAACTGAGCTGTTAACAAATAAAACAAGCGAGGAAGAAATATAAATACGGTACCCTAGTTGACCAAGTTTAACCGGTGCTTCATATTGTCTTGATTACTTGAAGAAACAGAGATTTTTAGATAAAATAAATCTGTTTTATCGTGTTATTCTCCCTTGTTATTACCTGTTTCCCCACACCCTGTTGGTATATCTTGCTTTTACTCTTAGCATTTTTATATTTTCGAGATATCCTCTTGTATCAGTTTTCTGATCCTTGGTGTGTTTTGTTCCTGGTTCCGTTGGATTAATCTTTTACATTTTATACTTAGGCAAATAAGCTTAAAGTTACGCTACCAATTCAAGCTTAAAAACATGCTTGAAAAACGTCATTCTTGACAATAAAGGAACAGTAATATTTATATTATAATACGCTAGCAGCATCACAAAAGGCCTGAGAAAGTGTCAGAACGGGGCCAATGCTGGAATGGATTGTGATGGATACAAATTGAGGAATATTTTGCAGCTATTTGTAATCCTCACAGAATAAATAAGGAACCTAAATATGAATGAAATTGTATGAAAAGTGTACACCTTCTACTTTCTCTTAATTTTGCTTGTTTCAATACTCTAGATCATGTTTTACAATTTCATTCCCCGGCTCCCAAATGATGTGATTTTTTGATACCCACCCCCCCCCCCCCCCCCCAACCCGGAATAAGTTGTTTACTTTAACCATTAAGGGCGAACAGCCTCTTCACCCTTGCCATGGTCATATAAATTCATTAACCTACATGTATTCAAACAATGATGTTGAAGTAATTAGGAAACTTATTGCTCTGTAGTTAAAATATTGATAGGGAGGATAGCTAGGGCGTTCCATGAAAAAGATTGCATAATATTAATAATATGCCTTTAACCAACAAGAGTAACATACACCCATCAAAATATGTAAGTTCCCCCCTAGCATATACTAGAATCTTTCCAAAAATATTTGATGGATTTAAATAATTGTCAGCTAGAAAGATGCACCCAATTGTTAGGCACATTTTGATACCAAATTTATTGGCCTTGAAACAATGCAACGATAAGAAATTGTGCCATTTACCAATTTGTATACAGAAAAAAAAGTGGCACTAAATCTCACTGGCTATGGCTGGTTTTGTCCATAAAATTAACAAACAAGATTATGACCTGCTTATTGATTATGATCTGCTTATTGATGTATGGACAATCCAGCCATAGCCAGTGAGATTTAGTGCCACTTTTTTTTCTGTATAAAAATTGGTAAATGGCACAATTTCTTATCGTTGCATTGTTTCAAGGCCAATAAATTTGGTATCACAATGTGCCTAACAATTGGGTGCATCTTTCTAGCTGATAATTATTTAAATCCATCAAATATTTCTGGAAATATTCTAGTATATGCTAGGGGGGAACTTACATATTTTGATGGGTGTATCTAAGAGTAAGACCAGATAATCATACCGTGCAGATTACCTTGGGTTGCCGGTTGTTCTCTTGTTGGTGCATAATTGTTGATAGATGTGATGTGACATGCATTCTGCACATGGGTGCGTGCGACCGCCGTGCGTACAGTTATTTTCCGAGCGCAGTTTCCCTTCTTTCTTTTTTTAATGTTTTTTATGGGTTTGTTGTGTTATTCACTGTACTATATTAATACTTAGTACAACAAATCATACTTAGTGATATTTGTCATCTGTTGGTATTATTCATCATAGGGTATTTTGCATGTTTCACTATCTGTCCCCATCCTAAGTATGACTCCTTCTAAATATGATTTTTTGGTAATTTCTGTATCGCTTACCAGAGCTCAAAAACACACTTCTTTGTAATTGTTCTTATCTACTCTTTCTCATCTATCTTGCCATTCGTTTAACATTTTGTACAAATGCACTATTCCCTTGAAATTTAAGGAGAAATTCTAAGCACATTCACTTTACGGCACTCGCGATCGAAATCGGCGCCATGTTTTATTAATGAATAGTCTCATATTAATATTTTCGTTAGTTCGTAATGGTGTGCATAGCGTATATAGATGTTTGTTATTTTGCGATGGGGTATGAGACTAATTCTGGACCGCGATACCGCTAACTGTCTAAAAAAAATTCTGCCATTGCGTTTACACGGCGGAGAATTATGATTAAATAATGGAATAATTTAGCATTTTCATGTTTTAAAAAGTGGCTGGAAAGAAAGATAAGGACTTTATGAAGGTGCGTAGCTAGTATGAGAATCAACGGAAATGCAGTTTGCTGTAATTCACCTTCGAAAGCCACACCATTCACTTTATACAGCAAATCAAATTGACAGTTTCTCGCAATACAATTTCCCCATACGTTGGTAGGGGAAAAAAAGAAAAGAAAAAACCACCAACGTATGGGTTTCCTGTACTAATTAATACTACCAAAATAAAAGTACTAGGCCTATTAGTAAACTAAAACTAGTCAGGGAGTTCCTTTAGTCAGGGAGTTCCTTTAGTCAGGGAGTTCCTTTAGTCAGGGAGTTTAATAGTAATGGGAGAGGCTATTCGAATCGCAAAAATGAAGCCCGAGTATATGGGCGTGATTTCGCAAAATGTACCTTGCAAACTGGGGGCGCTATCTTGACAACGCTATGATTGACAGCACAAAAGTCCTTATAAGGGACATTGAGAGGTGCGATGTAGCGTGATGTCTGCGCATTGTACCTTTTGCGTCAACTCATTAGCATAAATGTACCTTGTAAATCGAGGGCGTTAAACACTAGAGGCTTCAATGTCGGCAATGGGAATCTGTGTACAGTGGCACGGGCCTGCTTTAGTATACCCTACCACTGCATATCTTCAATGGGGACTTTTAAAGAACGACCCATACACTTTCTGACTTTCCAACCATACCATGCAACATCAGTATGCATAAGAATATTTCTCACTGTTTCCATTTTAATTTAATTTAAGTTTAGACATAAAAAACAGTCAAAATTATGGTATTAATTTTTGCATGGGAGTTCCTTTAGTATACCCTACCACTGCATAAAAGCTTACCCTTTGCATGGTCTTCAATACAGAATAATGTACAAGTACAAGTTTTGAGGATATGAATATGATTAATATATTGCTTTATTTTTAAGTAAGCTTATTATTCATGCCAATTTTACAACCTAATAATCTCATGATCTAGATTAGGCCTAGACTTTACAGCCTTTGTATAACGAGGGCCAGTAAACTAGTACTACATTACATTATCATACCTTCCATTTTAGTCAAAAACCATTAGTGAAACATGTGGAATTTCCCCCGGAATTTCCGTATATTATTTTGGTTTGTTTGTTGTTTGTCCATCCAGCTCTCGGTGCTTTGCGCGAAGCTCGTCATCCTGTAATTTCAAAGAAAGCTCGTCACCGTAGTACAAAACTTTAATTTTTGGCGCGCCAATTCCAAGTTGGTTATCACCGGGGTTATCACAAGATTGTTATGGTTTTGGGTTGGATGATTGCTTGATTGTGTGGCTGGGTCAAGTTTGTGTGGGTGAGTGGGGTGGGGTGGGTGAGTGGGAGGTGGGTGGGGGGGGGGGGGGGTGGAGGATCAAGTGAGATGGGTGGTGGGCAATGGAATGGGCAGGGTTGCGGGCATGGGCGTCAATCACGGGGAGGGAGGGGGGTGCAGGGGACACACGCCTCCCACCTTTTGAAGGGTTGGGGGACACTATATCAAATGTCCCCCCCCCCCCCCCCCACGGTTTTTCAAAGGGGAAGCATGGAATTTAATTCATTGGAATTATGACGTTCAAATATGTACACCGATAGCTATTTTTGGCGGCACTACGCGCGCATGTGCACAAAACATTAATTTCAGTTTTGGAGTTCCTTTAGTATACCCTACCACTGCATGTCTTCAATGGGGACTTTTAAAGAACGACCCATACACTTACACAGTGAGGAATACAAATGGTAGCTTACCCTCAGTTTTTAGAAGCTCGCTTAAAATTAAAGCCAAAATGTATCTCATTCATGGCAAATGAGTGTGAAATCAAATCTTTCGTGCGCTTCGCGCCAAGCCTTGGAAGTGGGGTGCTGGGGTGCTGCAGCACCCCTAAGATTTTAAGATTTTTGAAAAAATATACAGTGTCAGTCCAAAGATTTTAAGATTTTTGACAGTGTGTCCAATAATAGGTTCGAGAGCCGGAGCCCGGAGGTAAAATAAATAAACGTACAAACAAATAGAAAAACACCAAAACAAACAACCAGACAAATAAATAAACACAAACAAACAACAAAACAAGCAATTAAACAACAACATCTACAAACAAACAAACAAATAGTCAAATAAACAGACATTTTTGTCAGACATTTGCAGACAAATGTAGACTCCAAGGTGCTGAAGACCAGGCCCCAGATGTCCATCCTTCAACAACCATATCTTTGACAAAATAGTTTTTAAGCCCAAGGATGTTCGAAAACTATTACAACATCTCAATCCAGATAAAGCTACTGGACAAGACCTGATTCAAACCAAGGTACTCAAAGAATGCTGTGCTGAACTTGTCAGGCCACTCTGCAGGCTTTTTGATATCTGCTTCACTCATGGTGTGTTTCCTGACCAATGGAAAACAGCATCTGTCACTCCAATCCACAAGAGAGGTTCCAAGGCTGACCCAACAAAGTACCGTCCTATCTCACTGCTAAGCAATATCAGCAAGTCCATCTGTTGTGCAGAAACAACTTCAACGCTTTCTTCTCAGCTATGATCTGATTTCCAGCAGACAGTTTGGATTTAGAGAAGGCCACAGTACAACTGAACTCCTCAATATTTTGTCACAGAAATGGAACAACTCCCTAGACCAAAGTGACGAGGTTTGTGTCATTGCCCTTGACATAAAAGGAGCTTTCGACAAAGTATGGCACAATGGACTCTGCTCAAAACTGAAGTCAAATGGTGTTACCAGAAGACTGCTTTCATGGATACACAACTACTTATCCGATAGATCTATCAATGTCGTCATGTCGGGACAAGCATCCAACACTGCACCCATAAATGATTCTGTTCCACAAGGATCTATCCTTGGTCCACTACTGTTTTCTGTCTTCATTGATGACCTTGTGGATGTCTGTGACAACGAGCTCTATCTGCATACGCTGACGATTCAACACTTTTCACACCCATTAGGGGAGAACGGGGTAAGATGAGCCATTTTTCACATTTTGCCCTATTGTGCAGATATTAAAAGACAGACCTTCAAACTTAGTGTTGCAAGTAAAACTTTAGAGTGTTGACTCGTAAAACGGGGTGAATCGGGACAGATTGAGCATGGTTTTGATTGTTTTTTTCTTTTCTGTAGCCTCATTTGCCACAGTCATTGGTACATTTTATGTCCACACATAAGATCTACATGCTGGTAATGTTAAATTTAGTGTATTAAAAGTGCTTCACCCCTTTTTTTAAAAAAAAGTGACTGTCCCGATTCACCCCGAGTTTGGGGTGAATCGGGACAGCAGGGAAATAGTGTTTGATAAAGGTTTAAATTAATTTTTGTCCCCTTTATCCCCACAAATGGGTAGATGAGGACTTAAAACAAGTTTTAGTCACATTTCTTGTAAGGTTTTGATCCAAGTTCTGGCTTGTATTGATGTGGCAAATATTGTTTCGATTCACCCCAATTTCAAACTCTCAAATCTGAAAATCACACAAATCTACAAAATTAAGGTTTTAATTAATTTGTGTCCCCTTTATCCCCACAAATGGGGTGGATGGGGACTTTAAACAAGTTTTAGTCACATTTCTTGTAAGGTTTTGATCTCAGTTCTGGCTTGTATTGACACAGCATCGTGTCCCTATTCACCCCGTTTTCAAAATCTCAAATCTGAAAAAACACAAAAATCTACCAAATTAATAATTTCTTTGGACTAATCAAATTTTCACTTTAACCACACTTGTAGGACATATTTTGCCAGGTCCCTGTGCATTCCCAGCTTATTTCCTCCAATGGTTCCACTGGGAGAGAGAAAGTTTTGACCGCATCTTTTTTTTCTCGAACCATTGAAGGAAATTTTCATTTTGGTATACTGGGCTCCAGATTTCCAGTATCACATCTGCAAAGCCATCATTCTAACGCTGATAGTCCACTTTTCCATCCCAGGGGGACAAAAAGTCAAAAGAATCAATTCGGTTTGAAAAATTAATTATTAAACAACTTTTTTGTGTGTTTTGTCCCGATTCACCCCAGTGTCCCGATTCACCCCGTTTTACGGTACTTAGTATAACATAATAATTGAACCAATTGCTATTGTTTATTCATGAGAGATGCTTGAAAGAATTTGGCAAAGTGGCTCAACTTGCCCCGGACTACGGGTAAGTTGAGCCACCAGTGTGGGTAAGTTAAGCCACCACAATAATCAATGGGACATTTGAAATCAGAAAATAAGTTTCAGAAATTTTGGTTTATTCATGGTAAAAGTGAAATATACTCATAATTGCTAAACTGGAATTTTAAAACACTTCCCCACAATTTTCGTACTAAATTTTGACAAATTTTATTTTATCATGGCTATTTCCAACCCCACGACCCCTCCCCCATGACCCCTCCCCAGAGTTCGACACATCATAGCACGCCATATACTATGGGGCCCGACTGCATCGATACTGATTTTTTTTCTTGATTTAAAAAAAAAAAAAAAATTGACCTCAACTTTATTTAAATTTAATATCAATATAAGCGATACTCACGGAAGTACGAGACACTTCCATGATAACCGGCTAGTTATTGGCTGTGACTGAATTCAAAATTTTACTCTCCACGTAACTTTTGAATTTAGCGCCACTTATTATTATCCATACCGTGATTGCTGTTTTATATAGGGAGATGTACATGTACATGCACAATGTTGTCTCGCGCCGAGCGCGCGGCAAGCCGACGCACCTGTTGGCATTGTTAGAAATTAGAACGCGGATAATAGAGCTCGCATCAAAGTACCTGCTGGGATGTTCTCGCTGTAAATAATGAATTAAACACTTTTCGCTATCTTCAAAATATTGTTTTAAAATAATGTTGAGACTTCAGCATTTTTATAGACTTAATTGATTTTTAATATTTTGTTTGAATCTATAAAAATTTTGTTGTTTAAAACAATTTAGCCAACATTGTTTAAATTTTAAACAACATTGGTAAAATATACTTTGATTTTCATAAATTTAACCAATAATTGTTTAACATTTAATCAAAATTGTGCAAAAATATGTTAAACGAATGTTGAGCGATTCACCGGTTAACTAACATTTGTTTAAAGAACATGTTTTAAACAACTTGTTAAGAAATTATTCAACGTTGTTTAAAACATGCTCTTTTAAACAACTGTTAGTTAACCGGTGAATCGCTCAACAGTTGTTTAATATATTTTTGCACAATGTTGGTTGAATTTTAAACAACTATTGGTTAAATTAATGAAAATTAAAACCAATGTTGTTTACAATTTAAACAATGTTGGCTAAATTTTTAAAACAACTAATTTTTAAACAGTGTTTTAACAGTGTAACAACAACAACAAACAACAATTACAACTTAAACCAACAACAAATCTCTGTAGGTCCCATTTAGCGATGTCGGGTTTTAAGATTTTTACTAAGGGGCAATTCCATGCAAAGGTGGACATGACCACTAATTTTCAAGTTATTCATATCCTAACATATTTAGTATCAAATTAAAGCTAAAAGTCTAAATTTTCCAGATATGAACTTTATTTTCATTTTTTTAACATATTTTGTGTTTTTTCCCCGTTTTAATTAGCATAATCTACCAATTTTATTAATTTTGTTGTAAAATCTGTTATTTATAATGCTATTCATTTATAAACTGAAAATAATCACTTTCAAATTATTTTATCAGTTGTGAAAAAATTAAAAAAAACACTCTGCGTTGCGACTCAACGATCAATTTTTATTAAGATTTCACCAAAATGTCACGCTGTTACCGAAAAAATGGATGTTTTTAAGGTTTTTTAAAATTTTCATTAAATCTACATATACAAATTAAATAATACTTGCAATGCAAATCACACTCCCATAGACCTATAACATACATGCTTCAAAGATGCAGTACTACCTTTTGTTAATTAATTATTTCAATTAGCAATATGTCACGCTGTTACTTTTTTGGTAACAGCGTGACGGTAACAGCTTGATCCCCATTTAATTATACAGTGAGTTCCAATACAATTTTTAAGTTAAATGTGTTTTAAAGGTAGATGACCCGATCACATTTCCGATTTTCAACTTGATGTTTTCTATTCTACATGAAAGGTCATCCTTAAAAAAGTCGTGTTCCAAAGTTTGAGTTGCATAGCTCTAACGGTTCTTATTTTAAACGCACAAGATGCTGTGAACTGTACCCATTGAGTAGTACACAAACTATATCGGTGGTATACCACCATTCGCGGTAATTCGACGTTATTTCATCAATTTCTCTGTAATTATACCGATTTAGACCGTCAAATTTCAGTATGATGATGAGAAAAATACGAGCTTTCATATGATATGAAAATCTCCGTATGTTTGAAATAATTCTGTGTTACGAAAATGTGATCGGGTCATCTACCTTTAATTGGATAATTTAATTAACTTAATTTTGTATTTAATATTGTATTTTATCTATTTTAAACTAACAAAGAACACTATAATGTGATTTAATTTAATTAAAATCAACAATCACTATAATCAGTGTAAGTTTTGGAGATCATTGTATCGTCAATGTTTGATCATTTTGCATTGCTCATATAGGGTCAGCCTTTGGTCACGCTGTTACCGTATGCAAATTTGTTTATTGCATCATATATATTTAAAATCATAAGATATTTTCCTTTTTATACAGGGAAGTTATAGCTGACTTTCTTATAATTACAATCCACCTGATGAAACTTTAAAAAACAAACAAAGTTCACAGAGTTTTAACCATTCATAAATGAGAAAAATACCTATGTACTTTTTAGCGTCACGCTGTTACCGCACTCATTAATATTCATATTTCATAAATGTGAATGATGTTTTTTTCTTTTTTTTCTTTATATGTGTAGGTTGTACTAGTAGTAGTAGAAATGCAATAAAAAATGTTCTGAATAATTCAAGTGTGTATGTTATTTGCATATGAAGTGTGAAAATGTCTTCCAAACCGTCACGCTGTTTATACCGTGGAATTGCCCTAAGTTCGCTATGGATAATTCAGCGCGCTTCAATTGTCTCTGAATCTACTGACATGAATTTTTGAATTCAAGTAAAATTCTGGTGTTTGCTTAACTCTGAACATAAATAATAAGTCAAATTGAAATAGCTAACACTTCAATGGTGCCATTCATAATATCGATTTTTAAAAAAAATGCTATCCTTATGCGTTCAAATCGCTCGAACTTGGCTAAAATCAGTACTTGGAGTTGCAGTGAACCAATTGATTGGCCCATCAGAGCTCTCTGTTGAGAGTTACCCGCTTGATTTGTAATCACTCAGTTCATTAACTTTGTTAATGTCAGAGTTACCCGCTTGATTTGTAATCACTCAGTTCATTACTTTGTTAATGTCTGTTGGGCTATTGTTCACATTTGCTCTTTATATACAAAAAAAAACCCAGACAAACACCCCAACAAACAAATAGACAAACAAATAAATGGATAAACAAACAAATAAATAAACGAACACACAATTAGACTAACAAACAAATAGACAAATAAATTCAAACAAATGAATAAAAAATGAACAAACAAACAAACAAACAAAAACATAAGCAAACATGGATAAGCAAAAGAACAAACACAAATTAAATTAAAAATATAAACAAATAGAAAAACACACAAACGGACAAATAAATAAACACAAATAAACAAACAACAAAACAAGCAATTAAACAACAACGTCGACAAACAAATAGTCAACTAAATAACCAAACAAATAGTCAACTAAATAACCAATCAAATAAGTAAACAAATAAACAGACAAAACAAACAGACACACAAATTAAAGGGTAAACAAATAAACAAACAACTAAATAAACAAACATATAGACATATATAAACATACAAATAGACAAATAAACAAATAAACAAATAAACAAACAAATAAATGAACAACAAATAATCAATTATCGATCGATTGATTGATATAGAGTTAGATCAGTTAATATGAAGCTTCTGTTTATGAGCATGTTATGTAACAAAACGGCAACAAAAATTGTTACAGTCATTTTCAAGGAAAAATAAGAACAGTGTGAAAGCCTGGCCAATTGATCCGAACTGGAGAGGTCGTTCAACGGGGTGGGGTTTTTTTCGTCGCCTAAAGTAACAATTGTCCTTTGATTCCATAGGCCTCCTGATAACCTCAACATAAATAAGACTTCATTCAACCAGTGGCGGATCCAGGCAAATTTGAGGGGGGGGGCCCAAAAAATGAAATTTTGCCGGTACCATCGAAGCGGTGCGCAGCACCGCCCTCCGAGCTATGCTCGGACAGGGGGTGTCTGAGGGGGGATGTGCAGAAGTAGAATTTTTTTCAATTTTCGAACTCATTTGGTGCGATCTGGTGTATACATTTGACCAACATTTTATCAAAAATCCACCTCTTCATTTCCAATAAATATTTTGTTTTATTATCAATGCATGAAAGAAGTTGAGCATATTATATACCAATATATTTTTAATTTAAGTATAGATGATTTAAAAGCTCGAACAGGGGGAGTCTGAGGGGGGATGTGCCCCCCCTCAGAAGTAGATTTTTTTTCAATTTTCGAACTCATTTGGTGCGATCTGGTGTATACTTTTGACCAACATTTTATCGAAAAGCCACCTCTTCATTTCCAATATATATTTTTTTTTTATCAATGCAAGAAAGAAGTAGAGCATACTGATTTTTTCTTAATTTAAGTATAGATTGTTTAAAAGCTCGAACAGGGGAGTCTGAGGGGTGATGTGCCCCCCCCCCCCCCCCCCCCCCCCCCACCTCTCTCTCCCTCTCTCTTACTAGCTTCTTCCTCTCTTTCTTTTCTTTTTCTTTTTTTTCTTTTTTTTTCTTCCTTTTTTTTTCCTTTTTTTTTTTTTTGGTAGAGGGGGGGGAGGGCACGACCCGCGCCTGCATTCAACACATAGGTTTCATTAAAAGGCTAACATTTCACTATGTTAATTCGGTATTGATGGGTTATTACTACTGGCTTAAGAAGATCCAAATAATTATATTGAAATTAAATACGTGCGTTTAGTAATCACCCCACCAGGAAGTCAAGTGCAGCTGCATCATCTATTTTTGGTGGAGGTTTATGATCACGACTCTAGAAGAATTGTTCAGTCCTCATTATTTTTATCATTCATCCCTAAACAACCGATTCTTTGCTAAGCAACAATTTAGACTTCAGCCAAGACTCTCACATTAGTTATATGTGATAAATATATGAATTATTAAAACGATTCATTATTATGGATCTGGGTTACAATGCAAAGTTATGATAACAGTAGGTGTTTTTAAATACAGGAATACCGAATCCGATACAGTCTTTAACACAGGCCATGTCGAAACTGTGTACAAACCATGTTACGCAGATTGTTTACAACGTTGCAGGAATTATATTGTTAAATGGTAAAATATGACAAGAATGAGATGTCATTTTCGAATCAGCCTTTTCAGAGACAAAAACCAACCTCATCAGCACTGCAATGTAGTGCTGTCTACTGAAGATAGCAAACTACAAGCATAGTTTCAAAATATCCCGGGAAAACGTTCAGTAGGCCTAACCACACGCAGGAGCTTTGTGAACTCCAAGGTTTTGGTTGTTTCTGATTTGTTCCATAATTAACGGGGTTTTTATTAGAACTTCTCGTGAAATCTATGAGTCGCTCGGCGAACAGCCAACCGGCGTTATCGGGGAAATAAAATAAAATCACTATCCACGGTTCAGTGAGATTTGCGTCAAGTCTAATGAAGACTGCCATGTGTCATGGTTATAAAGTCACAAAACCATAATGGAATCTTTCACGGATGGTCAAAATATAATAGTGCATTTATTGTTTTACGTGTCAATGTGACCGACACTATGTATACCACTCAATGTTTAAAATGATGACGTCGTCTAAAAAAATTCATTGATTGGAAGACATCAGCCGGGACATTACACTTAATGCAGGTTAATGTCAATTAGGTAACGTAAACAATTTTTGAATTGCATCAATCTCATTTGTCAGACCCTAATGGAGCCGGAGAAATGAAGGTAATGGAGCTTTGGTGACCTGTAGATGTCAGAGATCGGACGACAAGCGGTGAGGCGAACATAATACTAGCTCCTAATGGGCGAACTCTGATGGTTTGAATGTTTGAAAACACTCAAAAGACAAGAGGCCGATACACTTTTCCTTTGCTTGTGACATCACCATGATCACCCACGGACATCACCATTCCACATGAGTGCACAAAGTGACCATTAGGCTAAGTTCTGTTGTTATTTTATGCAACCTTATTTTTTGAAAACACATTCAAATAGAGGTTAATAAATCGCTTCGGGCTTTTATCTTCAGCGGAACAAGATCATCCCATTAGAGTTTATAGCCGGTGATGGCACTCATATCATTAATGAACTTACTTTGTGCCTACAAGTTATAACTCTTTGGAAGCATATGCAAGCTCATAGGCTAAGATCAACTACCTTTAAGTTAATTGACTGACGCATCTGGACATAACATGGAAGCGAGTTCTGATGTTGTAGGATCCCAGCAACCCTATGGGGGATGGCATGGCGGAGACATTGTTGTTCACAAGGAAAGCACTCAGCAGGCGGAACGGAAATATTTATCAGTTGAAAATGGAACTACTAACACCATAAGACGATATTCCGATGGCGATAAGCCTTCCTCGGATAGCAAGGATGCGTTCCCGGATGCGTTAGAGGCAACACAGATAAGTAGAAGATTCTCCAACCAGAGTGACGTCACTCTGCCTATCATGAGTAGACGCTGTTCAGAAGACAGCCGAATATCGTGAGTATTTATTTGAAATGGGCTATTTCATTTAAAATCCATACACCCCTTATGGAAGACATTACCTTAATCTTTCCCAGGCCACAGGGAGTGTGAATTTCAAATGGGGTTATTTTACATGCGGGTGTGTGTGTGTGTCTTTCATAGGGGGTGTATGAAATTCAAATAGAATTGCCCAATATGATGATACCTTTTAAAGTGTAATTAAACTAAAATAACCTATGAACTTATTATACCCTTATCCTTTTATTTACAAATACAATTAACAATGCGTGGCTAATCAATGTCCATCAAAGAAACATTGATGAGAGAAATGCTGTCTACAGAAGATAGAATTATAGTCTATATAATTTCGCTATACGTGCTGTCTAGGCCTATATAATAAAGAAAATGCTATCTGCCGAAGGTAACACGACTCCAAGATCTTGGAGTCATGTTACCTTCGGCAGATAGCATTTATATAGAGTCACGATATATGCGTAATATAATAATAGGCATGCATGCTGTCTACTGAAAACAACTCAAGTATCTTTGGAATAATAGGCCTATGCATGCATGCTGTACATATTTTATACTGAAGATAGCATACATGTCTTTTGAATAATAGGTCTATGCATGGTATCTACTGACAATTGCATGATTATCCTTTGAATAAAAGACCTATGCATGCTGTCTACTGAAGATAACATATAACATACGTATATTTAAAATAATAGGCATATGTGTACTGAAAATAACATACGTATCTTTTGACTAATATGCCTTTGCATGCTTGTCTATTGAAGATTAAGTATACTTTGCATAAAACCGACCTATATGCATGATACTGTATAGATAACATAAGTATCTTTTGAATAATAGGCCTTTACATGCTTGTCTACTGAAGATTAAATGTTCAATGATAGGTCAATGAAAAGCATCTTTTGAATAATATGCATGCTGTCTACTGACGAAAACATAAGTATTTATTGACTAATAGGCCTATGCATGCTGTCTTCTGACAATTTAGTAGATTTTAAATAATAGGCATATGCATGCTGTCTACTGAAGATAATATAAGTGTCTTTTGAATAATAGGTATATGCATGCTGTCTAATGAAGATAGCATAAATATATTTTGAATAACAGGTCTATGATTGCTGTCTAATGACGATAACATAAGTATCTTTTGAATGTTCATGCTGTCTATTGAAGAACATGGGTATCTTTTGAATAATAGGCATATGCATGCTGTCTACTGACGATAACATAAGTATCTTTTAAAATATCAGGTCTATGATTGCTGTCTAATGACGATGACATAAACATCGTTTGAATAATAGACCTAGCATGCTGTCTACTGAAGATAACATAAGTATCCTTTGCATAATAGGTCTACGATTGCTGTCTACTGACGATAACATAAGTATCTTTTGAATGTTCATGCTGTCTATTGAAGATAACATGGGTATCTTTTGAATAATAGGCATATGCATGCTGTCTACTGACGATAACATAAGTATGTTTTGAATAATAGACATGTTCATGCTGTCTATTGAAGAAAACATCTTTTGAATAATAGGCATATGCATGCTGTCTACTGAAGATAACATAAGTATCTTTTAATATATTAGGTCTATGATTGCTGTCTAATGACGATAACATAAGCATCTTTTGATTAATATGCCTAAGCATGCTTGTCTATTGAAGATTAAGTATACTTTGAATAACATCGACATATATGCATGATACTGCATATAGATAACATAAGTATCTTTTGAATAATAGGCCTTTACATGATGCTTGTCTACTGAAGATTAAATGTTCAATGATAGGTCAATGAAAAGCATCTTTTAAATAATAGGCATATGCATTCTAGCTACTAAATATAACATAAGTGTCTTTTGAATAATATGCATACGCATGCTGTCTACTGAAGATAACATAAGTATCTTTTGACTAATAGGCCTAGCCTATGCATGCTGTCTACTGTCAATTTAGTAGCTTTTGAATAATAGGCCTATTATACATCCTAGCTACTAAAGATAACATAAGTGTCTTTTGAAAAATAGGTATATGCATGCTGTCTACTGAAGATAACATAACTATCTTTTAAAATATCAGGTCTATGATTGCTGTCTAATGACGATAACATAAGCATCTTTGAATAATAGGCCTAAGCATGCTGTCTACTGAAGATAACATGAGTATCTTTTGAATAATATAGGTATATGATTGTGGTCTACTGACGATAACACTAAGTATCTTTTGAATAATAGGCATAATGCTAGCTGTCTACTGAAGATAACATGAGTATCTTTTAAATAATAGGTCTATGATTGCTGTCTATTCAGGATAACATTAGTATCTTTTGAAATAACAGGCATATGCATGCTGTCTACTGAAGATAACATAAGTATATTTTGAATAATAGACATGTTCATAATGTCTATTGAAATTAACATAAGTATATTTTGTTGACTATAGGCCTACGCACTGACGATTTAGTATCTTTGAATAATAGGCATATACAGTTAAGCCCACAATTATTCATACCCCTTGACAAATATGAGTTTTTTGCGATTTTCTTATATCTATACCAACTGGAGTGGTGGAACCTTCACTTTACACTAAAGATAATTAGTTTGCAAGTACAAATCAATATATTTGGGCTCAACATATTTTGCATAACAATAGAATTGAACAAGAATTGTGTTTTTATGCCTGTCCAAAATTATTCATACCCCATACCAAGTCTCAGGTTTGACGCCACTTTTTGTGATAATACACATGTTTTTGACATTCCAAACATTCTTTATATTGTGTGATAGACTTTTATATTGTTATGCAATTATTCTATGATGTGTGTATACAATGATAATGCATTACAAATGTGTCCTATTGAAGGTACAGTGAGGGATATTATAGGACAACACTCTAGCTCCTTGACAGCATGGCAAAGGAGACAAATAACTCAGTGATGACCTTTCTTTGTGCATTGTGAATGCTCACAAAGAGGGGAAATGCTACAAAGCTATTTCGAAGCAATTTCAAGTGCCAAATTCCACAATATAAAGCATAATTACGAAGACCAAGACAGTTAAAATCAGTTAAAAACCTTGAGGAATATAAAGAGAAACTCATCTAGCATTTGCAAGAGCACTTCTGGACAAAGATCCAAGTTTTTGGTCTTCAGTGTTGGGGTTGTCTAAGGTGCAAGACAAGTTTCTCTGTGTCTCTTTTAAGGAGTGGCGTCTTTCTTGGTCGGCCTCCATGGAGACCTCTCATGTGCAATATACGCTGGAGTGTCTGCCATTATATCTTGGTCCAACAATTGCCAAGGTTGTTCACGAGAGCATTGATGGTGATCTGTGGATTGTTGTTGGCCTTTCGCAAAACTTTTCTTGCCAAACAAGGGGACACCGCTGGCTTCCGACTGCATCCTTCAATGTTTTTTTAGTGAGTTGAACGTCTTTTTCTTCCTAATTATGCTTTGTATGGTGGATTCTTGCACTTGGAATTGTTTCGAAATAGCTCTGTAGCCTTTCCCCTCTTTGTGAGCATTCACAATATGCACAAAAAAGTTAATTGATCTTCTTTGCCATGCTGTCAAAGAGCTAGAGTGTTGTCCTATGATATCCCTCACTGTACATTCAAAGGACACGTATGTAATGCATCCATATCGTATGCACACATCATGGAATAATTACATAACAATATAAAAGCCTATCACACAATATAAAAAATGTTTGGAATGTCAAAAACATGTGTATTATCACAAAAAGTGGCCTCAATCCTGAGAGTTGGTATTGGGTATGAATAATTTTGGACAGGCATAAAAACACAATTCTTGTTCAATTCTATTGTTATGCAAAACATGTTGAGCTCAGATATATTGATTTGTACTTGCAAACTAATTGTCTTTAGAGTAAAGCAAAAGTTCCACCACTCCAGCTGGTATAGATATGAGAAAAACGCAAAAAACTCGTATTTTTCAAGGGGTATGAATAATTGTGGGCTTAACTGTACATGCTGTCTACTAATGTGCATATCATGTTTAATTGTATTTTAATCCATTTTTTGCTCATTGCTTCAGGTCACATGCTTATGTTTAATTGTTCATGTTTATGTTTGTATGAATAGCGCCTCGGAATAGGCTGCCTAGATAGACGGCGCTTTATAAATCCATTATTATTATTATTATTACTAAAGATAACATAAGTATCTTTTAAAAATTAGGTCTATGCATGCTGTCTACTGAGGATAACATAAGTATCTTTTGAATAATAGACATGTTCACGATGTCTATTGAAGATAACATACGTATATGTTGTTGACTATAGGCCTACGCATGCTGTGTACTGACGATTTAGTATCTTTGAATAATGGGTATATGCATGCTGTCTACTAAAGATAACATAAGTATCTTTTGAACAATAGTATGCATGCTGTCTACTGAGGATATAACATAAGCATCTTTTGAATAATAAACATGTGCATGCTGTCTATTGAAGATAAAATGAGTATCTTTTGAATAATTGGCCCATGTCTACTGAAAATAACAAATATCTTTTGAACAATAGGTCTATGATCGCTGTCTACTGACGACAACATAAGTATATTTTAAATAATAGGTTTTTGCATGCTGTCTACTGAAGATAACATAAGTATTTTTTGAATAATAGGTCTATGGTTTCTATCTTTATACTGCCGAAAATATAAATATATTAAAAAATAGGCCTATGTATGCTGTCTACTGTAGGATAAGTATTTAGAATAATAGGTCTATGCATGCTATCTACTGGAGATAACATAAGCATCTTTTGAATAATAGGCCTATACTAAAGATAGTATTAGTTTTTTAACAATAGATCTATGCATGCTGTATACTGATGATGACATAAGTATCCTTTAAATAATAGGCCTATGCATGCTGTCAACTGAAATGTAGTATCTTTTGTATAATACGCATACGCATATTGTCTACTGAAGATTTAGTATTTTTTGAATAATATAGGCTTATGCATGCTGTACTGGAGATAACATAAGTATCTTTTGAATAATAAGCATAATGCAAGCTGTCTACTGAAGATAACATAAGTATCTTTTGTTTGATATACATGTGCATGCTGTCTATTAAAGATAACATGATTATCTTTTGAATAATATGTCTATGCATGCTGTCTATACTGAAGATAACATAGCCTACGTGGCTTATGAATAATAGATTTATGCATGTTGTCTTTAACATAAGTATCTTTTGAATAATAGGCCTATGCTTGTGGTCAACTGAAAATTTAGTATCTTTTGTATAATAGGCATTACTTATTGTCGATACTGAAAATTTAGTATTTTCTTTGAATAATTGACTTATGTATGCTGTCTATACTGGAGATAACACAAGCATCTTTTGAATAATAGGTCTGTGATTGCTGTCTACCGACAATAACATAAGCATATTTTGAATGATATGCCTATGCCTATGCTTGTGGTCAACTGAAAATTTAGTATCTTTTGTATAATAGGCATTACTTATTGTCGATACTGAAAATTTAGTATTTTCTTTGAATAATTGACTTATGTATGCTGTCTATACTGGAGATAACACAAGCATCTTTTGAATAATAGGTCTGTGATTGCTGTCTACCGACAATAACATAAGCATATTTTGAATACAATGCCTATGCGAACTGTCTACTCTACTGGATCAAATCTGATTTTGATTTTTTTTTTTCATGATTGTTTTCATGAAAATGTATGTCAAATGTGTTTTCAAAACTGACTTATATTTCATGATTGTTTTACATGAAAAGGTATGTCAAATGTGTATCAAATGTGACTTCTACGCTTAACCAGGTGTCTCAAATAAAGGCAGTATACCATTTGTTTTATACCTCATTCATATATTTAGGATTAAATCGTTGTTTAAATATTTATTTGATTAATCAATCTATCAATCAATCAATCTATCTCGGACAGTGTACCGAGGAATGTCTTATTTAGACAGACATTTTAGTGGGAAAAGTTCGTACTTCGTCACGTCTTACAGCTTTTACAGGGTGAAACCTCATAGAGCTTTAAGTGCTGTTGATAATTTCTTTTAAAAAACCGCATACAGTTTCCAATGATGTGTTGAACCCAGGGAGGTCTTTGTTTGGTTGTAATATAACTCTCTAAATGCAAAAGAGCTAAAACTCACTCTTTGGGAGCTCGTGGAAGGACAGCTCACTTTAGGAGTGAATTTCGCTCTATTTGGAGTGATTTGTCATTCTTTTCAGAGTGATTTCTACTCTCAAAAGAGTGGAAATCACTCTAAAAAGAGTGAACTTCACTCTTAAACATAGCTGTCCCTCCACGAGCTCTCAAAGAGTGAGTTTTAGCTCTTTTACATTTAGAAAGATGAATGTGAGTAATTGCTCCGACAAAACATATTATGTTACCATTCGCACTTTTGAAGTGCTGCCGAAGCTATTCAAGTTACGGTTTGATTGAGGAAATATTGAATCTTAGAACCATGCTCCTGAGGAAAAAATAACCTTTTGCACCCTTGCAAGTTGAATACTATAGGTCTATGGTTGCTGTCTACTGACGATAACATAAGTATCTTTTGAATATAGACCTATACATGCTTGCTTATCTTTTGAATATAACCTGTACCTTGCTCCTGTAAAAAATATAAGCATTTGGAATAATAGGCCTGTGAATGCTGTCTTTTGAATAATAAGCCTACGCCATGCTGTGTGTATATTCTGAATAATTAGGCTTACGCAGGCTGTCTACTGAAGATACCATGAGTACCCTTTGGATGATAGGCCTATGCATGCTGTATAGTGTAGAAATATATATATATATATATTTGAATAATAGGCTTGTGCATGCTGTATTATGAAGGTGACATACGTGTATTTTGAATGATAGGTCTATGCATGCTGTCTGCTGACGATAACATGTATCTTTTGCATAATAGGCATATGCAGTCTAATGAAGATAACATAAGTAGCCTATCTTTAGAGTTAGGTCTATGCATGCTGTATATACTGATGGTTTAGTATTTGAATCATAAGCATTTGCATATACCGAAGATAGCATACATGTAAGTATCTTTTGAATAATAGGCATATGCATGCTGTCTACTGAAACAGAAGTAGCCTATCTTTTGACTTTAGGTCTATGCCGGGGTCTATGCATGCTGTCTATACTGAAGAGTATTCGAATTATTAGGCATTTGCATGCTGTCTACCGAAGATAACATATCTTTTGATTAATAGGCTTATGCGTGCTGTCTACTGGAGATAACATTAGTATCTTTTGAATAATTAGGTCTATGATTGCTGTCTACTGACGATAACATGAGTATCTTTTGTATAATTGGCATAATGCATGCTGTCTACTGAAGATACATCTTTTGAAAAATAGGTCTATGATTGCTGACTATTGAAGATAACATAAGCATCTTTTGAATAATAGGTCTATGATTGCTATACTGACGATAGCATTAGTATCTTTTGAATAATATTAATAGGCATAATGCATACTGTCTACTGAAGATAACATAAGTATATTTTGGAAAAAAGGTCTATATTGCTGTCTAATCAAGATAACAAGCATCTTTTGTATAATAGGTCTATTATGATTGTCTACCGACGATGTAGAACTATACTGCATAGTGTGTAGGGCCAGGGAGGGGTCAAAAAGAACATTAGAAAGAGACTATAGACCTATAATTTACAATTTTGAAATAATATAACATCCTTATCTTATAACAAATCGTATCTGGGAATCTGACGGTTTTAAAACGATAGCAAAACAGGTAAAATATTTATTTTCTTGTTTCTTGCCCACCCCCAAAATCGGACCTCAGATCGGATTAAATTGGACATCCCTGATTGGACCCATACTATTTATTACAAGATTGTGGGCAACCTTGCAACGCACTCATCATGGGTTCGACGGGGGGGGGGGGGGGGGGGGGGGGGGGGGGTCGAGTTTACGTGTAATAAAAACTGGGTGAAATAGGTGTCTATATAAACTTCACAAATAGCGTGTTACATCTATCGCATCAGTGAATGTGTGTGTATTAAATTAATAGGCCTATGTTTCAAATATTGGAAGTATTTAAACCGTTTCACGGTTGCTTTTTAATTTTATGTATCCCGGTTAGCTAGTATTGGATACCGCAACAGACTATCAAAACCAATACCGGGCTTTTCAAACATGATAGTCAAACAGGTGTGTGCGAAACTGACAGATCATCTCCACACAACATTTCAATGGAGATAATCCGGGAGAAAATATCCCCTCTATTGACGATCTAATGGTACATTATATACCTTTCACCTACATACCTTTCACCTATGTGAATCTTAATCACTATAAAGTGAAGTCTATCGCATAAGCCTTTCCACCTGTCTTTATAGTTACCCTCTCATGTGAGGCGGGTAATTTCAAGCCAGGGACATAGCCTATGTGTCCTGGGGAACTCTAATATGGGGAGGGGTGGTGCACACCCTCTTTTCAGCCTCGCGGCCCCTTGCGTTGCCAAAATGACCCCGGGTTTATGGGATTATGCCCGGGTTTATGGAGTAAGGTAAGAAGTTCCCGTCCCCACACAATCTTCTGCTCCCCGTTCGGAAAATGTTGTATGTGTCACCCAACTCGCCCCCCTGATGCCCACCACCAAAAAAAAAAAAAAAAAGACAAACTCGATGGATCATACATTCTCGGAAATTCTCAGAGTGAGATATAGACGGTATATGTACATGTATGTACATTATAAACAACCCGATTTTAATGGTAGAATTCACCTGAAATGAACTTTAAAGAAAATCTGTGTTAACTGGAAACGATTGCGATCGAAAGCGGTAAATACCTTTCACCTACATTTTATTCACCTACATATTAAGCTATATTGTTATTACATTTCAATATTTCACGCTACATGTAGCGCAAGGTCAAGCAATGCAGGCACCACAGCGTTAAATTGGTGTACGTACACGGGAATGCATTATGAATCGTGGTTGTTCAGCCGCTGTGTTTTTGCGTGAGTTCTATCGATATCCGAGAGTAAATAATGATGTTCCAACAATTTGGGTCGCGGAAATTCCGCGGTGATACTATAAAAGCGCAGAACGTTGAATGAGACCGACGTTGAATTAAATCGCATGTATCGCATGTAAACATTACTCCAGCGCCAGTGCCTCCCATTTACTGCAAATAACACCACGTAATATCAGCTCCAGCTTTTCTTACGGACAATCTTGATAGAAGCATTCAACCAGTACAATCACCTCAACCACCAACCAGTAACAATGGCCGTCGACTTCAGCGGAACCTGGAAATTGGAGAAGAATGAGAACTTCGAAGAGTTTCTTCGGGCGATTGGCGTTGGCATGTTAAAGCGCACAGCGGCACTGAAGACGTCGCCTACCATTGAGATCAAACAAAATGGGGATGATTTTCATGTCATCATGAAAACTGCTATTCGTAACCAAGAGGTGAAATTCAAGATGGGAGAAGAATTTAAAGCCACGGAGCCTTTGGCGGGGAAAGAGATGACGATGAAGGCCACCTGGGAAGGCAGCAAACAGGTGATCAAGAATGTGACTGATCCCGATGGTATTATGGTTACCAGGGAATTGGAAGGTGGGAAGCTGGTGCAGACACAGAGCAAAGGGGAGGTATCATGCAAACGTATCTTTACCAAATAGATGTTTTGAAGTATACCAAATAGAAGCTCGGTGAAGCTATTAAGTTATAGAGACAGACAAATGACAGAGTATAGATGTACATTATGGTGTCTAACGTCACAGTTGCGCGAAATAGTATGGCATAGTTTCGGGAGAGAATAGCACAGCAACGTCCAGATACATCCAGCAAAAAAAAGGAAAGAAGAACTTGATCATAGCGGAACTTTTGCATAGACTTAAACGTTCACTTGATGAACATACACTTGACCACTGGACTTCTTCCACTTTTTAAGGATCTTTGATTAGCTCCCCCAGCGTTTTTGATTCAGATCATCAATGTTTACCACACGAACTTTATGCCGCTGCTGTATAGAATATTTGATGACGTAAACAGATATTTATTTATTTTGAACATTAATAGTTTTGCTTCATTGCCCCATGAGCGAATAATCTCAAGGATGAGATTTCTCTATACTGTCACCAAATGAACAGGTGTATAGGGTGAACTATCCAGCAGAGTAGACCTTTGCCTTTTGATGCAGCTCCGTGAAACATTGAACCTGAAGATTTTCATTAATACATTCGCCGCACATTCCACATATTCCAGCGAGATAAGCCAAGACATATCTATTAATAGCATTCCTGATAACGCGGCCGGACGATTTACAAAAAGTTATGTCACCGTTTTGTCTGGTTATCAGATAACATCATGAAGACTGATATTGAATGGGATTGAATTGATACCATTTTACATTCTACTGAAAACCTATAAAACTATGGAGGACAATCTGCGATGATATAGGACGCTTTTTGGAAGGTTATTGGTTCAAATCATCTTCCAGAAGAAGACATGTATAATGGACTGGATGGAATACAATAATATTCACTTGGATCGATATCAATTCAACAGGTGGTTAATATTATACGCCATGCATTAACCTGTCTTCTGGTTGATGATTTGAACTAAGAACCATCAACTTTCAGCAGGTCGTACAAGACTAGGCCTGCACATACAAATAAAATGATGTTCATTCCCACAAGCTATATTACCACTCAATATGCTGATAAATAAAACAATACTCCTGTCTGTTAGAAAAAGAATATGCATGAGACTGATGTGATTTTTAAGATTTTTACCACAAAGTTCACTGTGAACCGGAGATAGCATTGGTACGTGCTGTTTATTAACAAATAGCATTAACATATACATTACATGCTGATTGCTGTCTACCAAAGATGGCATTACCATGCATGTCTACTGAAGATAGCATTATGCATGCTGTACGCGTAATCCATGTATTAGTTTATATGCTGTACTGGGGACAACATTACTTGCTATCTTCAGTAGAAAACATGCATAGTAACCTACGTAATCATTTCATGGTAATGTTATCTCAAATAGCATGCATGTATTGGCCTATAACAGTCCTTAATAGTTGAAAGCATACTGTAAAAATAAATGAGTAATTCTTCTACTAATTAGTCCTTAGAGATATTTTTACTTAAATTAAACAAAATCACGTCTTTTACCACAGATTTGTAAAATATTTGACTAACTTTTTTATATTTTACAGTGCATAATTTTCAGTAAACAGCATGAGCGTGCATGTATTAAAATTACTCTTCAGTTGTCAGCAGCGTACACATAGCGATGTTGTCTTCATTAAACTGCTTACAAGTATAATAGCACTATGGTAAGGTTTTCTGCAGTAAACAGCATTACGTAATGTTATCTTCCGTAGAAAGCATGCATTGTTATCTTTAGTAGACACCATGTATAAATATAATGCAGGCCACAATCGTCAGTAGACAGCATCACCAGCGGGGCAAGGTCCGTGCATACACGCACAGCAATGCTATTCTATGTTTAATGCTTTCTTCAGTAGACATCATGTATGTTTAATGCTTTCTTCAGTAGACAACATGTATGTTTAATGCTTTCTTTAGTAGACAGCATGTATGTTTAATGCTTTCTTCAGTAGATAGCATGTATGTTTAATGCTTTCTTCAGTAGACAGCATGTATGTGTAATGCTTTCTTCAGTAGACAGCATGTATGTTTAATGCTTTCTTCAGTAGACAGCATGTATGTTTAATGCTTTTTTTCAGTAGACAACATGTATGTTTAATGCTTTCTTTAGTAGACAGCATGTATGTTTAATGCTTTCTTTAGTAGACAACATGTATGTTTAATGCTTTCTTCAGTAGACAACATGTATGTTTAATGCTTTCTTCAGTAGACAGCATGTATGTGTAATGCTTTCTTCAGTAGACAGCATGTATGTTTAATGCTTTCTTCAGTAGACAGCATGTATTTTAATGCTTTCTTCAGTAGACAACATGTATGTTTAATGCTTTCTTCAGTAGACAGCATGTATGTTTAATGCTTTCTTCAGTAGACAGCATGTATTTTAATGCTTTCTTCAGTAGACAACATGTATGTTTAATGCTTTCTTCAGTAGACATCATGTATGTTTAATGCTTTCTTCAGTAGACAACATGTATGTTTAATGCTTTCTTTAGTAGACAGCATGTATGTTTAATGCTTTCTTTAGTAGACGACATGTATGTTTAATGCTTTCTTCAGTAGACAACATGTATGTTTAATGCTTTCTTCAGTAGACAGCATGTATGTGTAATGCTTTCTTCAGTAGACAGCATGTATGTTTAATGCTTTCTTCAGTAGACAGCATGTATTTTAATGCTTTCTTCAGTAGACAACATGTATGTTTAATGCTTTCTTCAGTAGACAGCATGTATGTTTAATGCTTTCTTCAGTAGACAGCATGTATTTTAATGCTTTCTTCAGTAGACAACATGTATGTTTAATGCTTTCTTCAGTAGACATCATGTATGTTTAATGCTTTCTTCAGTAGACAACATGTATGTTTAATGCTTTCTTTAGTAGACAGCATGTATGTTTAATGCTTTCTTTAGTAGACGACATGTATGTTTAATGCTTTCTTCAGTAGACAACATGTATGTTTAATGCTTTCTTCAGTAGACAGCATGTATGTGTAATGCTTTCTTCAGTAGACAGCATGTATGTTTAATGCTTTCTTCAGTAGACAGCATGTATTTTAATGCTTTCTTCAGTAGACAACATGTATGTTTAATGCTTTCTTCAGTAGACAGCATGTATGTTTAATGCTTTCTTCAGTAACAGCATATATGTTTAATGCTTTCTTCAGTAGACAGCATGTATGTTTAATGATTTCTTCAGTAGACAGTATGTATGTTTAATGCTTTCTTCAGTAGACAGCATGCATGTTCAATGCTTTCTCCAGTAGACAGTATGTATTTTAATGCTTTCTTCAGTAGACAGCATATATGTTTAATGCTTTCTTCAGTAGACAGCATGTATGTTTAATGCTTTCTTCAGTAGACAGCATGTATGTTTAATGCTTTCTTCAGTAGACAGCATGTATGATTAATGCTTTCTTCAGTAGACAACATGTATTTTTAATGCTTTCTTCAGTAAACAGCATGTATTAATGCTTTCTTCAGTAGAAATCATGTATATGTATATCAATGCTATGTCTTATGTAGACAGCATGTATGGAACATATTAATGCTATTCATACAGTAGATAGCAAACATTGTTATGCTATCTTCACTACACAGAATACATTCAAGTTGAGACAGCTTACAATATACTGCTTTAGAAATTAGCAAGCATGGTATTTTCTGGAGACAGCATGCATGTATATACAGGCATAGTTATGTTATCTTCATTAGACAACATGTATTATAATAGCAATGCTGTCTTCAGTAGACAGCAGAGTGGTGTCAGTCGGTGGAATTGTAGTTGCACCCATTCGGTTAAATTCGATTCGGTTAAATTCGGAGGAAATCTAAGTGATTTTTAATCTATTTCGATCCAATTTCAAGACGTCATTCGGGAGAATCGAAACCAAATTTATAAAAATAGGGTTTTTTTTCCGCGCGTGTCCAGGATATCATTTTCAAGCCCGTTTAAAACCAAAATGTATCATAATTATAGCAAAGTTCATGTAAATAGGACAAAATAGCGCGCATGTTTTCAAGGAACAGATAATCGGGCAAAATGATGTGAAGTCATTCGGCATGTTCGGGTGAATGGAGGTCCTTGGACACTCCACTGCATACTGCATCACATAGTACTTTCTTCTGTATACATAGTTATTTAATGAATGCTACTAATAGTCTCAGTAGACATTAGGCCTATACAGGGTGTCTCAAAAAAAACCGTGCACGTGTTTACCCAACTTATTCACCATGAACTTCTAGAATTTGGTGTAGCAATTGTATACATATTGATAGATTAAACGCTTAGCTTTCATATGCCGTTTATTTCATCTGATTTGGTTGTGTCAATCTTGAGATATGACCAATTAACTAATGCTACCTAAAATCAACTTTGTGCCACTTTACAGTTTGCAATTAATAGAAAGGGTTACTCCGGAGAGGGGGTGGGTTGTTACCACCCCCTAAAAAATCCAATCCGAAATGCAGAGTATGCTTATTTGGGTACCATAGTATAGCTAGAGGTTCCTTCTATCCATACATACCAAAACAAGTACAAACATTTCACGCATGACGTCATAATGACCCCCGTCACCAAACATGGCCGACCTCAAAATCCCGCCGTATTCGCTGGACAGGGAAATATAGGCCAAAATATAAATATTCTCTAAAAAAGTGCCAAATATCGGAATTTCACCCGGTTTTTTGCTTATAAGTGAGGGAAATGGTGTTTCTAAACTAGGCCTATGCTATAATATTCAGGACCATTTATATTTCAAATCTTTTTCAAAATGGCGATTAAAAAAAATTGTAAGGTGGCAACCACCCCCACCCCTTTGACGGCTTACCCTACCCCCGGGTAAGGTGGCACCCTTAATTTGTTTTCGTCAACATTAGCGCAGGGGATGTAAAATTGATCACCTGTACGCCCTATGTCACTGTTCCTTGCGTTTTAGTGCAATCGGCGACCACCCTCCCTTAGGATGACGAGGGTTTTAATGCTTATGTCTTACGCATTTTTTCTGTAAAAGTGGCACAAATTCGATTTTAGGTAGTTTTAGTTAATTGATCATATCTCAGGATTGACAAAACCAAATTAGATGAAATAAACGGCATATGAAAGCTAAGCGTTTAGTCTATCACAATGTATACAATTGTGACCCAAAATTCTAGAAGTTCATGGTCAATAAGTTAGGTAAACACGTGCACGGTTTTTTTTGAGACACCCTGTACATGATAATGGTATATTCATTAGACATTCATAGTAATGGCGTCTTCATTAGATAGTGATGCTTTTTCAGTATAGACAGCATCATAGTAATAAAATTGTGTGTATAAAGCATAGTGATCATGCTATCTTTAGTAGACAGCATACACATGCAGTCTGACAGCAGTCATGCTCTCATAGACAGCATATGACACTTTCTTCGGTATAAACAAGATACAGTATAATTCTTTCCTCAGTACACATCATGCAAAGCAATCTAGAGAATCCTGTATTCAACAGCTACATGAGCATGCACACATTGGTATCTTCAATGGACAGTAATACATGTTATACAACACCTAAGAAAATCATTGTTATTTTGGAGGATTATAGAATAGGTCACACGTGATTAAATATCCGCTCCATTGCACGATTTGCCGTGCATCGATCCCATACTAACATTGCACGGTAAGACGCTCGGCGGCCGTAACGCGATTAGGCCTACACGTAAGCTCACGACTATTATAAATCTCTGAATAATATTGTTTCATATGACAATAATTTTCTTAGATGTTGTATAAAATAAATAATGAATGTATTTTCATTCGTGCAATGGAAAGAATATTTTCATTCGGTGAAGATGCAATGTTCCATTCAACTCGGCTCCGCCTCGTTGAATGGAACATTGCATCTTTACCTTATGAAAATATTCTTACCATTGCACGAATGAAAATACATTCATTATTCGTATACTATCTTCAATAGACAGCATGTATACGTAATGCTATCTTGAGTAGACAGCATTTTTATATGCCTGGCCGGTAATGCTTGTATCTGCAAAAGACACCATAAACACTGCTGTAGCATACATGGTAATGCTATCTTCAGTAGACATTTTATAAGTTATATCGCGAAAATAGAATACAGCGACGTATCAACTTGCTTTCCTGTCATTATACATCGGGTGTATCAGAATGATCTATACCGAGGTAATACGATTTTTTTTCGGAATAAGCTTGATTGATATTGTCCAAATTGTTTTCATATATAGCTTGCGCGCAAACGCCCAGCTTTTTTAGGAATTTTAGATCGGACATTTTTGATGGAAAATACATACTTTTTTTTGTAACGACAGTAGATTTCAAGTTTATGTCTGAAATGTTATTCGCATCATTATTGCACCCTCTTCTTATTTTAATTAGCTTTTTAATAACAATCGATTGTTGTTTGCATAGGAAACAAAAGCTTTGATTGAATAGGGCCGGATTTATTTAGCTTGAGTGGTTTTAACCTTCCTTTCTTTGGCGGGAGTTTTGAATATAACTTATGAGGTGTGGGGTTCATTGTTTGAAATGCTGGTATAGAGCTGTAAAGATGAATTATGTGAGCCAAAATATGAAAATACGTTTTTCATCGATTTTCGATTATGTCTTGCCACAGCGGAACAAAAGAGATATCTCAATGAAATTAACAGAATAAGTAGGAAACATTTTGACCATTATATCACAAGTGTTTTATTTGAAACATTATTTGTTTTATATATTTTATATATTTTTGAAACCCGGTATAGATTATTGTGATACACCTTGTAGTATAGGTTTTCCCAGTTAGTTTAACACTTTTTTCATTATATTTCATATCTCGTTAAGTTAGAATTCGTCCCCAAAATCTGACTTACGCATTTTGTTAGATAAATTTCGTCAATGAGCATTATATTTCAAAGTATGACCATTTCATTTAATTCATTGGTCATTTCTTTTCGTCAAGGAAGGATTGAATTCGTATCACATGATGGGTAGCGGGTCTATGTCTATGCACAAATAGAATTCGTCTTTGTTCATTATTTTTAATACTTTTATCACATATATTCGTCAGGTGTTAGAAGAATAGGCCTACATATTACTGCAGGTTAGATTTGAACCACCGACATGTGTTCTTTTGCCTTGTTGATTTAGATCCGAACAGACCTACATTTCATAATAAGAAAAAAAGAACGAACAAGAAAGAAAGAAAGAAAAAATATATATATATAAAACGTATAGGCCTATAATAGGCAGGACGTTCCACATGGGACTAAATAAAGTGAACTGAATATGAAACTATTTGATCAAAAACGAAATAAATGTGTACATTAGTAGGTTACCGCTGTATCAGACGAAATGGAAGTGTGTTAGGACGAAATAAAATGAACATTAAATTAAATATATTGCGCAAAATATGAATATACAGGGTGACCCAGAAAATGTTGAACCCAAAAATCTCAAAATTCAATATTTCTTTTTACCATTAAAATAACAAAATATTGCATAACTCGTTTACCAGCTATGTGCACCATACATTTTAACTTTCTGAAACATTTTAGATCATAAAAATAGGCAACACGAAACTTAAAATACGTGTAATTTTGTAAGAAGTGTTGTTTTGGAGTGTAAGTGAAGTGCAAAAAAATGGTTTCATACTACATGAGCAGAACAAGTCCCTGTTTGAAACCATTTCTGCACAGTATCTCATCAATATTCATTTATTATGTAAATCAATATTATTATTATATAAGAGACTTTGAAAACAAAAACTGAAGTCCCCTTGACTTCATTTGAAAATGTTAATTTGATAAATACAGATCAAAAGAAAAGATTACTTAACTCACCGTACTTAGAACAGAATTAAGTTTCATATCTGAACCAAGTTACAATTTTTTCACTTTTACAAAAGGGCGAAAACACCCCCTGTCACACAATCAAGTGTATCTTTAGTTTGGTAAGGCCAATTTACATGATTTAAAGTTCTCCAGAAAGCTGAATAAATTGTTTACATAACTGTTGAAAACAGAATGCCATATTTATTTATTTTCATTTTAATCATTTTTTTTAAGTTTGTGAATTTTGGGTTCAACATTTTCTGGGTAACCCTGTACTTGACCAAAGACGAAATTTACTTTAACAAATGCAACCTTCAAAATTTTGGGACGAATTCAAACTTAACGAGATATGAAATATAATGAATAAAGTGTTAAACTAACTGGGAAAACCTATACTATATCGTCAGCCTGCTTCGATAATTGCCTAACTCACTTTTCAGCAACATTTAATTTTTTGCATAAATCATGACTTCATTACATTATGCACATGCTGTTATAATATCTAAGTCATTGACCAATCAAAAGTGTTGATAAATGAAGAGATTTGTTGCAAAAGGGCCACCAGACCACTCCAACATGTTACTTATTTTGCATTATTGAATTTGCATTGACAAATCCATGGAATTAATCAAATTATTGTATGGTTGTGTTCATCTGTTTCTATGACTTGGATTAGTGCATCCATGCACGCCAATCGAGGCCATCAACAATACATGTCACATTCCACATAATGAAAAACCATACATCAATAATGCAAAATGAGTAACAGGTACAAAGGTAACAGGTTTCCTACTTTTGTTGTTTTCTAAGAACTAAAAAAAATGAGTTAGGCAATTATCGAAGCAGGCTGACGATATCTACATGCTTAGAATGCCATATAAACAGCATGAGAGGCTTTCATCTATAGAGCAGAATATTGTTTACCATTATCATGATTATGAACCGTTATTTGGGAAACAGATAGGGCGGGGAGGGCTATATGGTGTTGGAATGTTTAATTTAGCTTGTTATGCGAAACACCCTGTAGATTTGATGATAGCATGAATTGATAGGCTACCGGGCCATCCAAAACGTTCTGCTCTATATACATTTGTCAATTGAAGACCCGGATTGAATGTATTATTGAAAGATTTTTAAGCTCACAATGTTAACGTAAGGCAAATTTGACCCATTAAGCCATATGATACAATTAATATTTGTAATATTTTCGAGGGAGTTCCGACCCTACCACTGCATGTCTTTAACGTGGACTTTTAAAGAACGAATACACTTACACATCAGTAATGAATGGTAGGGTGTTCTCAATCTTGATATTGACAAGATAAATACCACGTTATAATGTAGTCGTAATTGAACACATTGATCATATAATAATGTTTTATATCATATATATAATATAATACAAAGCAGTTTACCAACCCACGGTGTTTACAATAGACAATATAACAACAAATATCAACAACCACCGGCGAATGTCCTAACGAAAAATAAGCAAGGACATTCACTGGCAGGGAATTGAACCCCGGTCTCCTGATTACCAGACAGGCGTCTTAACCCTAGACCACCGATATCTGCTGATAAACGGCAATTTGAATCAGTGGTAAGTGTCTAAGCGACGACATTGATCATAGAAAAAAAGACGACGGTATGAGAGAAAGAAGGTAGAACTTTTTTGATGACCCTAATCGGAAAGAAAAAAAACCCCGGACAATCAGCAGCGCAAAGGTCTATTTGTTTTAACGTCTATACATACAGAAGCCGGGCGTAATCTCGGCATGGGTTAATTACTCAGTGGGCTGTTTATTAGACAAACACAACAAACCAATGAAATCTCGACAACGATATTTAAGGTCACCATGTTGCACGTAAATATAATATATAAATAAGATTTGGTTTACTAACACAGATGCCCGATAAAGTTCTATCTATATAATTGACCAGCACTTTAATCATCAAAGCCAAACCATTTTTATTGAAACCATGTAGATCAATGATGAAACAGAAATAGAATTTCCTATTCATTCCACTTTCATAAACCCTCATTAGTCCAATTTATAGACGCTATTGTCGTGGTTGTCATGGTTACGTTCTTGGTTGCCATGCAGTTTGTCTAAGAATACGGTTACAGTTATGATTTATAAGTTAGCGTTCTGTATAGCCACGGATGGTGGTTTCATTCACAAAATGAAAACATAAAATTAAAAAAACAGTGTTAAACCCCATCCCACTCGCACTATGACGATGGAATAAGTGAGTTTTTAACATCTTCGTAAATTGAGTCAGTGATGAGGCTTGCCTGATGTGACGCGGTGAATTGTATGTTATTAATATTAGGTATCTTAATAAATCTTTTCTATGCAAAATATAAATATATTAATTTAATTGAGATAAATTGGAATAGTATAGTTATAGTATCTTAATAAATCTTTACTATGCAAAATAGATAAATCATCATCATCATCATTGGTCGTCCGTGGACGAAACGGAGGAAGCAATCGCAACGTACTGGGCCCAGACTTTCCTGTCATTCATGAGTTGGCGGATCTCTGGAGATAAATATATTAAATTGAAATCATGACCAAGAATCAAGACTTGCACTATTTACGGCAAACTATCGAATTGTATAAATCTCTAAATCACAATTATACCCGGAGAAACCAGGTATATATAAGCTGCTGACAATAATGTAATTAAAAATCAAAGTAATATAAAAACCTAAAAATAACCCACGGCGACAGTGCACGTCTATCATGTATATAGCCAGTACTTGTTGTTATTTTTCTGCTCGGCCCTATAGCAGATGCGAAATAAATGAACAATATCGATTCTGACCATTGTAGCCTTTTTGTTTTGTCAATGTCGTCGAGGTACGCCTGTCCCTGACCTTGACATCTGCGGAATAACAACATTCTATAATTTATCAGTTTTTTCACACGCTGTGTAAAAATCCCTTTAACATAGTACATGTATCTTTACTAAATCTTTTCTATGCAAATATATATATATATATATATTAATTTAATTGAGATAAATTTGAATAGCATAGGCTAGTTATAGTATCTTAATAAATCTTTTCTATGCAAAGAAATTCATATATTAATTTAATTGAGATAAATTGGAATCATGACCAAAAATCAAGACTTGCACTAACGGCAAACTATCAAATTGTATACATTTCTAAATCACAATAGTATACAATGCCGAAAGGAACAAGGAATATACAGGCTGCTGACAATAGTTAATATTAATTTCGATTTAAAAATCAAAATAATATAAAATCCTAAAAATAACCCATAGCGACAGTGACATCTATTAATATTATTCCTAAAAAAAGTGCACGTGATCCACATCATTTGTTTTGTCTCATTTGCTTTATCCTATCGACAAATATCCTCGATTAAAGTTGATCACAGAAAGTCAAATTTGTCCTATTTTTATTAGAAGAAATGCTTCAAAGCGTTAAACCATGGTTAAACATAACACTTTTACACATGATTTCTTTCAAAAACCTGGCACAGTTTTGATATTGTTTGCTCATATCTCTAGATGGACTCAAGCAAATTCGACAAAACAAACTGCATACGAAAGCTTGAAGCCCGTGTAAATACCAAATCCAAATATCAAATGTTTAAGAAGAAAATGACAAGTTAAAAGTGGCACAAACCCGATTTTGAGTGCTCGTTGTTGATCAAACCACAGATGCCATGATGTGTTTCTACCTCATCTGTGATCTAACATATTTTTAAAATGAGAAAAGTAAACCAAATCAAATAAACGACATATGAAAGCCAACTAAATTATGTTTTAGATAATATAAAGATTACAGCCAAATACTGAGTAATCAATGAGGGCAATGACAGTGGCGTACCCAGGGGGGGCCCCATGAAATAATACCGTCGGTAAAAACGACCCTCCGTCGGTAGATTTGCGATTTTGACCATGCGATTTTTTTCTGCCGTTTATGCTGACAACTTCATTCCTCCCCCCCCCCCCCCCCCCCCACACTTATCAAGATTTCAGCTGGTCACGGGAAAAACATTGTGCAAGTTTTACGATTTTTTTGGGGGGAGTCTGTAAAAAAAATGCACGTGCACCCTTTTTCTCAGCTGTATAGCCAGTATTTGTTGTTGTTTTTCTGCTCGGCCCTATAGCAGATGCGAAATAAATGAGCAATATCGATTCTGACCATTGTAGCCTTTTTGTTTTGTCAATAACGTTGAGGTACGCCTGTCCTTGACCTTGACATCTGCGAAATAATAACATCCTAATTTATCAGTTTTTCACACGCTGTGTAAAAATCAAAGTAATATATCTATATATCCAGTATTTGTTGTCGTTTTTCTGCTCGACCCTAGCCCCGGGCCTATAGCAGATGCCAAATAAATTATCCCTCAGTATCGATTCTGGCCATTGTAGCCTTTTTGTTTTGTCTATGTCGCCTGTCCTTGACCATGACATCTTTGGAAAAGCAGCGTCCTAATCAAATCTGTAAAATAAAATATTCTTGTCAGTGTTTTCACATGTTGTGTACAGTTTTGAGAGACTGATGAGTTGACAAACGTTGGTTTTATACGACCAATAAATGTATTATAAATATGTGACATATAAATCCACTTGTAATTAATATTTAGCTCGGCTGGTATGGATATCCTCGTATAGACACTTTGCGATGGCAACACACAAAAAATACATATGAGATTGAGATTAACCACATTATTGTTCTACTTCATGCATAGATCATGGTCTATGCTTCAAGTCAAGTCTGATGTAAACACAACTGCATTTACACAGAGTCAGTATAATATAAAGAAAAAGAGAAAAAGGATCTCTTTTTCATTGAGTGATCAGTTACACGCATAATCAGCTATCTTCAGTAGATAGCAACGGAAACCACTGTACCGTACCGTGTCATGATGCGCTATTATGGGGAAATTAATCAATGTCCATCAATATTAACACCATGATATGGAACATAAAACAGGATCAATTAACCCCTTATTCTAACACTTTTATACTGATCTAATATGGCAGGTTAATTAAATGAACCACTCGACCGTGTGTATGCACCTTTATGGCAGTCCAATAAACCTATATACCAATATTGCCACGATTTACCGCAACATCATTTATAACGCCTCTATCACTGTATACAGGTGAACTTTACACACAGTTTCCAGGCTTCAATATTGACTCTTCGTGAACACAGTGACCCTGCTGTTGGTTTGCTGTTATGATATGGATACCACACAATCTATTTGGGCGCTAAAGTTGATGTGTTATACTTCATATGCAGATACATGGCATAGCAATGTGTCGTGTTGACTGTAAATATTTAAAAATAAAGGCCTATTTTTCGTGCTTTGCAAATAGTTAATATTATCAGATAAATATTAGTACCCTCAAGGCCTGATAAAGCAAGCCTAGCTTTGGCCTTAACATATAGGTCTAACCTCGTACATAATATTATTAAAAAAGAGCATATATATACCTTTTCTAAAAATAGAATTTAAAAAGACTGGATCTGTTTATACCAAAAACAATGTTGATGAACTGGGTGGATTCGATTTCATACCCCAAAATGGAATTTAAAAACGTAATATTTATTTGTTTTTTATTTTTTATTTATAGGTACCTTACCCGTATTTCATTTGGCTCGGGGTGGGTGTACCTTTATTAATATAAGTCTCCAACCCTTATTGGTGGTCTTTACTACTACATTGTGGTGGAAACAGGGACAGATTTAGGATTGTTTGACGACTTTTCTAGATTTTAGTTAACCTTTGCCTATTGCTTAAATTTCATTTGAAACTTTGATAACCAATCACACGTATCAAATACCACATGTCTGTTATTTCATTCTGTAGCCTGCCAGTAGGTCTATATCATGTATATGGTTTGGTGTAATTTTATCGTCTGGTTTGTATATTTATTCTCATAATGCTCATGATTTAAAGGGGCTTCATAACATTCAAATCTCTGCGTAAATTAAGGGTGAAAAAAAAATCAAAATATGTTAAGCAGCTTAGGTGAAGGATAACTATATTGTGTAGAATCACCATCAATTATTTTTTCACAAAATATCTATAAAAAAGGAAGAAAATACCAGTGTGAAGACAAATGTCCCCCCCCCCCCCCCCTTACCCCCTATTCATTTGAAAAGTGGAATATATGTACAGAAACTCATAAAATTCATGAAATTTAACATTTGATTCCTAGAATGCTTTTCCAGTCTTATCGTAGGCCTATATATTAGCACACAATTCGTACAGATAGGGCCTATACAAAAATCTGATTTTTGATGATTTTTTACATTGTCTGAATTAGCAAGTTATACCATGATTACTGCTAGTCCCTTTAATATTAAAGCCTAAATTGAAGATCAACGGTTCAGTTTCGTGTTTGCAAGTCAAATATACCTTTATAAGACAAAGGTCATACTATCAATGATTCACAAAGTGCGCCCAAATTATCGCCCAACAATATTGTAACAGTTGCACTTTGTCAACACAAAATGGTATAAAAATCAACCTGGAGTAGAGTCTGGTCTCTCTTGTCTTTGACTTAACGTCACGATATACCCGTCTCTGTGATTCCTGAACATTAAAAACCAAACTACTATCAAAATGGGTGACTTATCCGGCGTCTGGAAACACGAAAAGAATGAGAACTTCGACGAGTTCTTGCAAGCCTGTAAAGTTGGCATGATTCCACGTAAGATGGCTGGAAAACAGAGTCCAACCATCACTATCACGCAGAGCGGAGATGATTTCACCATTGTGACGAAGGGCGCCAGGACCGTGGAGATCAAGTTTAAAGTTGGAGCGGAATTCAAAGAAAACAGCCCGCTTGAAGGCAAAGATTTCCGTATGATGTCTACCTGGGACGGTAAGAAATTGGTGACGAAGAATTTGGACAAACCAGACGGTCCAGTCACCATCCGGGAGGTTGAAGGCGGGAAATTGATCGTGACGCAAAAAATAAAAGACGTTACTTCCAGAAGATTCTTCAAGAGCGCGTAGAAGGATTGAGACGTATGGTTTGCCTCATGCACGCCTGTAAATAGTATCGTTGTTTAAGAACAAGTCAGTGTTTCGTATATTGAACATTTTTTTCATGGATTCATCTATAAGCGACCAGGAACTTAGACGATACGCGCGCTCGTCTTTCGCTTAATAAGTTCGTCCACGTCAAGTTTAATTGGACTTCACGAACAATTGAAATGCCGTCGTTACGCCCATCTTCTCAAGTGCCTGAACATTGGAAACTATTATACGCCTTTCAGGATAGTTAGGACAATCATGACGTTAGTGAAGGTGTCTCCGTTCTATCTTATATAACTCTATGGACTTGGAAATATGACTTGGAAAAGCGTTACTAGTCATTTCATCTCCGTTGGTGGGCACGTTAGCCTTTAGCAATCGAGCCAAAAAGTTGAGCAAGTGACTATGGAATGAAAGACAATTGTTATTGGATGATTTCGCCGACTTTGTTGAAACTCCTCTTCCTAAATCGAATTGGACATGATGAACTGATGGCGAAAAAACCGTTTTTAAGACCGCGGCATTACTTTTTCAGACAGAACACTGTTAATCATCATGAACATGTTGAGTTACTTTTCCACGCCATCTCAATAAATGTAACTAACTCGACGGAACTTATTCTAAAAAGAGAACATTTTTAATTTAACAGAAAACGGAGATTCAATAAATAATTGATCAAAATCGTTACTCGAAAGTGTTTAAAATCGATGTCGTCATTCTTACAATGGTATATTCTTTTTTACATTTTTAAAATGCAAGAAGACTGGTGCAAAAAAGTGTATTGTTTTAACATAATGGGTATAGTGGTTCCGATTTTCAACTTGAAGTTTTCTATTCGACATGAAAGGTCATCCTCAAAAAAGTCGTATTCCAAAGTTTGAGTTGCATAACTCTAATGGTTCTTATCTTAGACGCACAAGATGCCGTGAAATGTATTGAGTTCAATACACAAAGTATATTGGTGGTTACCACTTTTCGCGGTAATCCGATGTTATTTCACAGATTTCTTCGTAATCATACTGATTTGACCCGTCAAAATTTAGTATGTTAATCAGAAAAATATGATCTTTCATATGATATGAAAATCTCCATATGTTTAAGAAAAATCTGTGTTATGAAAATGTGATCGGGTCATCTACCTTTAACACTCGGAACACATAATTGATTTTACGCACAGATATCAGTATTTTGGTATGCCAAAAGCGTGATTGGTATAGGCTTTTCAATTGTCTTTATTTTTTATTCGATCGGATATGTGTGGAAAAGATTTGCGTTTGAGTGCAACAAGATCGTATCGTATCTGCATTTTGTAATTTTACAGAGAAAGCCGTTTTGGTGTTTACATTTCTTTTTGTTTCGGAAATGTCATATCTTTCATCTAAATGTGCTTCGAAACTTTTATATCAAAATAATTATTTAAATATTTTAAAACTCAATTTCCCAACAATGCTATATTTACGACATTCTTTTGCACTCAAGTTATTATCTGATAGGCTGTTCACTAAACAATGAGAGAGCAAAATCGAATTAGTCCGATTTGCATTTTACGATCTTGATGTTCAAGGTATGTGCTTCGTGGTTAGTGGACATTTAAACGTATGGTATTCGTAAAATGCCTATTTTTATAGTCTTGCCCTATTTAAAAGAACCGTATACTAATATGGGATTTACTACATCAATCTATGTCAATGTGTGACTTACCCCCTGGGCACTACCTGTCTTTCGGACAATGATTCCCATTGGTCAATTACATGATATAATCATTTTTATGACCAATTATAGTTTTGCTTATAAATATTTTATGCTAATTTTGATTTATCAAATTATGCTAATATTTTTGAAAATATTAATTATTCTAACATGTCTCTGATTGGCACAATATTTGACACATTCTAAATTTCAACCAATCGGCCGGTAGTTCTCAGGGGGTTAAATTCATGTTGTTGATATTGCATTTCTAAAATTCATGGGACCAACTTGATTTTGTTCTCTCATCCTCGGCATAAGAAAGCATGCGTATCCAATTGTAATATAATCGGCAAAATAAAAGTTCATTAATCTGTCGCCTATCCGTGCCTATAACGTTGGGCTTTTAAAAGGGAATCGTCGTGCCTCGAGTGTTAAAGTTGTAACAGTGATATTAACACATATAAATCAGTCACTAGTACTGTCCAAGAGTGCTATTAGTACGTTATAGAATTTGCCGTCTACGGCAGCTCTGCTATAACATACCACTATAACTTATAGCACGAGGCAGCGCAGCTGCCGAGTTCTATAAGGAATTAATAGCACTCATCGACAGTACATTATTAGAGATGATTTATGTGGCAGAACTCTGCCTTAAAACACACCCCTGCACAGTAGGACACCTCAATACTAAAACAACCCCCTTTCACAGTAGGACACCTCTAACTCTTAAGTTTGTATGCACACAATTGTCTACTAAACACACACACACACACCAAGTTGGGAACTAATTACAGTGCTGTAATTAATCAGGTTATTTACGATGTCAAATTAAAAGCACTCTGAAGCTGTACTATAAGTGAAAATTGTGGAACTCTGGACTGGCTGTGTATGTGCTATTAGGCTATACGAGGGTCGTTCAATAAATAATGAAAGTGATCATGGGATGCATGAGTGATTGTATTGAGAGATAATGTGATCAATACAAAGTATGAACCTTTGTCTTTCAAACAATACACTTTTGGATTGTTAGATACCTTTGGTTATGTAATGTCATTAACATAAACACAATAGGTTTCAGACACTGACTGAAATCTGTGAATTATTTGGCTGGATATGTACTATGTTGAAAATGGGTTGATCGATACATTTGCGTATATCTCGGCAATGCAAGCATAAAAACAGATAACACTTGGCACATAGTTAGAACACACAATTATCTCCGCCTGACATTATTTTTTAGATCTGAATTCCTTAAAACAAACACGAAGGGACCATCTCAAATGCACTTTTATTTAGCAAAATCCGCAATAATATACCTTTGAAAACAACAAAGGATAAAGAACAATGGAAGGATTATAATTTAGTAAATTTTTGTGGGATGTAAAGCAATAATAGTGGGGATTTCAAGAGGAGCTGTTCATAAAATTTCCTCAAACCATTGAAATTATGTGACGATTACTTTAACAATACATATATAGTAGCTTTAAAGATAACAGTAATAAGAGAGGTTGTGGTAGCCATCTTTGATTGATACATTCATGTATATCCTTATTTTGACTATCACAATATTTAAACACATTGATTTAAGCATTTTTTATTATTTCTGATTAGAATTTGAAGGCACAGTAAGCTTTATCTTGTAAATTTCATGATTTTAGCCATTTATGGCCCTGTTCAAAATGATCTGCCGTCTGCGCATGCGCACATTTTCTGCATGTTTCATGCGAATAAGTTCAGAAAATTAGTTAACTATCATATGGAATCTCGCAAACTGGTTAATTGCTTGGATTTTTCATAAATTGTTTGATTTTCCGCAATATTAGTGATTCGCTGACTGGGCATTTTTCAATGAAAATTGGCTATTTGAAATACTGATAATTGTATACTTTTTATTCGATTGCCTATCCTTACTTTTTCCTCCTATTACTACATACATCAAATTACACATGGATTTAAGTTATTGTCTTTTTATCATACTTACGCGAAAAAATGGGATTTACCTGCTTCTGGTGTCATGTTATGCAATCTTCTTATCACATGTTTCATACAAATAATTCAAATTTCCCGCCAAATAACTGATTTAGTAGTGTCTCAAGTGTACTTACTTTGAGACAATGCTATGACGTCATAGTTCACACTTATAAATCCAAAACTGTACTGTTTGAAAGATAAAGGTTCATACTTTGTATTGATCACATTATCCCTCAATAGAATCACTCATGCATCCCATACCATGATCACTTTCATTATTTACTGAATGCCCCTCGTATATAAGTGACTCGAGGCTCTCACATGAATCCATTAATGTTATTAGGTTATATATAAGTGACTCGAGGCTCTCACATGAATCCATTAATGTTGAAGTATTAACAGGTGGTTGATGATAGAGATGAACTAAAGACGCATGTCAACAAAAGTAAGTCCCCCTAGTCCAACAGTTCGTCATAACATCGTAAGGTAAAACATTTTACCAATAAAACTTAGTTAGAAATAATCCTATGACTGTTTCCTAAGTATTGTTTGAAAATGAACGATGTCCATGACTTCATGGCTAAATGAGCTCAAATAGAAGACAAAAACTGCCCTTCTCAAAAGAACTCATTGGGACAACACCAAATACTTTGTCAGTTTTTCACTATATTGTTGTTTGATATGGAACTATTGCTGTACTCAATTTTTTGCCGGAACTGGATTTCGAAACTTACTTAGTTGTGTACGCCCATAAGGGAGTGTTCATAAATACTTTGGTGGGGGAGGGGATTTTTGAGTCTCGGACATATTTTTTTTCTTGATCCCCCCAAACACCGTGATTTTTTTTCTTGATCGCCCCCTTTTATGGTGATTTTTTTCTTGACCCCCTGTATGTCTAATTTACCGAGCATTATTAGATTCGACCGCGCACGAAGCATGTAATTATAAAAATATGGTTGCTTTTATGAGCGGAGCGCGAACAAAATGTGATGGACCCTTTTTTGTGTGCGCGAAACGGCAAAAAAAAAAAGATTTTTTTTTTTCTTCTTCTTTTTCTGATCCCCCTATTAAGGGGGGGGGGGGGGGGGGATTCACGTGCTAAATGGCACATTTATGATCTCAATTTTGAGTATCAAATATACGTGCAAACCTATGACAATCATATATCACCGTAAGTTGCGGAGAATTCAAAAATTCCTTTTTTTTTGACATAGTTGCTATGGTAACCAAGCAAGGCTGTGATTGGTCGAAACTAAGAACAAGCCTAACTCAATAATGGAACATCCATTTACATTCATAATTGACACATATGATCAGCAATGAATTCCGCATGGCAGTATGTCTTCCGATTTTTTGATTTGTTGTCCAAATTTGAATAATGCTCCAAAATGTGCTGATTGGCCGGTTTTTCGGTTGCCATGGCAACCGGAAGTTCAAATTAAAAAATCCGAAAACATGGCGCCATGCGGAATTCATTGTTGATCATGTGTGTCAATTTGTGATATTAATGGATGTTTCATTATTGAGTTAGGCTTGTTCTTAGTTTCGACCAATCAGAGGCCTTGCTTGATTACCATAGCAACTATGTAAAAAAAAATGATTTTTTTGAATTCTCCGCAACATGCCCGTTACGGTGATATATGGTTGTCATAGGTTTGCATGTATATTTGATACTCAAAATTGAGATCATAAATGTGCCATTTAGCACGTGAATCCCCCCCTTAAATACCGATCCCCCCTTTTGGGGGACATTTTTTTCTGATACCCCCTCCATTTTTTCACCCCCCCCCCCACAAGGTATTTATGAACACTCCCTAACTTGGTACAAAGGTGCAACATGGGAACCTTCATTATGTCAATGAGTTCAAAGGTCACCTATCAAGGTTTTTTCTGTCAAAAGTAGACCGTTTTCCCAACAAGGAGGAGGGCACAGCACAAAGTGATTCTTTTTACAAAAAAAGCGTTTCGCCAAAATAAAAAGCGTTATATATTATATATATTATATAAACCCCCATTTATTCGCTCGCTACACAGGCTGTCCCAAAATGATTAGTACCCATCGATGCCCAAAGTTCAATAATTGTTTTCATCATCAAAATCAATGAGATTAGATCCGTTGTTTTTCTATCATATTTGATAATATTGTACCCTTTTATTAGAATTTTAGATCATGAATATCGGACTTATTTAAGCGAAGTTACACTCCATTGTGTAAGACATGGTGATTTCACGTTTTTGGCAAAGTGCAAAAAAAATGTGTTTGTAAACAGCTTGTTTGAAAGAAATTAATACATTCTCTTAATCTTTTGTCTGCTAGTATCGTTGGTTCCTTTCTATTGTAAACTGTTGTTGTATCATATGGTTGTGCAAACCATTAATACTTCTTAATTTTGATTCAATTTGAAGACTAAAAATGAATCGTCACGCATGAGCGACCCCATGCTTTGTTTCTATAATGAGCTAGTTTTGAGGCTAAACTTGAGTGACATTTAAAAAGGTAAACACGTGGTCATGGTTAATTAGCAGTCTTTTTCATATTGGGGATGCAATTTCCTACAAACTTGGTAAAAATGAAATAGTCCCTTACTGTTTAACCTCACGAAATCCATTATCCAATGGGGAAATGAAATCTAAGCCACTGGTAATTCACCACATACCGCTTCATTTAGAAGTCCCTAAACACTTGCATGACTTGTCAAATAAAACAATGCATGCTCAAGTGTGACGAACTTCTTTAACCCTTTAAATTAAATTAAGGAGAAGAATTAATAATGATTTAAACACCCATAACTAACAAAAGTTACAACAGAAAGACACACAAGATTATATTAGTAGACAAGAGATTATGAGAATACACGAGTTTCTTTCAAACAAGCTGTCGGTTATAACATGTATAACACACCTTTTTTTTAGCACTTTGTCAAAAAGGTGAAATCACTATGTCTTACACAATGGAGTGTATCTTGAGTTTGATAAATCCGATATTCGTGATCTAAAATTCTAATAAAAGAGTGCAGTATGACAAAGATGATGAAAAAACAAGAGACCTAAAAATCCCATTGATTTCGATGATGACAAAAATTAATGAACTTTGGGCATCGATGAACTAATCATTTCGGGACAGCCTGTACGTATGTCGTGATACGCTACAACCCCCCCCCCCCCCCCCCCCCGAGTATGGGCCTACCAAAACCAAAACCAAAACCAGTGGCGGATCCAGGATTATAAAATTTACGGGGGGCTGACCAAGGTTTTTTTAATTGGTACCCCAACAAAATCTTAAAAGGTCCCTGCCGTCAGCTCGTGAAATTCTGCTAAGTGTGGGGGGGGGGGGGGGGGGGGGGGGGGGGGGGGAGGGGGGGGAGTGATGTGGTCCCAAAACCGGCAAAAAAATCGCATGGTACAAGTGGCAAATGTACCGACGGAAACTACCTATAATGCCTCTGAAAAAGGTAAAGTGGTACACAAAAAAGGTATATTGTCAAATTTTACGGGGCGCGCCCGCCCCCTCCGCCACTGAAAACCGGGGCCAAAACTATATATGGGAACATTGGATTTGATCTGGTCACCATGATTATAGTTTTCGGGATGAGCATATGAGACGTATTGTTTAACAGTTTAAACAATAGTTGCAAGCCCCTGGGAAGGGGGGGGGGGGGTGCTGAGGTGCTGCAGCACCCCCTTGGTCTTTGAGAGGGGGTGCGCAGCACCCCCTAAGATTTTAAGATTTTTGAAAAAATATACATTGTCCGTCCAATAATAAGTTAAGGGGTGCGCAGCACCCCCTAAGATTTTAAGATTTTGGTATTACATACAATACACAACAATTTAATATGACCAAAGTCGTGTATTTCTCACCTCTGACAGTGAGACGGTGTGTATGGGGGCCTAGATTTTAAGATTTTTGAAACAATTTACAGTGTCAGTGTCATGTCCATTTTAGTTCAAAGTCGTGTATTTCTCACCTCTGACAGTGAGACGGTGTGTATGGGGGCCTAGATTTTAAGATTTTTGAAAAAATATACAGTGTCAGTGTCATGTCCATTTTAGTTCAAAAAATGAAATATTTTGCGCGCTCCGCGCACACATTTTATACATGATTTAACATTATAATGGCCCTAGAACCATGCAAAATATTCTAAATATTATGTTGGTGACGTTATAAAGGCATACTGGACCAATTTAAGTGTTAGAAATGTCAATTTTTGCGAACATTAGTTTCAATGTTTCATTATTCAAGCTTGACATGATGGCTTCAGGACAGTTTTCCATGACCATTTTAGTTCAAAAAGTCCAAATTTTGCGCGTTTTGCGCGAATATTTTCTGCAAGTTTTAACATTATATTGGCCCTCAGACCCACAAAATATTCGAAATATCTGGGGGACGTTAAAAAAACATCATACTGGACCAAACTTTTAATACAAAAACCACACCAAATTTTTTGAATATTATGTGGGGGACGTTATTATCATACTGGACCATTAGTGTTAGAAATGCAATTTTTTGCTCGCTCCGCGCGCGTATTAATTTGAATATTTAATTATTTAAGCTTAACAAGGTGTCTTCGGGACAGTTTTCCATGACCATTTTAGTTTAAACTCAAAAATTTTGCGCGCTCCACGCGCATATTTTCTACAGGTTTTAACATTATAATGGCCCTCAAACCATACCAAAATATTCTCGATATTATGTGGGGGCGTTAAAAACATCATACTGGACCATTTAAGTGTTGCAATGCCAATTTTTGCGCGCTTCACGCGTATTAATTTCGATTTTCATTATTTAAGCTGAACAAGCTCAAAATTTTCCGCGCACATGTTTTCTAGAGGTTTTAATATTATAATGGCCCTCCAACCACATCAAACCCTAAATATTATGCGGGGGACGTTAAAACTTAAGTGTTAAACTCACAATTTTTTTCGCGCTTTGCGCGTATTTGGTTCAACGTTTCAATATTTAAGATCAACAAGATGACTTCAGGTTTTTTTGCCCCCTCCCCGAATCAGAACAGTCCTGGATGCGCCATTGCTCGGCCCCCTGAACCCCCGCCAAGGGCTTCGCCCCGGACCCCACGCCGAAGTGGTGAAGACTTACAAATGTACAGCACCCCCATCAAAAATATACTTCCAAGGGCCCTGAATAGTTGTTAGAGTGACAGGCTTAAACAACAGTTTGGCGTTGTTTAAAATAGTTTTTTACTGTGTATCATGTGTGTCATTGCCCTGTTGAGTATCAGCTGAACATATTGACAATCGGACAGTAGGGGGCGCTGTTAAAAGTCCTTGACATAGAAATCCTACAGCTTACGGGTAAGCCCCTACGGGGCTAGAAGGGAAACTCGCGTATAAAACACAAGTACGCAGTGATCCACCGCGTATTTTTTTGTTTTTTTGTTATTGTGGAATTTTCGTCACGCAGCTACGGAGCGTATTGCTGTACGCACATTTAAGCGCACTAAATAATTTGTTGCCGCGTGTGCAGAAACGCGTCCGCTATTTTGATGGAATCCAACACTCGGGAGCGGCATAATGTGACGTCATAATTGCTGGCTCCCAATTTTAAATTCGATTTATTCCGTCAAAATAAGCTGTCGGGTTCCAAGGTGTCGGCAATAACTATTTCTCTTTCATCTTTCCGCTACCGAATGTGAGGTTCATTTTGATGAGCCGCATGCCGCATGCCGCATTGAAGGATTTAAAGTCGAGTTACAGGCCCATGATCATGGCTAAAAAGGGCAATTGAACAAGGCATCGGGTGATGGGGTGCATCAGCTATGTTGATCACTGCTTTAATTCTATCATGATTGTGGTTTTGCTCATTTTTTAGATGAAACGGTTGGTAAACTTTTAACTCACTTTCCAGGACTAACTTTAAAATCGCAGTTCCATTCCGTTTTCTCTTTATATTTCCATCAACTATGCCTATTTTTTTACATTTATTTATTATTGAGATAGTTGACTTGTGCCCGCTAAAACCCACAAATAACACCGCAAAGAATATAAATCACCTTTCATACACAGTTTAGTGTTTTGTTGATGCTTAGCCTATCTAAAAATGGGCAAACTGAATCAAAGTTGTGTAAGATATTTGAAAGAAATTATCCATGTACAAAATGGAAGCATACTTCCTAATACAGCACAAATTTGATTAATATGTCGTGCTTATTGGGATAAGATAAACGGCATTTAGTGAAAGTCAAATAAATTACTATATACGAGCTGATAATGATATAAACGTTAATCCTATAGTGTTATGGAACACGTGCACCTTTTTATGGTACATCCTATATTTCATAATAATAAAAATGTTGATCTTTCCATCTGTTAGGCCTGAATTA
>CM069441.1:103381021-103556700 GCA_035610835.1 Ophiura sarsii
ATGTAAACACAAAGCACTGTGAAGGTTCTACCTTTTATCAAGTTTTTATCAACTCATCATTTTAAAATTCGAAGCTACGACGCAATAAACAAAATGGCGTCGTCCGGCATTACCCCGCGCCTTGGGGGGCAATACAATGGCGGACGACGCCATTTTGTACCCAAAAAATCTTGTATAATGTATTTCTTTATCAAGCATTATACACATTTCTTTATCAAGCATTATACACGTTAATGTGTCCACAACGATCTTTAAAAGTATTCAATATACATAATAAAAATAAACTAAATCTCTGGCCTACGTTGCATAAGTATATTATAATCGTTTTAAGCCATATAGGCACCAAAAAGTCAAAGAGTCACTTACCTGATTTTTGCAATTGTTGAGAAAATAAAGCAGATGAGCCCTTCGGTCTGCCGCTGCGCAAGCTTAGTGCAGTAATTCGTAACAGCGTACGATCGTTAAATAGTGCCCTCTATCGCCACTTATCAGTTGTAGCAGTGTCCGCGATTACCCCGCGTCCGCCATTACCCCACCTTCCCCTACATACTAACTACCACCCAAAATTATAGAGCTTTATTTGCAGTATTTCATGTGAAATTCATGGATTTGCTAGCATTTTGAGTTCACATCGAAACTACCCATATTCATGTAAAAGGCCACAGATGGCTTCTCACTTATTTATTTCATGTTTATTCAAAATAACCTTGAAGACCAACCATGGCTTGTTATGTGATGCTTAGTCATGACCTCCCTGATTCAATTGGTGGTGACTTTTAACCAAAATACAAAAAAAGTGAAAAGCACTCATATACTTTTGGAAATGCTGAGAAAATGTCTATATTTTTCATTTTTACTGATTTTTTTTGAGAGGATTTCTATGTACATTATATCATCTATCTAAACATTGTGAAAATATTGAATTTCATTGTTTGTGAAATCTCTCTGTGCCCCTTTAATAGGGTGGTTTCAGATTGGTTGCAATCAGTCTGTATGAAAAAAGAAGTGTCATTTTTTGATGTTTTCAGCTTATTTTACAACTTTGCCTCAGATGACCTTGATATGTTACCTTTGACCTCATTGACAAAATATGAAGGTTCCCATGTTGCATCTTTGTATTGGACTTTGTATGAAAAAGAAATGAAAGAAATCAAAGTGTATACCAAATCAAAAGTGTAGTATGTTCAGTAGCGGATCCGTGCCCCCCCACCCCCAACCCCCTCCCCGTACATTTTGTAAATTTGTTTTTAAAAAGGAGAGAGGGGGTAGAGAGGGGAGAGAAAGGGGGAAGAGAAGGGGGAGAGAGCACGGTTTTTGCCCAAGTAAAGGGGTCTATACATCAGTCTACATGTCACATGGGCATGGGTTGACAAAATACCACGGCTGTCGCTGTGTCTCGAGGTGTTGTGTGTCGCAGTGGCGTAGCCAGAGGGGAGGCGAGGGGGCGATCGCCCCCCCCCCCCCCCCTAATGACCGTCGGTTGAGATTGGCACTGTCGGTTCATTTGACAAGAGGCATCATGGATTAAGATGGTCAAAATTACACAGATGGACATTTTTCACGCGCTGCGCAGGTAGTTGGCACTGTCCTCTTTTGATTTCAACCACTACAAATTAATAGATATCAATGTTTTATGAAGCAATATTTGAATGGTAAGTGTAAATTTTTCTGCGTCTGTTCTGATTTATATCATACTTTCTTAAGCAGCAGTTGTGAACTTTGGCGCGATTATTATCATTTGAAATACGCTGAAAGTAGAAAACAGGTTTTCATTTATGTTCAATAATGTATGCTATATTCAAATGGATAGAGATATGTTGATGAAATTAACAGACTTAAAACATGTTCCCCATTATATTGCAGGCATTAGATTTGGACTGCAATGTTGTTTTTATATACACATGGAAAAAAGTATCGCACCACTTTTTTTTCTTTGAAAAGTGCAAATGTGCACTTTTCAAAGAAAAAAAAGTGGAGCGATACTTTTTTCCATGTGTATATTTGTATTATTTTTTCAAACCAGAGACACCCTGTAATGCTATACACAGTAGAAAAGCTATTAATTTGCGCAAAGACGCATCGCTTTGCTCGACAGGTTGACCTCACACCTCGCGAACAATAAGTAATTTTGCGAGGTGTCTTTGACAAAGATTTAGCTATTTCAATCAGACTTCTTCAAAATACAAGGCGGTTCTCGAACGGCGCGTCTCGCCTGTTCATCAAAAGTGACTTGAAAGAAATGATGATGAAACATATGATACAATGTAGCACTGTCACAGAGGTATGCATTGTAGTTAATGCAAGGGATGTAATACCTTAAGGGATGCTCAAATGTTACCCAGTACTAAAAATTTTGCGGAACACAAACGAATCGTTTCCGCTTTATGGCCCTTCAAAGTTTAGATGGTACCCCACCCCTTTGGACTTTGCAGTGGCGGCGCCAGCATCATAATTTTTTTTTGGGGGGGGGGGGGCAAAAGGAGGCAAGACATTTTAGGGGGACCCCAGACGATCTGAATGACCTCCAATGACCTTGAAAATTTAATCAACAAAAAGAATACACCCCCCCTCCCTCCACCAAGTCGTATCAAGATAGGCCCTACTGATCTATTTGACCCCATATTTGACCTTGAAAAATTAATCAGCAAAAAGAACACACCGCACCTCTTCTCTCCACCAAATATAATCAAGATAGGCCTTACGGATCTTATTTGACCCCAGATGACCTTGAATGACCTCGAAAAATTAATCAGCAAAAAGAACTCGCCATCCAGCTTCCTTCCACCAAATCCCGTCAAGAGAGGCCTTACAGATCATATTTGACCTTGAATGACCTCTGATGACCTTGACAAATTTAATCAGCAAAAAGAACACACCAACCCCCTTCCCTACACCAAATCACATAAAGATAGGCCTTAACGGATCTTATTTGACCCCCAGATGACCTCAGATGACCTTAAAAAATTAATCAGCAAAAAAAAAAACACCATCCCTTTTCCGTCAACCAAATCCCATCAAGATAGGCCTTACGGATCTTATTTGACCCCAGATGACCTCTGATGACCTTGAAAATTTAATCAGCAAAAAGAACACACCAACCCCCTTCCCTCCACCAAATCACATCAAGATAGGCCTTACAGATCTTATTTGACCCCCAGATGACCTCCGATGACCTCGAAAAATTAATCAACAAAAAGACACACCATCCCTCTTCCGTCCACCAAATCCCATCAAGATAGGCCTTACGGATCTTATTTGACCCAGATGACCTTGAATGACCTCCGATGACCTTGAAAATTTAATCAGCAAAAAGAATACACCACCCCCTTCCCTTCACCAAATCCAATCAAGATAGGCCTTACGGATCTTATTTGACCCCCCCCCCCCCATGACCTTTAATGACCTCTGATGACCTTGAAAATTTATTCAGCAAAAAGAACACACCACTCCCGTTCCGTCCATTAAATCTCATCAATATAGGCCTTCCTGATCTATTTGACCCCAATGACCTTGAATGACCTCTGATGACCTTGAACATTTAATCAGGAAAAAGAACACACCACCCCCTTCCCTCCACCAAATCCCATCAAGATAGGCCTTACTGATCTATTTGACCACATATTTGACCCCCGATGACCCTGAAAAATTAATCAACAAAAAGAACACACCATCCCCCTTCCCTCAACCAAATCCCATCAAGATAGGCCTTACTGATCTATTTGACCCCATATTTGACCCCCGATGACCCCGAAAAATTAATCAACAAAAAGAACACGCCATCCCTCTTCCGTCCACCAAATCCCATCAAGATAGGCCTTACGGATCTTATTTGACCCCCGATGACCTTGAATGACCTCTGATGACCTTGAACATTTATTCAGCAAAAAGAACACACCACTCCCCTTCCCTCCACCAAATCTCATCAATATAGGCCTTACTGATCTATTTGACCCCATATTTGACCCCGATGACCTCTGGTGACCTTGAAAATTTAATCAGCAAAAAGAACACACCACCCCCCTTCCCTCCACCAAATCCCATCAAGATAGGCCTAACTGATCTATTTGACCCCATATTTGACCCCCGATGACCTTGAATGACCTCTGATGACCTTGAAAATTTATTCAGCAAAACGAACACACCACCCCCTTCCCTCCACCAAATCCCATCAAGATCGGCCTTACGGATCTTATTTGACCCCATATTTGACCCCGATGACCTTGAATGACCTCCAATGACCTTGAAAATCTAATCAGCAAAAAAACACCCCACCCCCTTCCCTGACATCAAGTCCCATCAAGATAGGCCTTACGGATCTCTAGATATCGCGTCACAAAGGTATTTCTTAGCACACGATACGCCGGACAGAAAAAGTGATAACATAGTCTCTTTCTGATTACATCAGGCGAGACAAAAATCCAACAACAATATTCTCCTTTGTAATATATTTTATTTGATCATGTACATAATCATACAAAGATACAATATATACATGATAAAACATCATTCTGCATTGGCAATGATACATCAGTAAACAGCCCATTTAAAGCAGTGGCATAGCCAGGGGGGGGGCAGCCCCCAATATTCGAGTCGTGTCGGTTGAAATTGTCACTGTCGGTTGAAATTGGCACTGTCAGTTTTCCAAGGCTAGTTTTTTGCACCGGTTTTGGGAACACCACGTCATATGAAAATAGCGTTAATAGATTAAGAATTAAAAAGGAGTAATTCTGTTATACCCTTCACAGGGGTATTCACAGTGCGTGATTTTTAAGAACGACGCATACTAACCGATGTTGGTATGACGGGTATAACAGAATTATGCCATTAAAAATAATGAGGGGTCATTCCGCACTGTTTTGGAAAAATGTATTTCCACCATTAATACAAGCGTTTTCTCTTCACTATTTACCATCCAAAAATACTGCAAAAACAATCTTTGCCCTGTACAGCACAGTGAGTTATCTTATCAATATGAAATCAATGACATGGACATTGATCTCCGCAATATACAATTCATATTGGTGATTCAAATACAGTGCTCAAAAAATATCTTACCAGATCATTTATAGTTTATGCTCATTAAACTCCAAAACTATAGATGAGGTGACCGTTGTTTACATCAGTAGTGTTTACAAATTGATTAGCGCCTGGTCTAAAGACATGCTAGAGGTACTAGTCCATGACTACTGCATACATACTATTCGAAAGCAAAACACACATCACTGAGCGCCAATTTTAAAAGCACATGCCCTTATGGTGCGTACGCATACTGCAGGGCAACCAGATTTAGTACCTGGTCTCTCACTGTGCTAAGGGATGCAGACCATGACTACTGCACTATTACACCGTAAGCATTGTAAGTAATGATCAATCAAGTGTGAATTAAAGCACATTCCCTATAGGTGTGCACGCATACTGCCGGACACTACGTCACCGGTCACACCTTCTATAGCTCCAACTTAAAAATAGTAAATTATAAAATGTTGAAGACATTTCTTTTCTTTAATTTGATATGTTGCACAAGAAGATTGACTGAATATTAAGAGAGCTTTGTGTCAAAAAACGAAGTTCAATTTTAATTTTTCCAGTTTCTTGATTTTTTTAGTAGCAACAACTCTCCACTCGATACTGTGGGATGTGGATCGGGCAGTTTCCATTGATCGATACGCCCTAACACATACCTGTCACTCTAGCCTGTGTGTTGAAAAAGCAACTGCAAAAAAAAGTACTTTGTTTTGGTTTTTGACTCAAAGCCATGTTAATATTTAGTTAATCTTATGAGAAAATGTCTCAAATTAAAGAGACGAAATATCATCACAATTTTTAATATTCAGTCAATCTTCATGAGCAAATATCTCAAATTAAACAGAAGAAATATCATCACAATTTTATAATTTGATATTTTTACGATGGAGCTATAGGTTTGGAGCTACGAGCATTACTCCCTGGTAAGATACTTTTTTGAGGACTGTATATCAATATGATCAAATCTGATTATATTTATATAAAGTTTCATTCTGTATGCTCTGATTTGATTCCAAATATTAGTTATTTAAAGTTCGGTGTTTACTTCATTAGAGGTCAGCTTGATTATTTCCAAACATTTGAACTCTGAATTGTGTATATTTATGCCGGGTCAGATAACAGAAATAACAAACAAGTTGTTCCAAATGATCTGTGATTGATACCTCTGATGTGAGGCCAATATATGAAGAGCTGTGTTGCAAAAGGGCCTACATCCACTTCCAACTGCTACTCATTTTGCATTATTGAATGGATGGCTATCATTATGTGGAATGTGGCTTGTATTGTTGGTGCCTCAATTGGTGTGCATGGATGCACTAATCCAAGTCATGAAAACAGCCATACAATAATTTAATTAATTAATAATGCAAAATGAGTATCATGTAGGAGTGGTCTGTGAGCCCTTTGCAAAAAAGCTCTCCATATACACATGTACAGGGTGTACCATAAAAAATGCAACCCTTTGCTTTGAGCCATAACATCCACATTTTTATCTGGTAAATGTTTTTCTCTGGGAAAATAATCTGCAACAAAAAGGGTTGCGTTTTTTATGATACACCCTGTACAGGGACTAAACTGTAAAACCCTTGGAAGGGGAGGCAACTAATAACCTAGGGTAGATAATATCAAGGCATTTTATAATGGACCTTGCTCTCATCCTAAAAATATCCTAGACAAGTATTTACACTAGAACCTTGTTAACACAAAGTTGCCTGGGCTTCACATTTTTAGTTAGTGTGACCAGAGATTGTGCTATCAGGTTATATTATATCAAAAAAAATATAAGCTTGGGACTTATTAGTGTTATTAGCAATTTTGTGTTAACAGAATTTGTGTTGATGAGGTTCTACTGTAAATGTTCTTCCTTTTTCTTTTTTGATGCCCTCGGCATTGAATAAACATTTTAAAAAAATCCTTGTACACATTTTTAAGAGCAGGATAATGCACTGTTGAATTCAAATAGCCCCAGACTGAAAATCATAAGTATGAACACTCAATGATTTTTCAAAATGTCCATGGTACTAAAATGTGTGGGGTTTTCTTATTATTAAACCTTACACCACCAAATCCAACAGAATCCAACAGAAGCACCCCACCGGTGCACTCCCATTCCCCAATCTAATTGTGCAATCACAGAGAGGTACATAGAAGTGATTCTTGGGAGCGCAACCCCTTAGCGTAATGGACTATCACCTGGAACTCCGACTGCCGCGGCCCAGGTCCGAGTCCCGGGTGCGGCACACCCCATTTCTTTCTGTTATTATCTCTCCCCAATTTCCCCCTGTTAGCTTTAGTCCTACAAACTGCCTGTCGGGGTAAGGGATATACATTCAAAGAAATCTGTTGATTTGAGAAAAAAATACACGCTGCAATATTATGTAGGTTTTACAGAATTTCAACAACCAAAAATGATGCAAAATGATTGAGCACTATGTCGGTGGTATGCATGCATCGACTAAACAGAAGAAAGTGTCCCGTGAGAACCATACAAATGCACCATATTCCATCCTAGACTTGGTACATACAGTGAACCTATAATAATCTAAATGTATTTCTGTATATTTCAGCTCAGATAATTCTTAATTTTATAAGATCTTGCACATAAAAATTATGTGGTAAATAAATGTGATGTGATCAAGCAAAATGAATCTGAAGTCAAAAATATCACATTTTTAGTTTTCTGCTGGATTATATTGATCATGTGCAATGCAACATTTTGCAGAAAACCCCACTAAGAATGGACAATTAATTCTAAAAATATGAGTAAATGAAGGGTTTTCAAAACACTAGAAAACCAAAGAAATTCTATCCTTTGTTAGGTTATATCTCAAAATGATCAATATTTGCAACTTCCATATAATTTTGCTTGATCACATCACAACTTGATGCATTACATGAATTTCCACAAGTGTCTCTACAGTTAAACTATCAAGCAATTCTTGAAAACAATGTTGCCATACTCTGTCCAGCCAAGGGTGCCCAGTTGAAATTTGCTTCGTAAACCTTACAATCAAGTCTCCTTCCAGGATGACAATCAGTCTATAGGTCGGCCCGGAGTGACGTCACATGCCGTTTGCTGATGTAAAAACAGTCGCTTACACGGCATTACGTTACGCGATCACTAGGAATGATCTTGTGTATGGATGAGTAGAGAGTAAACATTGATGTGTTAAAACGTCTTGCTTTGTTGTCAACGGCAAATGACAAAAATACCCGGATGACCGGGGCGACTTATATTGAACCCACATCCATAAACATCACTTTACAAAATGGTGAATGATGCTGTGTAATAATTAGTTCAATATAGGGTTAAATTGATTAGACTCTATTCATCTAACATTGTCAGTGACGTCAGAGTGTATTCAAATGATCGCACCTCTTGATCGTGCACGTCATTGTGATACACTAGGGTAAGTACCCATGTAGCGGCACTTACCCTAGTGTATCACAATGGGTAAGTACCCATGTAGCGGCACTAGCGTGTAAATGATTACTGATTACTAGACTCATCTCTGACATCACTGCACAGAGTTAGCTGAACGATGTATAGAAACCAGGTTGAACCTTATATGGTACCCAATTCTTGCTACTGTAAAGCATGAGCATTTTGCGTGCATTTTTAATTTTTCACGAAATTTTCATGCACATGAACATTTGTTCCACAACTGCCAACCTGTTCTACTTTTTCATGCCGGAAAAATGACTACTATTGGTAATTCACAAAACAATTCATGTCACAAAATGTTCATACTTTGTAATGGAAAAAGTCAACATCAAAACACTGCTTAATATATAAATATGTTGACCCTCCAGGTATACAAATTGGACTAGAAACCGCGATGGAAAATTGTTGTGCATATGTGTACTGTCGCAGCAAAAGGGGGCGCAGTTGTCAGTAAAAATGCATTTTGAGATATTGATGGAATTAGGCATTGAAAAACAAAGAAAATAAAGATATTTCTATTCATAACATTAGAAAGCAGTATCCAATCTTAACCACAAAGGTGTAATTTTGAAGTATTGAAAAAGCTCCTTTTGTTGGTATTAATATCTCAATTTTTCTTTGAGAGACAACTGCACCATTTTGCTGCGACTGTACACATATGGTAGGAAGAATAATGCACACATGTAAGTAGGCTGATATTCAATTATCGTCATCAATCATTGAAGTGTCTGCCTGTGAGATTAAAACTGACTGCTACAAGTTGCTCCAGCTTGCAACTACCAATTTGTTTGCATTTCACTCAATCATAACTTGTGAGTGCTGTTAATTAAACAGATGAGTTGCATACACGAACTGTTTTATCTTGTACTTCAAACCAGGTGGGGTGTAAGCTCGGGTGTAAGTTGTAATATCACAGTAGGAAAGAGTTCCGGCTACATCGGCAAGGAGGATAGGTTGGCTGTCTTTCTTATGTATGCCACAATCCAAGCAAGGGTATACAAACTGAGTATATATTTTCTCTTGATTACAATTGGATACAAAGACATGTGGGTAATTGCTAAAGCTATGATAAATCCAACCCAGTCTATAATCAGTCCATATTTCAAGGATGGAATGAAGCCCCGCTTATCCCACTCTGTAATCAGTCTATAATAGACTGAATATGAAAGAGACTAGGTTGAATAACTCTGGAGGGCGGTGGTGTCATCTGTAGATAAACAAGATGTCTTCATCCGTGCCATGCGACCTTCTAGCATCCTCCAGGTTATCAAAGGAACAGTAGCAGAGCTCTGAAACAACATAAAAATATATTGAAAGAAACAATTAGTCATGATATACACCTTCAATTTTCATCATCAAACATTCACAATACACAATATACACCTTCGTGCAATCTTCATTCTTCATCTCTATCGCGTCTTGTCTGCTCTTCAACGTCCACTCAGTATGGTCAACGTTCCTTCTCTGTGTCAGCTGCAGAATTCTTGAATAATATTCCACTTCATGTGAAAAATGCAGAGATACAATATTTCAGTTTAAGAAATCCTTAAAGACTCATTTGTTCACAATGGCCTTTTAATTGTAGCCCAAATCCATGTATTTGTTTGTTATTGTGTTTTATGTTCAAGCGCTTAGGGATCTCGATGTTAGGCGCTATACAAATATGGTTATTATTATCATTATTATTATTATGATCAGTTGAGCATACAGATTTGCCACATTCAATGTCAGTAGACATGAGTTACAAGTAGATTTCCAGACCACAAACATACCAAAGAAACCTTGTAAATGATATGTGCACAAATGCCACTGGATTAATTAACGATAGGCAACGACTTGTTGATGAAAAGCTGCCCAAAAGCAACATTTTGGGCACTATCCTGTATTTCATGCCAAGTTCACATCTACATCATTTACCCATTTAATGGGCTAATTTAGCAATGATAATTAATTATCAAAGTAGTAAACAGTTGCTGTGTGAGATATATCATGATAGCCTGCTCAGGGGCCATAAAGTGGGGCTGCTATCTCATAAACGCTTTCAGTGCTTTCTCAACCCAGTTTTTTGTCAAGTTTATCGATTTAAGGGAAGTGTCAACCCTTTTTGGCGCCAAATTTATTAAGCACTGTAACTTTTAAACTATAAATGTGATGTACATAAAAGAATACATTTATTTTAAATGAAATGAGTCAGAGAATCTATTTTTCGTATCAAATTTCACTAAAAATAGTGATTTTTACATTTTTGCCCCAAATTTTTTTTCAGACAACCTAACAAAATCTGTTTTTGGTAAAAAAAATCCAAAATCATCTAAAGTCAATTATCTAGGAATGTTTTGTTTTTTATTGGCTTAAAAATGTTTAGTTTTGAAATTATTGACCAAAAAGTGCAACATTTTTGTTTTTAATCTGAAAAATCACTTTTTGATGCACATTACATTATTAGTTTGTAAGTTACATAAAAAAGGGTTGACACCTCCCTTAACTTGATCTCTTACCTTGTGTATTGGAAGGGTTTCTGTAGAGATATTCTTGCCTGTTCATATCATAACCAATCAGGACAATGAAATGACCTGCAAATAACACAAATTATGGAATGAATTTAAATATAGCTAATATATATTACAATTGTAAAAAATAACTTGTGCAATCCCCGGTGGGGGTACTCGCCTAATACAGTATACAGGGATGTGCCGCTCTAATGGGTCGCTTTTTTTGTAAAAAATCCCTAAACATGGGGTATGATTTGTGCTGGAAAATCCCTAATAATGGGGTCACTTTTTACAAATGGGTCTATTTTCGGAAAAATTGGCTCTATTTTCCCGATAATTTGCGAAAATTGGGTCCATAATGAAGCAAAATCCTTAGAAATGGGTACCATTTTTTCCAAAATCACCCTTAGAAATGGGTAGGGGTTTTGAATCTCCAGCGCGTACCCCCGACCAAACCAAATCCGAGTACCCCCCCCCCCCCCCCGGGTGCAATCACTAGTAGTTAGGTTGGAATCACATTACACCTTTGGTTACTCAATCCCATTCACTATGTCTTTGATTTACCTGGTGTAAAATGTTAATAAGTATGATTATCACAACGAAGCTTTGATTGAATTTTGAAATTTTGTCAGCAGCTGAATTGAAACTATAATCAGATTTATAAATTCGGACATGTTTTTATCTATGTGCTGCGTACGCATTGTTCGCTCAATGCTCATCATCAATGCCCATCAAGTCTTGTTTCTGTACAGAAAAAAGCATACAAGACCGTGCGGCATGAAAATCCATGAAGAAATGATGTTGTAGCATTTCCAAGTAAACACGTTGAAGAAATGGGCGAAGCAGAAACAAGACTGATGATGAACCCATCTTCATCATTACGGAACTCATGATTTTGATGACAATTTTGCCACTGCTGTGTTTTAAGACTTTCATCCGACTCATCAGTTTAACAGGCCTTAAGGCTAATTTTACAGCATGCTCCCGGGGGGGGGGGGGGGCACTGACATTGGAAAAGGGTATAGGTATGTGCCGCGCTGAAGACCCCCTTTTTCACCCTCTGCTGCTAGCTCTTATGACCCCCTTTTTGAGCCTGCATCAGTTCTTAAGACCCCAAGTTTATTGAAAATTCAAAAATCACGAAATTTTGCGTTCCAAAGCCCCAATTATTCGAGTTGCGTTCAAAAACCCAAAATATCGAAAATTTGCGTTCTTGCTAATCAAAATTGAACTAAAGGCCAGTTCTCAAGACCTACTTTTTTGGAAAAATCAGTTCCTAAGACCCTATTTTTCGTCATAAAATCCACTCAGTTCAGTTCTGTAGCCCCCCTTTTTGAGACCATGGGCGGCACACCCCTACCAACAACAAAAATTGAGTGCCCCCCCCCCCCCCCCCCCCCCGGGCATGCTCCTACCTTATCATGTGGAACTTTTGACTAATATTTTAACTCAGACATAACTCTTTTGTACAATGTACTGTTAATATTGCTGCATGTGTGGTCTCTGTCCATGCCATTACTGCCCTCTCTCTATCTTATGTCAGTAAGTACAAATATTTATCTGTAAATAATAATATTTACAGGTAAAGTACTTCCACCTACCTTGATATGTGTTTCTACGGGAACAACATGTTGATAAGCATCCGTCACCTATACACTGTAAGTAAACAACAACCAAAAATATTGGTTTCGACGAATCATTATAATTACAAGATCACAACTTTATATCTTTAATGCACAGAGTATGTCCGACAAAAATGTAGATTTTCTTACAAAACATATTTTGACCGGTTTAGGTTTTATGCCATGATCACAATTTTTAAAGAAAAAACACCTACTAAATGGCAGAGAACCCGCCAAGAACCTGCCAGGAATTGATCCGGAGACCCTCCGGACTCCGGCCCTATGTACCACCCACTAAGCCACGGCCCTCAGCTACTCGTTCGCGCAGTATACCGTGCTCACTATATAGGCTCGGTTGATTACGTCATCGAAAACCGGCGGCACAGGTGTTTGGAGATGGACTTCTTTTTTTTAAACACTCAGGGGGATTAGGGTTAACTTATTAACTAAACTCACAGTAGACTGAGGTTGTAGAATATTGCACTAGTTCATAAAATGTAAAGAGCTCAACAAAAGAAAGTCATACACTTTGTATGTCTGTCCTATAGAGTATCTTCCAATTATTTATTGACCAAACTGGCTACAATGTTAGAAAATATTGTTCGAACACTTTGAAGGTGTAATGTAAAATGTTCCCCCTTCTCCCCCTGATCAATGTTGAATCCCATAATTTGTCACACAGGGCCTCGCAACATTGATCGTTGGGGAAGGGGAGGGGTATGAGGAAGGGGATACTTCAGGCTACCATAAACAAGTTGCGATTTTCACGTGACTCAAATAGCGTGCATATTATGGTTCAAACAGCATGCCAATTAGGCCAACCGCCCTCGACCGCCTGCTCGTCAGATTAAGGGGGCTGTGCACCTTCAGGTACAGCCTCCGTAAAACTGCCTCAACTTCTTCATTATTCATTAAATCTATATAAAAGTATACATTTTTTTGCAGAAAAGCGTTAAATGAATCCAACCATGACCATGAAATTTTGGAGAAAATTATAAAAAACGCATTTATTGACCCATTTTAGGTTCTGCAAAGATTTATTTTTTCAAATTTTGTCATACTAATTTGATTATATTCCTCATACAATTCCCTAGGAATCTTTTTTGTTGTTGAAATCTTTATTATTTGTTGAATTATCGACCAAAAAGTGCCAAAAAATGTGATTATTTACCAAAAATGGTGATTTTCACGATTTTGGAGGTTTCAAAAAATCATGTGTTTATAACATATATGTGTGACTCTTGATAACAACTTCTTGTTGGCTGAACTGTGAGCTTCCGCTGGTATAAGAAGAAAAAAAATTAAAAATTAAAATATTTAAAAATCCACCCGCCCGCCCCTCCTCTCTGAAAGCTGTGGAGGACAACATTACTTCTTTTCTTTTTTTGGCCTTAGGGTCAGTGTTCGAACTCATTTTTTCTATGATTGTAGATAGACATTTGCATAGGCGTGCGCAGGATTGTTTTACCCAGGGGGCTTAAAAATAAATTTCATTGAGTATGCATGATTGACTAATCAAAGCGGTGCGAAGTACCGCTATCCGCAGTAACGCGGATAGAGGGAATCTGAGGGTGGAATTGGACCTTTTTTTCAATTTTCGAACCCATTTGGTGCGATTTGGTGTGTACTTTTGACCAATAGATGGGGTCTGAGTAGTATACATTTTTAATGGTCTCGAAAAAAGTTCCTGGGCGTGAATTGGGTTAAATGTTTCAGTATTGAAGCTGAACATGCTTCTTGTTACGCATGAATAATTATTAAACAGTGAAACTAATTCGCGCAGAGCCCGCAAACTATGTCTATTTTAACACTAAAAAGGTCCAGAAAACGTTTCTGAAGCCATCTTGTTCATATTGAACATATTAAAAAAAAAAAAATTTTTTTTGCGTGGAGTGCTAAAAGATTGGATTGTGTATAAAAAAAGGTTTAGAAAAACGTTCCTGAAGCCATCTTGTTAAGCTTGAATAATAAAACATTCAATCTAGCTCAGGCGTAGCGCGCACAAATTGGTTATTTAAATGCTAAAATGGTCGTGAAAAAGGTTCCTGAAGTCACCTTGTTAAGCTTGAATAATAAAACATTTACATGAATTTGCACTTAGAGCGCAAAATTGGTTATTTTAACACTAAAATGGTCCTGAAAATGTTCATGAAGCCATCTTGTTCCAAACACGCAAAAGTGTCTAGTTTTCTAACTATCTTGGTCCCGAAAACATTCCAAAATTATGTTGTTATAAAGCTTGAATAATGAATATTGAAACCAATTCTCACAAAGCGCGCAAAAAAATTGCTATTTTATGACTAAAAAGCTCCAGAAAAACGTTCCTGAGCCATCATTTTTTAAGCTTGAATCATTTATGCGTACAAACTGTCAGTTTTTTAAACTAAAATGGTCCAGAAAAATGTTCTTCAAGCCATGTTTTTATAACTCGAATAATGAAAATTAAAACGAATTCACGCAAAGGGTGCAAAAATGTCCAGTTTGTGCACTAAAATGGTCTAGAAAACGTTCCTGAAACCATTAAACGTTGAAACTAATTTCGCAAAAAAATGGCTTCTTTTGAGGGGGCATCGTCCCCACCATGAAAATTGTGGGGGCGTGCCCCTCCCCGCTTGCACTGTCTATGCTCATTATCTATTTTGTCAATGGGGGGGGGGGCTGCTGGGCCCCTGGTTACGCCACTGGTGGTGGGGAAATGCCGTTGGCGGGGATTCAGAGGGCCGAGCTGTTGGGTTTTAACTTGCCTGGGTGACTTGAAACTCTCCTTGCTATCAACATTTATATTTGTTATAAAACACTGACATGGTTTAGAAACGTAAAGATAAAGTGAGAGACACTAATAAAAGCTCCCTCTCCCTTCCCCCCCCCCCCCCCCTCCTCCTCTCCCCTCCTCTCCCCTTCCCCTCCCCTTTCTTTTATTTTCCCCCTCTGGGGAACCGGGGGGCTTGAGCCCCTGAAGCTCCCCCCTGGGCAGGCACCTGCCTATAATATCAACTCGAATGTATTGCTTTAAAGTCGTTAGCATACTGGAATACTGCTATTCAAACAAATCTTTGTTGTTACAAGTCAAGCCACAGTGATATCTCGAATGTTAAATCTTAACATGGTAGTCACTTTTATGAGTTTTCCTTATATGCAACCTTTAGAATAGGCAATCAGGTAGTCAATGCTAGGAAATTATCTCTTCGAGAGACTTGAAACCTATCAATTTAGTCCTGTATATTAAAAATATCTTAGTTCTTATGAAAAGCAAATATTACTTTTGCAGCGGTACTCTAGGGTAGGGTTAAAATTGATGGCTGTTCTGGTCTGGTTCTGGCTAATTGGAGGGCATTTTCCCAAAGAAATCAGTCACTTTTATTGTTTATAGTCTGTTAAAGAGATATCTGTCATTTCGAACAGTTTTCGAATTAATAGAAATGTTGCTGTTTTTATCCGTTTCCGTCGCACTAAAAGGACGTTTGGTTTTTACTGCATCTCCAGAAAAGTACAACCAGCTCTCAGACCAACATGAAAACATGTGACCAAGGCCAATTAGAAGCCTTGATCATGATAATTATGTGGTTATTTGTTTGGCTCCATCGGTTCCTAACAGTTTCAGCAGGTTTTGAATTAGATTTCATGTTAATGAAGACTCTCAAACAAATATATTTGATGTATTTCAATTGTATGTTGTCATTTATCGTAGGGATCCATCTTATCATTCAAATACTAGTAAAGGTTAGATGTAATCAAAAAGCTTACGGTTGCTGATTCATACAAAACATGAAATGACGACAGCATAATATAATTTATTCAAACACTATACACAAAGTTTAGACATCTGGAAATCTAAATTGTCATTACAATTGGTTCATCAATAGTCATATACCTCTTTTGTACACACTGGCGGTAGGCCTATAGCTTCCTGACCTTTGACATAATGAAACTAATAGATGCTTATCTTGTAGATATGGCAAAGTATTCATTATATGGCTCGTGGTAAACCATCTGAACAATGTCAGACAATGTTCGGAGCATTTTGAGAATTTGACCCCGTACAAAGAATTTCAGAAAAAGTTCACCTTTGACCTATTTTACCTACATCTCGGCAACTAAGCATTCATTTTTTTGCTTCATATATCGAGTGTGGAGAGCGAGCGCCAGAAGGTCGTAACTCAACTTTTGGGGGAAATGAGATTTTGGTACCAAAATAATCCATATAACCAACAGATTTTAAGAACCATAAAGACTTAACCCATAAACACTCTCAATTGAAGATAATAGCCAATTCCACATAGCCCCCAACTCAATGTAACATGTTTCAGTCAGTGCCAGAAGGCCTTAACTCAGACTTTCTGGCGCTCACTGAATTGGCATAATGAATGAGTTAAGGCTTGTGATCATACCAATTGCCAACCTGTACAACATTAAAAATAGGTGACTCTAAAGCAGTAACTCAAATTATTGCAAATTAAGTTAGTGGCAAAAGGCTGTAACTCAAGCATTTCTTAATTAATAATAAATATTGTTGTAATTAGTTATCTCAAATAGAAAATAATGACTGGTTCATTAATAACACTAAGTGTGATACTAATAACAATTTTTGTGACTATAATCAGAAGTATGCGTTGGGTGCTACAGTGTGTTGTAATGGGTCTCAAATAATCAAAGTTAATTATCTCATAATAGCCTTCTGGCACTCAACCCTTGATATGATCTCAAGAAAAGGTTGATATGCATTTCCACATAATCAGAGCATTTTTGCATCTTGACCCCTTTAGACCTTTAACCTTTGACAGCAGCCTCCCGTACAGAATGTGACCGGCAGCAATACAACATATTGACTCGTGGAACCCAACTAAACTAATCACATCATCAAGCCTTTTGTACCTTCTCAGCTGATTAAACAGAGAGGGGGAGAGAGGGGGAAGAGAGCCTCCCTCTCTCTTTATCAAATCCTGTAAATTTGGTCTAAAATGAAGCAAAACCCCTAAAAATGGGTACCAATCTCTCCAAAATCACCCCTAAAAATGGGTAGGGGTTTTGAATCTCCAGCCGCACACCCCCGTCCAAACCAAATCCGAGTACTCCCCCCCCCCCCCCGATACTATGTACAGAGACTTGGAAAGCCTCCCCTTTTATCAATCATTTTACCACTGGTGCATTTGGGCTTTGAAAGCCTGCCTCTTTATTTAAACATCATACCGTCGGTCTATACGTCCAGGGGTCTTGAGCGCTTCCCTCAACTTTTGCCAAAATAATCTTTGTCCTGCTCTGTTCTTTGGCCATTTCAGATACTCCTTCTTACACAGCAGTTGCCTTAATGACATTGTCAGCTTATTATCTGGGATATCATCCAACAATACCAGAATAAGAACATCACGATTTTCATGAAACAATCTCATCTGAGCCATTTTCATCTCATAATAACACCACTCACTTTCCACAAAGTGTGGCGTCATAACCAAGATAGTCTTACGACTTTGCAGGATACTCTCAGATATAGTTTGTATAATAGATTGTCCTGGTATGAAATCTCTTCGCTTGATGCACAATCGAAGTGGTTCCGGTCCTTCTTCCATATTAGGTTGAAGTTCATTAAATACCCAACCTTCATCATGCTCACAATATTCATCATAAGCAACATAAGCATGGTATTGTGGATGACCATCCATCTGAACCATTTCAAATTCATCATCATCTTCAGGAAATGGTTGTAGATTTCTGTAGAATAGAAATAACCTATACTTGATATGCCAGCGATAATGATAGAGTAGAATGATACTAATACAGAGTACCAGTAGGAGTGGGATACTGATACTAAAGTAGAAGACAATATGTGATCTACAATCCAATTCAATTGATGTAACACTCATGCCTTCCACAGCATCAGGACTGGCACATATGTATTGGTTTGGTGACAACCAAGTTATTGTGTCAGAAAGAATCCATGTCTTGAATGGTTGAATGTCACAAGTACATAGGAACGGATTTTGACTTAAATCTAGTCTTTCTAGAGCTGAGTCACCTTGTCTTGATAGTAACCATGTTGGTACCGTTGTTATTTGATTCCTGGAAAGAATGAGATTCTTAAGGAGGTTCAGGCGTTCTAGACCATCTAGGGATGTCAGTGTGTTGCCTTCCAAGTCAAGATTCACAAGATTTGGAAATGATGTCAGTATTTCATTGTTAATGGTTTTGATATTATTGGAACTTAGATCAAAAGTTTCAAGCATTGGTGCTTTGATGAACAGTATCTGTTTGATGGAGGTCACCTTGTTTCTTGCCATACCCAAGATGCGTAGATGAGATAGAATGTTTACTGGCTGATTCATAGACAGTGACTTGATATTAGTCACAGACCCTGATAAATCAAGTTCCACAAGATGGATACATCTACCAAGGGCAAGGGATGATGGGAAGTCATCAATAGGTGCAGTTGAAAGTATTACCTGTTGTAAATTTGGAAGCATGATACACATGGGTATTGTAAATAATAAGCGTTTCACTGTACTTAATTGCAATGATTTTAATGACTCAAATGGTGGTTTAATGTCAACACGTGCTCCAAATTCAGGTTCATTTTGACTTTCATCAAGAATTATCTGGGTAAGATTGTGAAATGTATTCACCCAGTTATTTAATAGGCCTACTCTATTGCCCCCTAAATTCAGGTGTGTTAAACAAGGTACTGCAGAAAATGCATCTGGAGCTATTTTACCAGAAATACTGTTGAAACTAAGATCCAGCCACTTCAAAGTTTTTGTTGCGGTAAATGTACCTAATGCTGCAGAGGGAATTGAAGCCAGCTGGTTATTATTTAGAATTAATTTGTTTAGTTTATGCAGGCCATAAAATGCATTTGTTGCTAAATTGGTGATATGATTGGTACCTAAATCTAACATGGTAAGCTGTGATACCCAGATAAAACTGTAATCCTCAATGCTTTCTAGATAGTAAATATCCAATGTTAATTCATGTAGAGTTGATTTCCATATCTCAAGGACTTGAAGAGTGGTGTTATCCAGAACATTTATGATACTTGAAAAGCTTGGACCAAAATGCAACTTTTCTAGTGGTGAATGAATGGATGAAAGTCTTGGTAATGCGTCATACGTGATAAATATATTTTTAGCATGTGTCAATTTTGAAAAAGCTCCTGATTGTATAGTAAAATTGTCAGAAGTCCACACCCATAAAATGAATATTTTCTTTATGGGTAAGTCTGAAAATTGGTCAAAAGTGTAGTTGGTGATGTTTGAGCTGAAATATTTAGAGTATAACCGGATGGTATTCAGGTGTTTTAGGTTTTGGAAGTCTTTCCCTATTTGCAGTGATGTGAAAGAGCCTACTATGGTTAGTTCTTGAAGTAAGTGTAGAGGTCGTAGTGCTTGGCTTGGTATAACTGTTTGTAATGCGCTAAATGTGTTGGTCATATCGAGATTAAGCAGTTGTGATAAATCACAGAAAATATTTATTGGTAGAAAAGCAAGTCTGTTGTTAGATAAATCCAATACTTTCAGCATATGCAGTCCACTAAATGAAGTATCAGATAATATGTATATTTGATTATTACTCAGATCCAGTAGTTGTAGATTTGATAGCTGAAGAAAAGGTGCACCATTGATTTCTGTCAGGTTGTTATAGCTCAGATCCAATGTAGTGGTAATGTTATCATGATTCAGTATTGGTGGTACATCAAATAGATTTCTCTTACTGCAGTCCATATAATTGGTATCACGAATCTTGCAGGCCAAACTTTGTGGTGGATACATATACTTCAGATGAACACGAGAAAATGATGTTTGGATAAAGAGCAATACACAAATAACAGACAGACATCCAGTGAACCATTGTGTACATTTAGGAAATGCCATAATGCACAAAGTGTATGTCATGGTGGTGATGAATTGGTTAACCTTTGCACTATTGATAGAAGAATAGTGGGAACAAGATCTGGTTCTAGTGGTTGTAAAACACACAAGTCCTGTGATTGTCTTCAGTCCAAACAAAATATCTTTGGTATGGTTGATGACAGAAGCTAATGTCTGCTGTTGATTTAAAACATCTAAAGTGATATGTATCCAGGCGCTATATGTTGTGATAAGCAAAAATATTTAGCAAAAAAGAAAAATACACTGCTACCAGTAGGAGATATGATGTATATGTACACCAATACTAGTATGAACTGAATTGAAAGTGCAAGTTGTATCCTGACTGAGAGTAGTTCATGTGATTGCTTGTGTTCGTGGAAAATAAGTCTTTGTTTCAAGTAACATGATAGTATAAGTAAATAAAGGAAATACAATATGCAAACATGTGACCAAGACCAATCCTTTATTAGAAGCATCCTGTGGCAATTTGAAGACTCTGACAAATTATTTGAAATATTGAATCTTCCGTTGTCATTTTCAACTATTCTACATACAAAAAGAAAGAAAATAATGACTTCTTTTCAATGATTCCTCACATCATTCAAATACTGACAAACAAAACATTAAATGTCAACAAAGGTTACAGTACATACATTTTGCTAATTCATACAGAACATGAAAGCTGATATATTAAGATAATGTATTCAAATTATGATCACTGTACACAAAGTTTAAATATCTGGAATTTCCAGTTGTCATTACAATTTTTTTCAACAACAGTCCACAATCTACCAATATAGTCCATGAAGTCAATTTTGATACCATGGTAACCACCTGTCCCAAAGGTCGCACTTGTTTTCACAAGAATCAGACAAAATGATGAAGGGGTATCGATGTATACAGGGCTTTGAGGGTCTACCTCTGTCTTAATACAACATACAGGGTATCCCAAAGGTTTTGATAACTTTTTAAAACTTTATATTTCTGTAAAATAATTTGCAGCATAAAACTTTAGACACAAAAACGATCTTCAAGAAGGTTGGTAAGCTTCTAAACAAATCCACTAAAACCTTACTTGCACATGACTCTGCCAAGGTCCTTGCAAATGAGTTTGCGTCATTCTTTGCTGGCAAAGTTTCAAAAATATATGATGGCATTGAACATGAACTGTCGAATTCAAACTCTGATTTCACACCTGAACCTCCGAAGTCAGCTACTCATGGACTTACCAGCACCATGTTCAAATTTGACCACGTCAGTGTGGATGACATACAGAATTATATCACGAAATCTCCGGTGAAGTCATGCTTGTTGGATCCAATACCAACCTGGTTTATCAAGCAGAATGCGAGCATGTTTATTCCTATCATAACCCGAATAGTTAACAGCAGCTCTCTTAGCACGGGCACTTTCCCAGAGTCACTGAAGCATGCTGTCATTTCTCCTGTCATCAAAAAGCCATCCCTCAATCCTCACGAACTTCAAAACTATCGGCCGGTATCTAACATACCTTACCTGTCAAAGATCTTTGAAAGGCACGCTGTGGACAATATCGCAAGATACATGAGCGAGAACAACTTTGGAGAGCCATTACAACCGGCCTATAGACCTGCTCACTCAACTGAGTCTGCAGTACTTAAGGTTAAGTGTGACATCATGGAATTTACTTCCCAGTGCAAGGGTGTGTTTTTGGCCCTATTGGATCTTAGCGCAGCCTTTGATACTGTCAACCATAAAATCTTGTTGACCAGGCTCGCTAATGAAATCGGACTGCAAGGCGACGTGCTGAAGTGGATATCATCATATTTATCTGGAAGAACAACTCGTGTATGCATTGATGGTATGTTCTCTGAGCGGCTTGATCTCAAGTATGGCATACCGCAGGGATCGATAGTCGGCCCACAACAATTCTCTATTTATACCATTCCTATCGGATCTATTCTAAGGAAACATAACCTGCTTTATCACATCTATGCAGATGATATTCAAATTTATACTTCCTTTGATCCGAAAGACTACAACTCCATCACCTCCGCACTTTCCTGGATATCTGCTTGCATTGATGAAGTCAAATCATGGTTGACAGTAAATCGCCTCAAGTTCAACGAGAATAAGACCAAGTTTTTTGTCGCTGTTGCCAAGCACCTTAAGCATCACATGCCTCCTGTGACACTTCGCGTTGGCAGTATGATCATCTCTCCTTCTGATAGTGTGCGCAATCTTGGCATCATGTTTGATACTTCCATGACTATGACTGCTCATATATCACCTCTTTGCAAAAGTCTCAGTTTCCAGATGCGCGGTATCTCACGTATTAGGAGATTTCTTGATAAAGACACATGTCATCTTATAGTACGTGCCCTCATCCTTTCCAGACTTGACTACGGGAACTCTTTGTTATTTGGATCCAATTCTACCAATGTCCAAAGATTGCAAAGATTTCAAAACTGGGCCGCCAAACTAATTTGCCTTGCTGTAAAGAGAGATCATGCTACGCCTTATCTTAAAGAGCTGCATTGGCTGCCAGTTAGGGAGAGAATTACTTTTAAGATTCTTGTGTTTGTGTACAAATGTTTGAATGGCACCGCACCTGGTTATCATCATGCCTCTCTCCCTACCAACCTGGACGTGCAAGTCTTCATTCCGCATCTGACATTACTCGTCTATTTGAGCCCAACTCCAACAAACTGCTTCAGTCTGCCTCAAGTCGCACTTTTTCCATTTCTGCTCCGCACATCTGGAACACTCTCAATGTCACAATCAGGGAATCTGACTCTTTAGGTATTTTCAAGAAGGCTTTAAAGAATCATTTATATCCAATCTAATTTGTCATTCTGCCATTAGTTTTCAGGTTTTTGTGTTACTGCTTTCACTGCATTTTACATTGTTTGCTTTTTCTGTTTTTCACATGCGCTGCGTTCTTGATGTAGTGGCGCTATACAAATGCATTTATGTTATGTTATGTTATGTTATGTGTAGAATTATGTTGATACCAAACTTACAATAACAGCTATTTGAGTTGCCAAACTACCGAAGAAAGTTTACTGTAAAACTGTACTTTCATGTAAATGCGAAATATAAGTGAAGGGAGGGAGAGAGATATTGAAGAGAAATTAGATTTTCTTGGGTGATTCTTTTTAATTTCTAATTGAAATAATCTGTATAATGAATATTATTAATGTTGTACACAAAATATAATAAGTGGAAGTAAGACTTTTTGCAGAAATCCACATGAATGGAATGTGAGAAACATGTAACACGTGCTTACATGATATTGTGAGTTAATGTGACCAGACCTTTCAGTGTGTGTATCCTCGGGAAAGGAAAAGGGGGCCGAGTTTGGTATCAAAATAATTCTACATTTATTTTGTTTTTATTCAAATCTGTTTTCAATTTGGTACTGTAAATGATTCTAAGAGAGATATGCTTAAAAGCATATTATGTGATCATTTCCAGGGGAGTCCCTCTACCTATGATTTTTTTTTGAAAGTAGATTTTCTTGCAGATTTACATTTCTGATCATAAATCATAAATATATTCTGAGTTACAGAATGATACGATTCTTAATTACTTCAAAATCGTGGTTTTTAAGGGTTGATTTTCACACTCTAATTTCACTCATAACCCTAACTCTAGTTCACCACACGGCAACAGATTTCTTTTCCGACCCCCAAAATTCATCAGAAAGGTCACCCCGACAACCCAACCCCCCCCCCCCCGGATTTGAACCACGGACCTCCAGCACCAGGGCCCAGATCCTAGCCACTACACCACGGCTGTCAGTCGACACTCGGCGGCGAGTATATTCGCCTCGTTATATAGCCTGGTCCGTTTTGTAGCCCAAAAACCTCCACGCCGGGTTATAAAAACATTTTTTCCGCCCAGTTGCCATGTGGTGTAGTAGAGTTAGGGTTAAACTATGATTTTGAAGTAATTAGGAATCGTATCGCTCTTTAACTCAGAATATATTCATGACTTTAGAACAGGGCACCCTCTATCCTTTTTCTTTTTTTTTTGAAAGTAGATTTTCTTGCAGATTTACATTTCTGATCATAAATCATAAATATATTCTGAGTTACAGAATGATACGATTCTTAATTACTTCAAAATCATGGTTTTTAAGGGTTGATTTTCACACTCTATTTTCACTCTTAAACTATGCCTGGTCCGTTTTGTAGCCCAAAAACCTCCACGCCGGGTTATAAAAACATTTTTTCTGCCCAGTTGCCATGTGGTGTAGTAGAGTTAGGGTTAAACTATGATTTTGAAGTAATTAGGAATCGTATCGCTCTTTAACTCAGAATATATTCATGACTTCAGAACAGGGCGCCCTCTATCCTTTTTTTTTTTGAAAGTAGATTTTCTTGCAGATTTACATTTCTGATCATTAGCCATGTTTTTATAACTTTAAAATTAAAATTAAAACTAATTCGCGTGAAGCGTACAAAAATGGTCTAGAAAACATTCCTGAGACCATTAATCATTGAAACTAATTTCGGGTAAAAAATTGCTTCTTTTGAGAGGGAATCGTCTCCACTGTGAAAATTATGGGGGCATGCCCCTCCCCCCACAACCAAACATATTATTTTTTGGCCTTCCTAGGCTAGTCACTGTCATACTGAAATGGACAAAATTCATGCTATTTCACGCACACGTTTAAATGCTTAAAATGCTCAAACAACTATGCATGCATTCGCATGACGATTTCACCATTGACCAATCAGGATGCGCAGTCATTTCTGAAAATGCCAGTACATACTTCAGATTGAATGCATGTATGCGTAGGGGTGCACATATGCACACATTGGTGGAATTTTGTCCATAGCATTATGACACTGACTTTTTTTTAATAGTAGAGCATACTTACCATACGTGGTATATAATAACACTCTGTACAATGTAGCACTGTTGCATCTATCAATATAATAATAGGGTTTTCTGTCGACAGATGATGTATAATCTCATCCTTTGTCACACCCCTAAACAAAATAGCAGAAACATACAAAATTATCACTACCATAATCAAAGTGTATCAATCAAGGGAAAAGAAGGACAGATTTTCCTTGACTCATAATCATAAATCTATCTGAACCTCATTTTCCATCACAGAGCTTTACTGAAACACAAACGAAATCTGCTTTGAATTTTGAGAATTTGTCAACATTTTTCCAAATTTTCATCATAAAGCATTCCCTTCTATATTGTATTCACTTGTGTGCAGTTGTGATCGTCAGGACACACTGTAAACGGTGGCGTTAACAGTGTTAAACCATGGAATTCTATTTACAAACAAGAAAACCACACAGAAATCCAACAACTTATTTTCAAAATTTGATTTTGAAAGAAGAAGAAAACATATTGCTCTGCAATTTGACCAAATATCGCATTTTTATGACGAAATAAAAGATAGAGGGCATTCTATGAAAAAGATTGCAAACAATGCCTTTAATGGTTGTCTCACCTTTTTTCTACCTTTATATTTTTCTCTGCAACACTTGCAAATAGTGTGCTGACCCTTTTCTCTTCATTGTTGAAACTCATAACTTTTTTATAGAAGCCCTAGTGGGGAAAAACATGATATAACACATATTTAGTAACAATTCTGATTCACAATCTTTTTAATGCTTCTACAATGGCTTAATCTTATTTTAAAAAATAAAAAAAAAGCAACCTTTTCAACGAGTAAACAGACCTCTCATGTTTTCCCTTCAAAATGACTGTTAAAAATCCAAACAAATCTGTAAACATTTTGCCGTTTTTGAGAAGCAAACAAATATTTTTAGTCGGTATTCATTTGCACGTGAATTTCTAAACAAATGAGTCGGTTTGGCCCGTAGAGTAGGGTTTCTTTTTTTCATCGCCTAAACATTGTTACTTTGTACAGATTGATAATACTATTTATCATGCGAAATAGAAACTTGTTTATGGATGCTTTAATTTTCTCTTTAAGAATGCCCCTCCCTTACTTCACAAATGAATGTTGCAAGGACACATGCTTCATGTGCTCATACATTGATCAGATCTCATCGCCTAAGGACAATACTCTTCTTTAATTATTGGGGTTACACACAATTATGATGCCCTCATCAGACTACACACTCATACATATTGTATGCTCCGTGCGGCGCTAGATAGGCAACGGCGCTAGTTAGGCAACTCCCCGCGTATTTGCTGCATCTCGCGCAGCCGTGCGTACTTGTGAAAAATATTACGCACATACACAGCCTTTTCCACATTATTTTTCAGTGAAGGGTATTTTATCAAGATGTCTCGACGCGAGATTATGCCGCACTTACATGTACTTATGAATATTCAGTTGGGAACGGAAAAATACCCAACTGAATATTCATGAGCTGAATCAACACAGGAAGGATAGACACAATGACATCACCTCCCAACTTGAGGTGACACCGAGTATAGCATCATGTGTCTCATTTATTCCGTAAACAGATTTGATATGTGTATGGGACTAACAGACACTAATACACTTCTTCAGTGTTTCAAATAAGCAAACATTTTCACAGGCTAACTAGGCCCGCAGTCTTAAATCATTGGGGCCCTCACAATTTTGTGTGGGCTTGTATAAATCAATCAAAATTTAAAAGTTCATCATAAGGTGTAAAAAACATTCATACTTTTTTTGTGGGTATATTGAGCATATTATTAGCTATAAGCAGAGTTTGGGAGCATTAGAGCAGTGCTGAAATACTCTTGCTAAGCAATACAGAATTTCCCAGGGCCCTTTTGGGCCCACATGATTTTCAAGGGCTGAGGGACCAAAGGGCCCTTGTTATTTGAAACGCTGCCTTTCTTCTAGCACCAACTGAATAGGAATGAGTTAAGAATTAAAATTATCATATTTACCACATTTTGATATGATGGATCAACTCCTAACGTCTGTGTGCAGAAGAAATGTTTGATGCCATACTCTTGTACAATATATGCGAGATCTATTGTCCAGGCTCTATGAAGAAAATAACAACAATACTAAATGTTAAAGGGGCATTAAGAGATGTGGTGGAGGCAGCGCCCTCAATTACAAAAATATATGATAAAAACTGGGATTTGTTTATTTTTACAATTGTATTACATGTATGAACTTACACCTTAAGGATTAAGAAAAAGCCCTCTTTGTACAACAAAACGTCAATTCAAAACTAATGATCTAGCCGAGATCAGCATTTTACATGGTAAAGGGTGGTATTCCAACATATTTAAAACACTGTTTTAAATATGTTGGGCTACCCGGGGCAAGTGTGACCAAGTGGAATGAGTACTGTCTCAGAATTGGAAGGTTGTGATTTTGAGTCCTAATGCGGCCAATGTGTTGTGTCCTTGGGCAAGACACTTTACCGCACTTGCCTCTCTCCACACAGGCGTTACAATGGGGAGCTATTTGGGGATGATTACAATCTAAGTTTCCGATAGGAATGTGCGCAATTATCAGTATTTGTAAGATACCCAGCCACCGAAGTGATAGTGGCAGCGAATTAAACTATGTACGAGCTTAAAGGAGCATTAAGAGATGTGGTGGAGGCAGCGCCCTCAATTACAAAAATATATGATAAAAACTGGGATTTGTATATTTTTATAATTGTATTACATGTATGAACTTACACCTTAGGATTAAGAAAAAACCCTCTTTGTACAACAAAACGTCAATTCAAAACTAATGATCTAGCCGAGATCAGCATTTTACATGGTAAAGGGTGGTATTCCAACATATTTAAAACACTGTTTTAATCAAGTTTTGCTGGCTTTTTTAAGTAGAAACAACAATAATCGCAATTTTTAATGTTCATCTTGAATTCTGAAGTAAATTAATTAAAATAAAAAAAATTCAACAAGACATTGTGTCCCTTTAATGCACAATTCCATTTTCTAAAGTAGCAAGTGTGTGTACATCTAAGAATCTAAAAAAGTGTGGGCTACCCGGGGCAAGTGTGACCAAGTGCGCAATTATCAGTATTTGTAAGATACGCAGCCACCGAAGTGATAGTGGCATCGAATTAAACTATGTACGAGCTTTGAGCAAATTTGGTGGAAATGAAATTTATTCTAATTTTTTACAAAGCGTCAAGAGGGCAACTCAGATTCGTGACAGCAGTGTGCCACCCATTCCTTGAAATCCTCACCTGACCCATTTCTGTTCTTAAAAGTGGAATTATTCTGAAGAAGTGGTTGGAACTGTTTATAAATATACATGGAACATTCCTTAATTTCTCCCAAATGAGTTAAACATGTAAAGACTTGTTCATGCTAGGTGTTATACATGTATACAGTGCATTGCAGCATGATTGCAGTGTGTGTGTCGATATGGAGTTAGGGAGTGTTCATAAATACTTTGGTGGGGGAGGTTGGACATTTTTTAGCCTTGGACATTTTTTCTTCTTCTTGATCCCCTCCAAACAGCGTTAATTTTTTTCTTGATCCCCCTTTTACATTGATTTTTTTTCTTGATCCCCCCTGTATGTCCAATTAATCGAGCCATAGTAGATTTGACTGCTCACAAAGCGTGAAAAAATAAATGTTTTTTGTGCGCGAAGCGCGGAAGAAAAAATTGTCTTTTTTTCGTGTGCGTGAAGCGGCCAAAAAAATGTTGGATTTTTGTTTGATCCCCTATTAAGTACCATTTTTTTCTGATCCCCCTTTTACAGGACTTTTTCTTCTTCTGATCCCCTCCATTTTTTCCAACCCCCACCAAGGTATTAATGAACACTCCCTTAATAAACTATTATAATATGTTTTATATTTAAACACTGTAACATTTGATATTTGTATGTATATATGTATCGAAATGAGGGCCTGCTTGGAAAGCAGTGCAAGTCACTGAAGCATATTACCCTCAATAAAGATAGCATAAATAATAATATAAGCCGTATAAGCGCAGCGGGCACATGAAACAAATGTGCGTAGCAACAACTCACTATGTAGTTTGCCTATGCTCACATTAACGGTGCACACATGAGTAGGGATTCCAAAGTGTCCGCGCATAATTACAAACCTAATTTTTGTTGTCAATTTGGAACTGATCCAACTATTAAAACTGATTCAGCTACATAGTATTAATAAACGAGCCTTAAAGTAGGCCTAATGAACATCGTATCGGTGGCAAAGAAAGATGTATTTTCAGAAATGAATATTAGAGGGAGAGGGACGAGGCTGGCGACCAGTTTAGAACAAAATTGCATCACTTTCCATTGTAGAACAAAAGAGCATCAATTTCAATTATAAAAAATGTGTTGCTATTGTTTTGTACTTGTACAAAACATAAGCAACACATTTTTTTTATAATTGTCCCAAAATTGTTTACAAAGACATAACCAACAAAATATTAGTACCTGACACTTGGGTTGGGCATGACCTTTTATAATGAAATGCAAAATGCAATACTCACCCTGTATTAATACCAAGCTCCTCGCAAATATGATCAAAATTATTTTCATCTCCATCATATTTTTTATGCAAATATCTGTAAAGTAAAAAACAATGACAAGCAATTAATTTGAATGGAAAAATTTATTGGAATAATTTGAATGGACAAATACTGGCAAAATACCCATCCATATCAACGGATGCATAGACTGTCGTCTAGCTTTAGTTCAATCAGTACCACATTGGCGAGAAATATGCATTTTTTTATCTGACACATTTTTTATGTTGCTGCGTTTATGTGTGCCTACACCCAGTATTCAAATTAAGTGGTAAGTGGTCCTGAAGCCCAAAAATGCTGGCGGATAACTAAATTTCAATTCATGTTATCTGTTGGATAAATTTCAATTCATGTTATCTGTTGGATGACCATAATTTTTGTATATTTGTACTATAGTTACTTTGGCGGACATCCAAAAACATTGGGGGATAACCTGATTTCATAACATGGTTATCCACTGGAAAACCTGATATTGTTTCTTAATTTGAACACTGCTTACACCCCTCTGCATTGATTCACTGCTGAAACTGGAAGGAGGCTTGCCAATTTGGAGTTTATGGGGTCATCCAGTTGATGAAGACTTTGTCTATGGACACCCCCGGGCCTAGTCTGGGTATTTCGTAGCAAATCAGATCCCCCAAAAGGCAGTCTTGCAGAAAATGTAGAAAATGTATCCCTTATCAAAGAAGTTCCTAGAGAATTTTTTTTTTTTGTCTCTGCCCTGTTAAGATATCAATTCTGTCACGTACCGCCCTAAACATATATAATTCAATTATTCCCTGAGATATACCAGCAACATTTGGGAGCACCAGCCGGAAATTGAACCCGGACCTTCCGTATGAATATCGAACACGCCAGTGTATAGACCAAAAGAGGACTTCCCCGTCAGGTCTATGACACTAACACACTTATATCTCGTGACAATATCATCATAACTTACTTTAATACCATCTTAGTGCATGCCAAACCACAATCCCATGATGTCGATTGTACTAGGTGAGGAACATCAACACATATCCTCTCTAGAAGACCTCCTGTAGGTGTAAAAATATTCAGAATCACATAATGGTATTAACACTTTCCATGCAGCCGGCGTCTGCAGACGACATTCCAACATGTCACAAAATGTGTCAAACATGTCAAAATAATTGAATTTCATTACCATATTTGGAATCACCATGAGAAATGCATTAAAATAAGTACAATAAGTAAGTGATTCAGTAATCCTTGAGATAGATCTTGAAAGTTGGGAAAGGTTTCAAAAAAGGTTTTGTATGGTGGTAAGACCGTAAAACCAATAGCCGCGTGGAAAGTGTTAAAAAGGAACATATATAGTACTAGCGATCTAAGTAATGTAACTTGATAAACATTAACCCTAACCGCACTGAATCTCACTAAATCTCACTGCCAGAAACTATCTCCAGGCACGTGCTGCTGCATTGCCGCGATGACGTCACCTACCGCAGGCATATGTGGTCACGGAGTTTGTGGCCGCATATGCGCTAGACAGTTAGCTCAGTTGGAAGAGGGACAGACTTGGGTGCGGATGGTCCCGCGATCGAATCCCGGGGGGTGCTGGGTGATTTTTCGGGTAAAAAAAATAGTACTTTTCCCCCCCTCCCCCGGATACGCACAAAAGACTAGCTTTACTGGTTAGGGTTAATAAATGTCAATTTTTGATGTGCAATAGGGTTAATGATGAAAGCGTTCCACATGATCCACCTATCCAAAATCAAATTACAGAATAAAGTTGCGACTATAGTGAATGTGCAATACAGCCTTGGTTGTGAGATGAAGACTATAAATTGTGGCTTCTCGGAAGTCGGAATACCCTGTTAAATTTGTAAAAAAAACCGAAGAAACGTGTGAGGAAGTGTAATGTATTTATTGCCCATCCCTAATGGGTGACAGTAGTGGTGCCGGATAAAAGTAGTTTAATAAGAGTTGTCCGCGACTAATACACTCTCGGCACACAACAGGTGTGTGGTACACAACTCTATAAGCCAATCGGTCCAACCAGGGCGATTTGGGTGATAATTTGCTACGGCGACTGGGAAAACTTGCGTACAAATAATCATCATAATCTCATAACTGAGCTGTTAACAAATCAAACAAGCGAGGAAGAAATATAAATACGGTACCCTAGTTGACCAAGTTTAACCGGTGCTTCATATTGTCTCGATTACTTGAAGAAACAGATATTTTTAGATAAATTTAGGCAAATAAGCTTAAAGTTACGCTACCAATTCAAGCTTAAAAACATGCTTGAAAAACGTCATTCTTGACAATAAAGGAACAGTAATATTTATATTATAATACGCTGACAGCATCACAAAAGGCCTGAGAAAGTGTCAGAACGGGGCCAATGCTGGAATGGATTGTGATGGATAAAAATAGAGGAATATTTTGCAGCTATTTATAATCCTCACAGAATAAATAAGGAATCTAAATATGTATGAAATTGTATGAAAAGTGTACCCCTTCTACTTTCTCTTAATTTAGCTTGTTTCAATACTCTAGATCATGTTTTACATTCATTCCCCGGCTCCCAAATGATGTGATTTTTTGATACCACCCCCCCCCCCCCCCCCCCCCCCCGGAATAAGTTGTTTACTTTAACCATTAAGGGCGAATAGCCTCCTCACCCTTGCCATGGTGTGGAACTTCATATAAGTTCATTAACTTGCATGTATTCAAACAATGATGTTGAAGTAATTAGGAAACTTATTGCTCTGTAGTTAAAATACTAATAGGGAGAATAGAGGGCGTTCCATGAAAAAGATCGCATAATATGCTTTTAACCAACAAGAGTAACATATCTAAGAGTAAGTCCTGATATTAAATCATACCATGCAGATTACCTTGGGTTGCCGGTTGTTCTCGTGGGTTCAAGTCGCCTTGAAACCAGGATTCTTTGTACATCCCAAAAAGTTCTTATCTAGGTTGGAAATTCTACAATCAAGTCTTAATTCAGTTAGGTTAGTTTATCGGATATTCTTTCCGTGGTTAGCTGATGATCTATTTAATTGTAGAATTTCTCCTCTACCCCATTCGCTGTGTATAACGTGCAGGTCTATACAGTGAGTGTCAGTTCGCCGTGATTCGGAGATTCACGTGAAGCCTTTGGTCCCGTGTATTCAGACGTTCACCCTGAACACGTTAAATAGTTGCAGACCTCATCGTAAAGAGTAGGGGATCATCCCGGGTCTGTTAACCTGTACACAAAAATCTTCTCTCTAGGCTTCAGAGAGTTACAGTGCGTTTATCTTCAACCATTTGAAGGCAGCACTTTACAGGAAGAAGAAGAAGATGTGACATGCATTCTGCACATGGGTGCGTACGGGGGTGCGTGCGACCGCCGTGCGTACACTTATTTTCCGAGCGCAGTTTCCCTTTCTTTTTTTTACGTTTTTTATGGGTTTGTTTGCATATCTTCAATGGGGACTTTTAAAGAACGACCCATACACTTACACAGTGAGGAATACAAATGGTAGGGTATTCTAAGGCTAAAGCGGGTTCTAAAACTTAGCGAGTCCAACCATACCATGCCATAAAGTAACCATGCATCATCATCATGGATTCATGCATAAGAATATCTCTCACTATTTCCATTTTAATTTAATTTAAGTTTAGACATAAAAAACAGTCAAAATTATGTACAAGTTTTGAGGATATGAATACGATTAATATATTGCTTTATTTTTAAGTAAGCTTATTATAATTATTCATTTCATGCCAATTTTACAACCTAATAATCTCATGATCTAGATTAGGCCTAGACTTAACAGCCTTTGTATAATGAGGGCCAGTAAACTAGTACTACATTACATTATCATACCTTCCATTTTAGTCAAAAACCATTAGTGAAAAATGTGGAATTTCCCCCGGAATTTCCGTATATTATAATTATTATTTTGGTTTGTTTGTTTTTTTGTCTCGGTGTTTTGCGCGAAGCTCGTCATCCTGTAATTTCAAAGAAAGCTCGTCACCCGTAGTAGAAAACTTTAATTTTTGGCGCCAATTCCAAGTTGGCCTTATCACAAGATTGTTATGGTTTTGGGTTGGTTGGTTGGTTAGATATTAATTGGTTGGATGGTTGCTTGATTGTGTGGCTGGGTCAAGTTTGTGTGGGGTGGGGTGGGGTGAGTGGGAGGGGGGAGGGGTGGAGGATCAAGTGAGATAGGTGGTGGGCGATGGAATGGGCAGGGTTGCGGGCATGGGCGTCAATCACGAGGAGGGGGGGGGGGGGCAGGGGACACACGGAAATAGACCATCAAACAAATAGACAAATAAAAAAATAAAAAATAAAATAGACAAATAAATAAACACAAATAAATAAACAACAAAACAAACAAACAAACAAAACATAAACTAACAAACAAATATTTAAACAAATTAATAAACAAATATTTAAACAAATAGGCCCTATACAAACAAACAATTAGATAAACAAACAAAAGGATAAACAAACAAATAAATGAACAAACATACCCCAATGTGCGTGGTTTGTGACATGGGCCGGGGGACGTGTCTTACTAGAAACGGAAATGTATTTGTATTATTACATTTTAGAGCATTTTAGACCCCGTGCCATACAGAGAGGGAGGAGGGGGGGGGGGGGGGGGTGCGGAAGTATGCAGAACTTAATTCAACCTTAAATATTTGGTAAAGATCATTAGTGTCAATTCCACGCGTGTCTTACTTAGAACCGCGGAAACATTTTAGACCCCCTACGGAGAAGGGGGGGGGGGGGGCGGATGTATGCAGAACTTAAAGATGAATCTTCAGTGACATTTTAGAAAATGTTAGACCCCCTGCCGTACGGAGATGGGGGGGACAGAAGTATGTAGAACTTGAATTCAAAATCTTTTGAAAATATTATTTCTGTCAATTCCACGCGGTGGCGAACGGAGAGGGTGCGGGCGTGCTGAAGTATGCATAATTTGAATTTAAAAAAAAATTGTGTCTATCAACTCCACGTGTCTTAGAATCAAATAGGCCTATGTCTTTTTAAATACAATTTTGAACATGTTAGACCCCGCGCCGTTCGGAGAGGGGAGCTTACGGAAGTATGCAAAACTTGTATTCAAATCTTTTTTTCTTCTTTTGGGCAGGGAATACCCGGAATATACGGTTCTTTTCTTTTAAAAAAAAGATAAAAAAACTAGATAATGACTTCAATTAGTCCTACTTTGCTGAATGTCAAATTGACTGGAATTTAATTATATTTCATGTCTCATCACACCCATCTCGAACCTAAAAACCACCATCCCCGCCGGAACACACGAAATCACCCCGCCCACCCAAACAAGCAAACAAATAAACAAACAACTAAATAAACAAACATATAAACATATATAAACATACAAAAATAGACAAATAAAGAAATAAACAAACAAATAAATGAACAACAAATAATCAATTATCGATCGATTGATTGATATAGAGTTTGATCATGAGGCTTCTGTTTATGAGCATGTTATGTAACAAAACGGCAACAAAAATTGTTACAGTCATTTTCAAGGGAAAATAAGAACAGTGTGAAAGCCTGGCCAATTGATCCGAACTGAGAAGTCGTTCAACGGGTGTTTTTTTCGTCGCCTAAAGTAACAATTGTCCTTTGATTCCATAGGCCTCCTGATAACCTCAACATAAATAGGACTTCATTCCAGGCGCGTCGCAACCGGGGCGGCAGGGGCGGCCATGGCCGCTCCACTTTTTTGAAAAGGGGATAAATGAGGAAAATATATTGCTTTTTAATAAAATATTGGTCAAAAGTGCACACCAAATCGCACTAAAAGGGTTCGAAATTGAAAAAAAAATCCAATTCTGAGGGGGGCACAGCACGACCGTGCGAATTTTGTTGACCCCCCAACCCCCCCACCAAATTCTCGAGGTGACTGCAAAAAAAATTGGGGTTACCTTTTACAGTTTTCAACATAAATGGCCGCCCCACTTTTTGGTACCTTGCTACGCCCCTGCTTCATTCAACACATAGGTTTCATTAAAATAAAAGGCCAACTTTTCACTATGTTATTACTACTGGCTTATGAAGATCCCAATAATTATATTGAATCTTAAATACGTGCGTTTAGTAATCACCCCACCAGGAAGTCAAGTGCAGCTGCATCATCTATTTTTGGTGGCGGTTTATGATCACGACTCTAGAAGAATTGTTCAGTCCTCATTATTTTTATCATTCATCCCTAAACAACCGATTCTTTGCTAAGCAACAATTTAGACTTCAGTCAAGACTCTCACATTAGTTATATGTGATAAACATATGAATTATTAAAACGATTCATTATTCAGCCTGCTTATAGGTATAGTATGTGATCTTTCCATGGAACGCCCTCAACATCGAAAACAAAATTGAAAGCAGATTTTCTTGCAGGTTTACATTTCTGATCATAAATCGTACATACATTCCAAGTTACAGAGCGATACGATTCCTAATTACCTCAAAATCATGGTTTTAGAGTGAATTTAGACTAGAATAAAATAAGTTGTCGGATATCCGACAGTTTATTTTCACTCTAAAACCATGATTTTGAAGTAATTAAGAATCGTATCGCCCTGTAACTTGGAATGTATGTACGATTTATGATCAGAAATGTAAATCTGCAAGAAAATCTGCTTTCTATTTTTTTTTCGATGTTGAGGGCGTTCCATGGAAAAATCACATAATATACCTTTAATCAATGTTATTATAGTGGATCTGGGTTACAATGTAAAGTTATGATAACAGTAGGTGTTTTTAAATACAGGAATACCGATTCCGATACAGTCTTTAACACAGGCTATGTCGAAACTGTACGAACCGATGTTAAGCAGATTGTTAACAAAGTTCAGTAATTATATTAAATTGTAAAATATGACAAGAATGAGATGTCATTTTCGAATCAGCCTTTTCAGAGACAAACACCCAACCTCATCAGCACTGCAATGTAGTGCTGTCTACTGAAGATAGCAAAACTACAAGCATAGTTTCAAAATGTCCAGGGAAAACGTTCAGATAATAGGCCTAACCACACGCAGGAGTCTCTGTGAACTCCAAGGGTTTTGGTTGTTTCTGATTTGTTCCATAATTAACGGGGTTTTTTTTAGAACTTCTTGTGAAATCTATGAGTCGCTCGGCGAACAGCTAACGTTATCGGGGAAATAAAATAAAATCACTACACGGTTCAGTGAGATTTGCGTCAAGTCTAATGAAGACTGCCATGTGTCATGGTTATAAAGTCACAAAACCATAATGGAATCTTTCACGGATGGTCAAAATATAATAGTGCATTTATTGTTTTAACGTGTCAATGTGACGATAACGACACTATGTACCACTCAATGTTTAAAATGATGACGTCGTCTATAAAGATTCATTGATTGGAAGACATCAGCCGGGACATTACACTTAATGCAGGTTAATGTCAATTAGGTAACGTAAACAATCTTTGAATTGCATCAATCTCATTTGTCAGACCCTAATGGAGCCGGAGAAATGAAGGTAATGGAGCTTTGGTGACCTGTAGACGTCAGAGATCGGACGACAAGCGGTGAGGCGAACCTAATAGCTCCTATTATGCATGGGCGAACTCTGATGGTTTGAATGTTTGAAAACACTCAAAAGACAAGAGGCCGATACACTTTTCCTTTGCTTGTGACATCACCATGATCACCCACGGACATCACCATTCCACATGAGTGCACAAAGTGACCATTAGGCTAAGTTCTGTTGTTATTTTATGCAACCTTATGTTTTGAAAACACAGTATAGAGGTTAATAAATCGCCTCGAGCTTTTATCTTCAGCGGAACAAGATCATTCCCATTAGAGTTTGTAGCCGGTGATGGCACTTATATCATTCATGAACTTACTTTGTGCCTACAAGTTATAACTCTTTGGAAGCATATATGGATGCAAGCTCATAGGCTAAGATCAACTACCTTTAAGTTGATTGACTGATGCATCTGGACATAACATGGAAGCGAGTTCTGATGTTGTAGGATCCCAGCAACCCTACGGGGGATGGCAGGGCGGAGACATTGTTCACAAGGAAAGCACTCAGCAGGCGGAACGGAAATATTTATCAGTTGAAAATGGAACTACTACTAACACCATAAGACGACATTCCGATGGCGATAAGCCTTCCTCAGATAGCCAGGATGCGTTCCCGGATGCGTTAGAGGCAACACAGATAAGTAGAAGATTCTCCAACCAGAGTGACGTCACTCTGCCTATCATGAGTAGACGCTGTTCAGAAGACAGCAGAAGATCGTGAGTACTTACTTGAAATGGGCTATTTCATTTAAAATCCATACACCCCTTATGGAAGACATTACCTTAATCTTCCCCAGGGCACAGGGAGTGTGAATTTCAAATGGGGTTATTTTACCTGCGTGTGTGTCTTCCATAGGGGGTGTATGAAATTCAAATAGAATTGCCCAATATGATGATACCTTTTAAAATATAATTAAACTAAAATAACCTATGAACTTGAAGTATTATACCCTTATCCTTTTATTTACAAAATAATTAACAATGCGTGGCTAATCAATGTCCATCAAAGAAACATTGATGACAGAAATGCTGTCTACAGAAGATAGAATTATTTTATAGTCTATATAATTTCCTATAACGCGTGCTGTCTAGGCCTATATAATAAAGATGATTAGACCATTATCCGTGCTGTCTACGCATATATCGTGACTCTATATATAAATGCTATCTGCCGAAGGTAACATGACTCCAAGATCTTAAGATTCCTTATATATATAAACTGTCAAATGAAGATAAATATTTATTCTGAAATATTAATATGCATGTTATAGCAATTATAATAAAGATAGTATACTCTCTTAAATCAAAAGATTGAAAATGTCTGTCTTTTACAGATTGACTTTTTTCCAATCCATTATATTGATTTTAGATTGAAAACATGATAAAAACTCGTGACAATGAGTAGCTTTGAGTCAACCGACGACGATTCCAGAATGAACGAATGAAAAGATGAAATTACCAAGTATTACTACAAGAATTCGCGGTGGAGTAGGGCGGTTCTCGGGTTGGGGTTCATTGGATGTTATCACAGGTGCCCTTAATATACCCCATAATACAGGAACCCCATGTGCCCTTAAATCCAGGTAGGCTACCCAATGCATCTTTCCGCATAAAATATAGTGTTATAGGCATATTGTCTATACTGGTGGAATATGATATTTATTGAAAATAGCACTATTATAGGCATGCTGTCTACTGAAAATAACATACGTATTTAATAAACAATAGATCTATGCATGCTTACTGAAGATAACATATCGTTTGAATAATGCGTGGTGTCTCCTGCAGATAACATATCTTTTAAAATAATAGGCATATGCATGCTGTCTACTGAAGATAACATAACATATATATTTAAAATAATAAGCATATGTACTGAAAATAACATACGTATCTTTTGACTAATATAGACCTATGCATGCTTGTCTATTGAAGATTAAGTATACTTTGAATAAAATCGACCTATGCATGCTACTGATAACATAAGTATTTTTTGAATAATAGGCCTTTACATGCTTGTCTACTGAAGATTAAATATATGTCCATGATAGGTCAATGAAAAGCATCTTTTAAATAATAGGCATATGCATGCTGTCTACTGAAGATAACTTAAGCGTCTTTTGAATAATAGGCCTATGCATGCTGTCTACTGACGATAACATAAGTGTCTTTTGAATAATAGGCCTATGCATGCTGTCTACTGACAATTTAGTAGCTTTTGAATAATAGGCCTATGCATCCTAGCTACTAAAGATAACATGTGTCTTTTGAATAATAGGCATATGCATGCTGTCTACTGAAGATAACATAAGTGTCTTTTGAATAATAGGTATATGCATGCTGTCTACTGAAGATAACATAAATATGTTTTGGATAACAGGTCTATGATTGCTGTCTACTGACGATAACATAACATATAGTATGTTTTGAATAATAGACATGTTCATGCTGTCTATTGAAGATAACATGGGTATCTTTTGAATAATATGCATATGCATGCTGTCTACTGAAGATAACATAAGTATCTTTTAAATAATAGGTCTATGATTGCTGTCTATTCAGGATAACATTTAGTTATCTTTTGAAATAATAGGCATAATACAAGCTGTCTACTGAAGATAACATAAGTATCTTTTAAATAATAGGTCTATGATTGCTGTCTATTCAGGATAACATTAGTTATCTTTTGAAATAATAGGCATAATACAAGCTGTCTACTGAAGATAACATAAGTATCTTTTAAATAATAGGTCTATGATTGCTGTCTATATTCAGGATAGCATTAGTATCTTTTGAATAATAGGCATAATACAAGCTGTCTACTGAAGATAACATAAGTATCTTTTAAATAATAGGTCTATGATTGCTGTCTATTCAGGATAACATTAGTTATCTTTTGAAATAATAGGCATACTACAAGCTGTCTACTGAAGATAACATAAGTATCTTTATTCTTTTAAATAATAGGTCTATGATTGCTGTCTATATTCAGGATAGCATTAGTATCTTTTGAATAATAGGCCTAAGCATGCTGTCTTCTGAAGATAACATAATTATCCTTTGCATAATAGGTCTATGATTGCTGTCTACTGACGATAACATAAGTATCTTTTAAATAATAGGTCTATGATTGCTGTCTATTCAGGATAACATTAGTATCTTTTGAAATAACAGGCATATGCATGCTGTCTACTAAAGATAACATAAGTATATTTTGAATAATAGATATGTTCATGATGTCTATTGAAGATAACATAAATATATTTTGTTGACTTAGGCCTACGCGTGCTGTGTACTGACGATTTAGTATCTTTGAATAATAGGCATATGCATGCTGTCTATACTAAAGATAACTTAAGTATCTTTTGAACAATAGGTCTATGCATGGTGTTTACTGACGATAACATAAGTATCTTTTGAATAATATACGTGCACATGCTGTCTATTGAAGATAACATGAGTATCTTTTGAATAATTGGCCCATGTCTACTGAAGATAACATAAATATATTTTGAATAATAGGTGTATGATCGCTGTCTACTGACGATAACATAAGTATATTTTGAATAATAGGTTTATGCACTGCTGTCTACTGAAGATAACATTAATATATTTTGAATAATAAGTCTATGGTTGCTATCTAGTAGCCTATACTGTCGAGAATATAAGTATTTTAAATAATAGGCCTATGTATGCTGTCTACTGTAGAATATATAAGTATTTAAAATAATAGGGCTATGCATGCTATCTACTAGAGATAACATAAGCATCTTTTGAATAATAGGCCTATACTAAAGATAGCATTCAATCTTTAACAATAGATCTATGCATGCTATCTACTGATGATGACATATAAGTATCCTTTAATTTAAATAATAGGCCTATGCATGCTGTCAACTGAAAATTTAGTATCTTTTGTATAATACGCATAAGCATATTTTCTACTGAAGATTTAGTATTTTTTGAATAATAGGCTTATGCATGCTGTACTGGAGATAACATAAGTATCTTTTGTTTAATAGGCATGTGCATGCTGTCTATTGGAGATAACATGAGTATCGTTTGAATAATAGGCCTATGCATGCTGTCTACTGAAGATAGCATACGTGAATTTTGAATAATAGATTTATGCATGTTGTCTTTAACATAAGTATCTTTTGAATAATAGGCCTATGCTTGTGGTCAACTGAAAATTGAGTATCTTTTGTATAATACGCATAAGCATTGTCTACTGAAGATTTAGTATTTTTGAATAATAGGCTTATGCATGCTGTACTGGAGATAACATAAGTATATTTTGTTTAATAGACATGTGCATGCTGTCTATTGAAGATCATGAGTATCTTTTGGATAATAGGCCTATGCATGCTGTCTACTGACGATAACATAAGTATCTTTTGAAAATAGGCCTATGCATGTGGTCAACTGAAAATTTAGTATTACTTATTGTCTATACTCAAAATTTAGTATTTTCTTTGAATAATTGACTTATGCATGCTGTCTATACTGGAGATAACACAAGCATCTTTTGAATAATAGGTCTGTGATTGCTGTCATAGGCCTAAGCATATTTTGAATGATATGCCTATGCTCTAGTAGAGAAAATAATAGGTCTATGTGATATGTTACCTACTGAAGATAACACAAATATTTTGAATAATAGATCTATGATTGCTGTCTAATGACGATACCATAAGTATCTTTTGAATAATATACCTATATGCATCATGCTAGCTTCTGAAAATAACATAAGCATATTTTGAATACAATTATGCGAACTGTGTATACTGGATATCAAATCTGATTTTGATTTTTTTCATGATTGTTTTCATGAAAATATATGTCAAATGTGTTTTCAAAACTGACTTCTATTTCATGATTGTTTTACATGAAAAGGTATGTCAAATGTGTATCAAATGTGACTTCTACGCTAAACCATGCAGGTGTCTCAAAACAGTCCAGAGAGAAAATAGTCCCCTACATGTAGAGTGTCAAATAAGCCGTTCATGTGGCATGGAATGGGCCTGGAATTCACCATTATTGTGACAGTGTGCCGAGGAAAATCTTATTTAGACAGACATTTTGGTGCGAAAAGTTTGTTTTGTTATACTCGTCGCGTCTCACAGGGTGAAACTTCATAGAGCTTCAAGTGCTGTTGATAAAAAAAAATATTAAAAAAACGCATACAATTTCCAATGATGTGTTGAACACAAGGAGGTCTTTGTATGGTTGTCATATATCTCTCTAAATGTAAAAGAGCTAAAACTCACTCATTGGGAGCTCGTGGAGGGACAACTCACTTTAAGAGTGAATTTCGCTCTATGAGGAGTGATGTGCCATTCGATTGGAGTGATTCATCACTCTTTTCAGAGTGATTCCTACTCTGCAAAGAGTGGAAATCACTCTAAAAAGAGTGAACTTCACTCTTAAAAAGTGCTGTCCCTCCATCACGAGCTCTCAAATAGTGAGTTTTAGCTCTTTTACATTTAGAGAGATGAATGTGCGTATATTGCTCCGACAAAACATAATAATGTTACCATTCGCACTTTTGAAGCGCTGCAGAAGCTATTTCAAGTTACGGTTTGATTGAGGAAACATTGAATCTTAGAACCATGCTTCTGAGGAATAAATTACTTTTTGCACCCCTGCAAGTTGAATATTATTATAGGTCTATGGTTGCTGTCTACTGATTATAACATAAGCATCTTTTGAATATAGACCTATGCATGCTTGCTTATCTTTTGAATATAATGCCTGTGCTGTCTTCTGTAGAAAATATAAGTAGGGCCCCTATTTGGAATAATAGGGCTATGAATGCTGTATGTGGAGATAAGCATCTTTTGAATAATAAGCCTATACGCATGCATGCTGTGTGTATATTTTCAATAATTAGGCTTACGCTGGCTGTCTACTGAAGATACCATGGGTACCCTTTGAATAATAGGCCTATGCATGCCGTCTAGTGTAGAAAATGTATATATATATTTGAATAAGAGGTTTGTGCATACGTGTCTTTTTAATGATAGGTATATGCATGCTGTCTGCTGACCATAACATAAGTATATATCTTTTGCATAATTATAGGCATATGCAGTCTACTGAAGATGACATAACATAACATATCTTTTGAGTTATAGGTCTATGCATGCTGTCTACTGATGGTTTAGTATTTTAATTTAATAGGCATTTGCATGCTGTCTACCGAAGATAACATACATGTAAGTATCTTTTGAATAATAGGCTTATGCATGCTGTCTACTGAAGAAAACAGAAGTAGCCTATATTTTGACTTGTAGGTCTATGCATGCTGTAGGCTTATGCGTGCTGTCTACTGGAGATAACATTAGTATCTTTTGAATAATAGGTCTATGGTTGCTGTCTACTAACGATAACATGAGTATCTTTTGTATAATTGGCATAATGCATGCTGTCTACTGAAGATAACATCTTTTGAAAAATAGGTCTATGATTGCTGACTATTGAAGATAACATAAGCATCTTTTGAATAATAGGTCTATGATTGCTATACTGACGATAGCATTAGTATCTTTTGAATAATATTAATAGGCATAATGCATACTGTCTACTGAAGATAACATAAGTATATTTTGGAAAAAAGGTCTATATTGCTGTCTAATCAAGATAACAAGCATATTTTGTATAATAGGCCTATTATGATTGTCTACCGACGATGTAGAACTACTGTATAGTGTGTAGGGCCAGGGAGGGGTCAAAAAGAACATTAGAAAGAGACTATAGACCTATATATAATTTACAATTTTGAAATAATATAAAATCCTTATTTTATAACAAATCGTATCTGGGAATCTGACGGTTTTAAAACGATAGCAAAACAGGTAAAATATTTATTTTCTTGTTTCTTGCCCACCCCCAAAATCGGACCTTAGATCGGAATAAATTGGACATCCCTGATTGGACCCATAATATTTATTACAAGATTGTGGGCAACCCTGCAACGCACTCATCATGGGTTCGACGGGGGGGGGGGGGGGGGGGGGGGGGGGGGGGGGGGGTGGGGGGGGGGGGGAGGCATTTACGTGTAATAAAAACTGGGTGAAATAAGTGTCTATAAACTTCACAAATAGCGTGTTACATCTATCGCATCAGTGAATGTGTGTGTATTAAATTAATATGTTTCAAATATTGGAAGTATTTAAACCATTTCACGGTTGCTTTTTTTTATCAATGACTAATTTTATGTATCCCGGTTAGCTAGAGTAGTATTGGATACTGTATAGTTGCCGCAACAGACTATCAAAACCAATACCGGGCTTTTCAAACATGATAGTCAAACAGGTGTGTGCGAAACTGACAGATCATCTCCACACAACATTTCAATGGAGATAATCCGGGAGAAAATATCCCCTCTATTGACGATCTATGGTACATTATACCTTTCACCTACATACCTTTCACCTACATGTGAATCTTAATCACTTATAAGTGAAGTCTATCACATAAGCCTTTCCACCTGTCTTTATTCCCTTTTATGTGAGGCGGGTAATTTCAAGCCAGGGACATAGCCTAATGTGTCCTGGGGAACTCTAATATGGGGAGGGGTGGTGCACACCCTCTTTTCAGCCTCGCGGCCCCTTGCGTTGCCAAAATGACCCCTGGTTTATGGGGTTTATGCCCGGGTTTATGGAGTAAGGTAAGAAGTTCCCTCCCCACACAATCTTCTGCTCCCCGTTCGGAAAATGTTGACCCGCCCCCTGATGCCCACCCCACCAAAAAAAGAAGAAAAATGACCAACTCGATGGATCCATAGATTTTGTAAAATCTATGATGGATCATATACATTCTCGGAAATTCTCAGAGTGAGTATAGACGGTATAATTTATGTACACATAAACAACCCGATTTTAATGGTAGAATTCACCTGAAATGAACTTTAAAGAAAATCTGTGTTTGAACTGGAAACGATGGCGATCGAAAGCGGTAAATACCTTTCACCTACATTTTATTCACCTACATTACATTTCAATATTTCACGCTACATGTAGCGCAAGGTCAAGCAATGCAGGCACCACAGCGTTAAATTGGTGTATGTACACGGGAATGCATTATGAATCGTGTTGTTCAACCGCTGTGTTTTCGCGTGAGTTCTATCGAGAGTATAATGATGTTCCAACAATTTGGGTCGCGGAAATTCCGCGGTGATACTATAAAAGCGCAGAACGTTGAATTTGACCGACGTTGAATTAAATCGCATGTATCGCATGTAAACATTACTCCAGCGCCATCGCCAGTGCCTCCCATTTACTGCAAATAACACCACGTAATATCAGCACCAGCTTTTCTTACGTACAATCTTGATAGAAGCATTCGACCAGTACAATCATCTCAACCACCAACCAGTAACAATGGCCGTCGACTTCAGCGGAACCTGGAAATTGGAGAAGAATGAGAACTTCGAAGAGTTTCTTCGGGCGATTGGCGTTGGCATGTTAAAGCGCACAGCGGCACTGAAGACGTCGCCTACCATTGAGATCACACAAAATGGGGACGATTTTCATGTCATCATGAAAACTGCTATTCGTAACCAAGAGGTGAAATTCAAGATGGGAGAAGAATTTAAAGCCACGGAGCCTTTGGCGGGGAAAGAGATGACGATGAAGGCCACCTGGGAAGGCAGCAAACAGGTGATCAAGAATGTGACTGATCCCGATGGTATTATGGTTACCAGGGAATTGGAAGGTGGGAAGCTGGTGCAGACACAGAGCAAAGGGGAGGTATCATGCAAACGTATCTTTACCAAATAGATGTTTTGAAGTATACCAAATAGAAGCTTGGTGAAGCTCTTAGAGACAGACAAATGACAGAGTAAAGAGTATAGATGTGTATGATCTAAACGTCACAGTTGCGCGAAATAGTAAATGGCATAGTTTCGGGAGAGAATAGCACATCATCTCTAGATACGTCCAGCAAAAAAAGGAAAGAAGAACTTGATCATAACGGAACTTTTGCATAGACTTAATAACGTACATAAACATCACTTGACCACTGGACTTCTTCCACTTTCTAAGGATCTTTGATTGTCTCCCCCGGCGTTTTTGATTCAGATCATCATTTTTACCACACGAACTTTATGCCGCTGCTGTACAGAATATTTGATGACGTACACAGATATTTCAATTAAATTCATTTAATAGTTTTGCTTCATTGCACCATGCCTTGATCGCACCATAAGCGAATATTTCAAGGATGAGATTTCTCCACTGTCACCTAATGAACAGGTGTATTAAGGGTGAACATAGCCAGCAGAATGGACCTTTGCCTTTTTGATGCAGCTCCGTGAAACATTGAACCTGAATGTTTTCATTAATACATTCGCCGCACATTCCACATATTCCAGCGAGATAAGCCAAGACATTGATCTATTTATAGCATTCCTGATAACGCGGCCGGACGATTTACAAAAAGTTATGTCACCGTTTTGTCTGGTTATCAGATAACATCATGAAGACTGCTATTGAATGGGATTGAATTGATACCATTTTACATTCTACTGAAAACCAACATATATAACACTATGGAGGACAATCTGCGATGATATAGGACGCTTTTTGGAAGGTTATTGGGTCAAATCATCTTCCAGAAAAAGACATGTACAGTATAATGGACGGAATACAATAATATTCACTTGGATCGATATCAATTCAACAGGTGGTTGATATAACACGCCATGCATTAACATGACTTCTGGTTGATGATTTGAACTAAGAACCATCAACTTTCAGCAGGTCGTACACGACTAGGCCTGCACATACAAATAAAATGATGTTCATTACCCACAAGCTATATTACCACTCAATATGCTGATAAATAAAACAATACCTGTCTGTTAGAAAAATAATATGTATGAGACTGATGTGATTTTTAAGGTTTTTACCACAAAGTTCACTGCGTACCGGAGTTAGCATTGGTACGTGCTGTTTATTAACAAATAGCATTAACATATACATTACATGCTGATTGCTGTCTACCAAAGATGGCATTATGCATACTGTACGCGTAATCTATGTATTAGTTTTATGCTGGGGGACAACATTACTTGCTATCTTCAGTAGACAACATGCTAGTAACCTAAGTAATCATTTCATGGTGATATTATCTCAAATAGCATGCACATATTGGCCTATAACAGTCCTTAGTTGAAAGCATACTGATAAAATAAAATGAGTAATTCTTCTACTAATTAGTCCTATGAGATATTTTTACTCAAATTAAACAAAATTACGTCTTTTACCACTGATTTGTGAAATATTTGACTAACTTTTTTATATTTTACAGTGCATAATTTTCAGTAAACAGCATATGAGCGTGCATGTATTAAAATTAATCTTCAGTTGTCAGCGTACACATAGCGATGTTGTCTTCACTAAAAACTGCTTACAAGTAATAGCACTATGGTATGTTTAATGCTTTCTTCAGTAGACAACATGTATGTTTAATGCTTTCTTCAGTAGACAGCATGTATGTTTAATGCTTTCTTCTGTAGACAGCAAGTATGTTTAATGCTTTCTTCAGTAGACAGCATGTATGTTTAATGCTTTCATCAGTAGACAGCATGTGTGTTTAATGCTTTCTTCAGTAGACAGCATGTATGGTTAATGCTTTCTTCAGTAGACAGCATGTGTGTTAAATGCTTTCTTCAGTAGACAGCATGTATGTTTAATGCTTTCTTCAGTAGACAGCATGTATGTTTAATGCTTTCTTCAGTAGACAGCATGTGTGTTTAATGCTTTCTTCAGTAGACAGCATGTATGTTTGATGCTTTCTTCAGTAGACAGCATGTATGTTTAATGCTTTCTTCAGTTAGACAGCATGTAGTTTAATGCTTTCTTCAGTAGACAGCATGTATGTTTAATGCTTTCTTCAGTAGACAGCATGTATGTTTAATGCTTTCTTCAGTAGACAGCATGTGTGTTTAATGCTTTCTTCAGTAGACAGCATGTATGTTTAATTCTTTCTTCAGTAGACAGCATGTAATTTAATGCTTTCTTCAGTAGACAGCATGTATGTTTAATTCTTTCTTCAGTAGACAGCATGTGTGTTAAATGCTTTCTGCAGTAGACAGCATGACTGTATGTTTAATTTTTTCTTCAGTAGACAGGATTTATGTTTAATGCTTTCTTCAGTAGACAACATGTAAATTATGTTTAATGCTTTCTTCAGTAGACAGCATGTATGTTTAATGCTTTCTTCAGTAGACAGCATGTATGTTAAATTCTTTCTTCAGTACAGCATGTGTGTTAAATGCTTTCTTCAGTAGACAGCATGTATGTTTAATGCTTTCTTCAGTAGACATCATGTATGTTTAATGCTTTCTTCAGTAGACAGCATGTATGTGTAATGCTTTCTTCAGTAGACAGCATGTATGTGTAATGCTTTCTTCAGTAGACAGCATGTATGTTTAATGCTTTCTTCAGTAGACAACATAGAAATCATGTATATGTATATCAATGTCTTCAAAACAAACAAAATTGTCTTACAAACAAACAAACATTGTACCACACCTGACGAGCCTTCGGGTGAAATGGGCCATAGTGTGATAGAAGATAGTAAAATAAATATGGAGTAAATCTACTTTGTTCTTCTTCCCCGTATATTATTGCTCTCCGAACGGATTGAGCCCTTTACATTACGAAGAAGACATTTTTTATCTACGATATATATCAATGTCTTATGTAGACAGCATGTAATGGAACATATTAATGCTATTCATACAGTAAATAGCAAATATTGTAATGCTATCTTCACTACACAGAATACATTCAAGTTACGCTTGAGACAGCTTACAATATAATGCTTTAGAAATTAGCAAGCATGGTATTATCTGGAGACAGCATGCATGTATACAGGCATAGTTATGTTATCTTCATTAGACAACATGTATTATAGCAATGCTGTCTTCAGTAGACAGCATAGTGGTGTTAGTCGGTGGAATTGTAGTTGCACCCATTCAGTTAAATTCGGAGGAAATGTTTTTAATCTAGTAGTATTTCGATCCAATTTCAAGACATCATTCGAGGGAATCGAAACCAAATTTAAACAAAATGTATCATAATTATAGCAAAGTTCATGTAAATAGGACAATATAGCGCGCATGTTTTCAAGGAACAAATAATCGGGCATAATGATGTGAAGTCATTCGGCATGTCCGGGGAAATGGAGGTCCTTGGACACGCCACTGCATGCGTCACATACTTTCTTCAGTATACATTGTAATTATTTAATATGCAGCGTGTACTAAAAATTAATGCTACTCTCATGGACATAACCACATGGTAAGACATTAGACATTCATTATAGTAATGGCGTCTTCATTAGATAGTGATGCTTTTTCAGTAGACAGCATTTTTAGTAACAAAATATTGAGTATAACGAATAGTGATGCTATCTTTAGTAGACAGCATACACATGCAGTCATGCCCTCATAAGACAGCATATGACATTATCTTTGGTATAGACAAGATACAGTATAATACTTTCTTCGGTGCACATCATGCAAAGCAATCTAGAGAATCCTGTATTCAACAGATAGGCTACATGAGCATACATACATTGGTATCTTCAATGGACAGTAATACATGCTATCTTCAATAGACAGTGTGATACGTAATGCTATCTTGAGTTTACAGCATTTGTTAAGGCCTGGTAATGCTTATATCTGCAGAAGACACCATAAACACTGCTGTGTTCAGTAGACAGCATACATGGTAATGCTATCTTCAGTTTATAAGTTACATCGCGAAAATAGAATACAGCGACGTATCGACTTGCTTTCCTGTCATTATGGTGTATCAGAATGATCTATACCGAGGTAATACGATTTTATTTGTCGGTAAAAACTTTATTGATATTGCCCAACCCTTTTCTAATATATCTTGCGCAAACGCCCAGCTTTCTTAGGAATTTTAGATTTTGAAATCGGACATTTTTGATGGAAAATACAGACCTTTTTGTAACGATAGTAGATTTCAAGTTTTTGTCGAAATGATCCATTATGAACATCTATAAAGTCATTAAATTATTTCTAAAATGTTATTCGCATTATTATTCCACCCTCTTTTTTAATTTTAATTAGCTTTTTTTTAAAGCTTTTTTTAATCTTTTTTTAAATTCTTTTTTCACAGTGTCCTCATATGTTCAATACAAAGTATAATATAGATCACATTTCTTCATAATATTATTAGTACAATACAGACGACGATGAGCATTAAATATAATTAGCTTTTTGTTCGATCGCTTGTTGTGTGCATAGAAAACAAAGCTTTGATTGAATAGGGCCGGATTTATTTAGCTTGAGTGGTTTTAACCTTCATTTCTTTGGCGGGAGTTTTGAATATAACTTTTGAGGTGTGGGGTTCATTGTTTGAAATGCTGGTAGAGCTGTAAAGATGTATTATGTGAGCCAAAATATGAAAATACGTTTTTCATCGATTTTCGATTATGTCTTGCCACAGCGGAACAAAAAGAGATAGCTCAATGAAATTAACAGAATAAGTAGGAAACATTTTGACCATCATATATCACAAGTGTTTAAATTTGAAATACTATTTGTTTTATATATTTTATATATTTTTGAAACCCGGTATAGATCATTGTGATACACCCTGTAGTTCTATATATAGCTACGCTATAGAATGCCATGTAAACAGCGTGAGAGGCTTTCATCTAAAGAGCAGAATATTGTTTACCATTATCATGATTATGAACCGTTATTTGGGCAACAGATGGAGCGGGGAGTTATAATATGGTGTTGGAATGTTTAATTTAGCTTGCTAAGCGAAACACCCTGTAGATTTGATGATAGCATGATAGGCTATACCGGGCCATCCAAAACGTTCTGCTCTACATTTATCAATGTTCTAGATGTTGTTGTTGAAGACCCGGATTGAATGTATATTATTTAAAGATTTTTAAGCTCACAATGTTAACGTAAGGCAAATTCGACCCATTAAGCCATGATAGGCCTATGATACAATTAATATTTGTAATATTTTCGAGGGAGTCCCGACCCTACATGTACCACTGCATGTCTTTAATGTGGACTTTTAAAGAACGAATACACTTACACAGTAATGAATGGTGGGTATTCTTAATCTTGATATTGACAAGATAAATACCACGTTATAATGTAGTTGTAATTGAACACATTGATCATAGACAAAGTTATAAGGCCGCATTGATGACAAGACGACGGTATGAGAGAAAGAAGGTAGAACTTTTTTGATGACCCTAATCGGAAAGAAAAAACCGGACAATCAGCAGCGCAAAGGTCTATTTGTTTTAACGTCTATACATAGAAGCCGGGCGTAATCTCGGCATGGGTAATTACTCAGTGGGTCTGTTTATTAGACAAACACAACAAACCAATGAAATCTCGACAGCGATATTTAAGGTCACCATGTCGCACGTAAATATAATATATAAATAAGATTTGGTTTACTAACACAGATTCCCGATAAAGTTCTATCTATAATATACGTGACCAGCACTTATACTATTAATAGGCATAGCACACACAACATTCAAATGATTGAGACATGTACAAAATTGGATTCAAATGAAAGATTGCAATGAAAGATTTATTTTCCAAAAAAAATTATGACAATCGGTCAATGCATTCTTGTGGTACGGTGTTTTGAGATACTCGGAAAATGGCCGAAAACCTGCCAAAAACAGTAACAATGCCCACAAATATAATTTATCAGGATTTAGAGAGCTCAATTTGTTAATAATGTAACATTCAAAACACCATTTACACATATTTCTTTAACAATTGAATATCTATATACCATGTTAAATTAAAAAATATGGTAAAATTATATTGCATTAAGCTAAAATAACCTAGTGAAATTGGTCATTTTGACCAGTTTTACTGACTGCAATCAAAAAAGTGACTAAGTCCAGCTAATTAATATGCGTAAATGTTATAAATCCAGATGTGAATGGTGTATTGCAATCAAACTTGGCATTATGGCTAATTGTACGATACCCAATCTTTTAAACTATAATTTAGTTTCATAAGCTCATTAAATATGCAAATTAGCTAATTATCTATTCAAGTCATTGATATGCAAATGAGCAATGTCCGACAATTTTTTTCCCATCATAAGAGTGATCGGTAATAGATATATAACATGTATACCCAATTTGATTGACAAATATTGATGGATTTAGAAATTAAACAAGCTTTTCCATTTCTTAAATACCCATATTCAAATTCTCAGTCTTTTCCTCACAGGAGGCACTCAAAGGATGCAAAAACTGAGCATATCACTAAATTGATTGAAGTGTTAAGTACAATATCTCAGGTTAGGTTTATTTAAATCGGCCCAATATATTCAAGTTCAGAGCCAATTTCAAAAATTGGTAAAAACAGTCATAACTAAAAAACCTGATGATAAGTATTTATACCTGGATCAAGGTTATATAGTCCAAGGTCATGACTACCATATATGGCAAGCTCACTGCCCTACAATGAGTGCCTCTCATGAGGATAATTAATTTTATATAGGGATGTTTTTCAAAGTGGAGCTGCATACATTATATGAAAAGATTGTTTTGCGTAAGGGATTACAGACCACTCCTACATGTTACTCATTTTGCATGATTAATTAATCCAAATATTGTATGGCTGTCTTCATAACTTGGATTAGTGCATCCATGCACGCCAATTGAGGCAACAATACAAAACCACATTCCACACCATCCATTCAATAATGCAAAATGAGTAACAGGTAGAAGTGGATGTAGGGCTTTATGCAACACAGCTTTTCATATGTTGTTGTTCACTGGTAATGCTCCCAGTGGCAGACTTTGTGTGTGTGCATTGTGCTATGCCTACTATTAATCATCAAAGCCAAACCCCATTTTTATTGAATCCATATAATTATCAGGGATAGCACTGGATCAAAAATGTGCGAGGTCCCATGACATTTTTAAGGACCCCGTAGGACTTCAAAAAACAAATTTAAGGGGTCCCCCAAGAAATTGAGGGGTCCCGGTTTGGGTATTTGAAAATTTTCCTTTTTTATGGACAGTTTTAATGAATTTTTATTGTGAGCAAAGGATGAATATGTAATTTACAGAATTTCTTAAGGTTTCCATTTCCATACATCGTCAAATTTAAGGGGTCCCTTCAATTTTGATCGGGACCCGCCAGTCTTTCCAATTTGAAACCTGACGCGTCACTATAAGAAAGTGAGAGGTCTAGGACGCGCAGACGCGTCAGAATGCGACCCCTGATAATTATCAATGATGAAACAGAAATAGAATTTCCTATTCGTTCCACTTTCATAAACCGGCCTCATTAGTCCAATTTCTATGCTATTGTCGTGGTTGTCATGGTTACGTTCTTGGTTGCCATGCAGTTTGTCTTAAGAATACGGTATACAGTTATGATTTATTTGACGGTGGAATAAGTGAGTTTTTAACATCTTCTTAAAGGCATATTATGTGATCTTTATGACTTTTTTTTAGAAAGTAGATTTCTTGCAGATTTACATTTCTGATCATAAATCATAAATATATTCTGAGTTACAGAGATCTACGATTCCTAATTACTTCAAAATCATGGTTTAAAGAGTGAAAATAAACTGTCAGGTCTGCGCGACAACTTTTCACTTAAACTCTAAATTCACTCTAAAACCATGTTGAAGTAATTAGAAATCGTATCGCCCTGTAACTTGGAATGTACGTATGATTTCTGATCAGAAATGTAAATCTGCAAACAAATCTGCTTCCAATTTTTTTCTCTCGAGGATTGAGGGCGTCCCCTGGAAAAGATCACATAATACAGATAATATGCCTTTAAATTGAGTCAGTGCTGAGGCATGCCTGATGTGACGCGGTAAATTATATCTTATACTTTAAGTATCTTAATATATATTTTCTATGCAAAAAAGTGTAATTGAGATAAATTGGAATAGTATAGTTATGGCCATGTGTTTTGAACTCACCACCCAAAAAGGGTGGTGGCGTTGCATTTTTGGTAACGAATCATCCATCTCTCTCTATTAACTCAACAACTAAATGTGGTAGAGCTATGGTTGAGGTGTCGTGTGAAAGCCTATTTATCTTGTGTGAATAAATCAGGTATTTCCAGCTGTTTTGCTGACATATGATTGATTATAATGTGAAAGTCAGGGGTGGTGGCAGTGGCGGTGGCGGTGGCGGTGGTGGCGGCGGCGCTGTGTACAATCTAAATAGGGAATATATAAAATGTTCCCAATTATACGTTCAATTTACAATAAGTTCTCATCCTGTATGGTACAAACATTTGCTCTCATTTTATAGATTATCTAATATTCTATATAAGATTCTGTTTCAACAAACGTGACAACTATTATGTAACAATTGTAATCATGAATCGATTGCATTGTCCTTGGCTTTTCCCTATTCGCTAGTGAACTTGTCCTAATTCATCAGTTTTACATACATGACTATAACAAAAAAAAGTATTCAACCGATGATAGCAAAATTATACATTTTTGATTTTTGAAAAGCTCTCAAATAGAATAATTCAAAAATGCCTTTTAAATTAGGATAGGGTGCATAGGCCTACCCCCCCCCCCCCCAAAAAAAAAACACACCTTGTAAACTCTAATAAATATGAAATTTAAACGTTTGTGCTCATTTACATCTCGATATAGTATATTTCAACAAGTTACCATTGACAACCATTATGTTATGATGGGTAATTGCATGAGGAACTATTTTATACACAGTAAAATTATGATGGGATAGGTATAAAAATATTATTGAGTTTAAATCAAAATATGAAGAAAAATAATCGATATTTTTTGAACATTCTTAATCACAACATGTTACCATTAGGTCCTATCTCAATTCTATTAGCATAAATTTGGATTCCTTGTGAGATTACCGTTCAGAAAAGATATACTTTTTATGGGGTAGAACAAGTAGAATCTCAGATGTGTAAAATGTAAAAATCTGTACATGCAACGGTAAGGTTGGCGAGTTCAAAACACATGGCCTTAGTATAAATATTTTCTATGAAAAATAAATAAATATATTAACTTAATTGAGATAAATTGGAATCATGACCAAGAATCAAGACTTGCACTATTTACGGCAAACTATCGAATTGTATAATATTGCGATTTAGAAATGTAGTTAGTGCAAGTCTTGATTTTTGTTCATGATTCCAATTTATCTCAATTAAATTAATATATTTATTTTTTGCATAGAAAATATTTATTAAGATACTATAACTATGCTATTCCAATTTATCTCAATTAAATTAATATATATATATATATATATATATATATATATATTGCATAGAAAAGATTTATTAAGGTACATGTACTATACTAAAGGGATTTTTACACAGCATGTGAAAAAATTGATAAATTAGATGTTGTTATTCAGCAGATGTCAAGGTCAAGGACAGGCGTACACCTCGACGACATTGACAAAACAAAAAGGCTACAATGGTCAGAATCGATATTGTTAATTTATTTCACATCTGCTATAGGGCCGAGCAGAAAAATAACAAGTACTGGCTATATTAGATGTGTGCACTGTCGCCATGGGTTATTTTTAGGTTTTTATATTAAGCTGATTTTTAATTATATAATTGTCAGCAGCTAGAACATTCCTTGGTCCTCTGGCATTGTATAATTGTGATTTAGAGATTTATAACATGAGGGCAATGACGTGCACCTTTTTTTAGGGCCACCCTGTATAGCTGAGTCTCAGCACAGATAGTGTGTATAGCCAGTATTATTTTTTCTGCTCGGCCCTATAGCATGCGAACTTAATTAGCAATATCAATTTCTGACCATTGTAGCCTTTTTGTTTTGTCCATGTCGTCGAGGTACGTCTGTCCTTGACATCTGCGGAATAACAACATCCAAATTTATAAAATAAAATATTCTTGTCACTTTTTAAATTTCACACGCTGAGTAAAAATCCAATATCTATATATCCAGTATTTGTTGTCGTTTTTCTGCTCGGCCATAGCAGATGCCAAATAAATTATCACTCAGTATCGATTCTGGCCATTGTAGTCTTTTTGTTTTGTCAATGTCGCCTGTCCTTGACCTTGACATCTTTGGGATATCAGAATAAACTAAAAAAGTTTTGAGAGACTAATGAGCTGACAAACGTTGGTATTATACGACCAATAAATGTATTATAAATAAGTGACATATAAATCCACTTGTATAATTAATATTTTGCTCGGGCGGCTAGTCATTGTTTATGGATGTTCTCGTATAGACACTTTCCGATGGCAACACACACGAATTACATATGAGAATAACCACATTATTTTTCTACTTCATGCAAAGAGCATTGTCTATGCTTCAAGTCAAATCTGATGTAAACACAACTGCACACAGAGTCAGTATAAAGAAAAAGAGACCCTTTTCACTCATTGAGTGATATAATATTATATCAGTTTACATGCATAGCATAATCAGCTATCTTCAGTAGATAGCAACGGAAACCACTGTACCGTACCGTGTCATGATGCGCTAAGGGGAAATTAATCAACGTCTATCAATATTAACACCATGATATGGTACATAAAACAGGATCAATTAACCCCTTATTCTAACACTTTTATACTGATCTAATATGGCAGGTTAAATTAAATGAACCACTCGACCGTGTGTATGCACCTTTATGGCAGTCCAATAAACCTATACCAATATTGCCACGATTTACCGCAACGTCATTTATAACGCCTCTATCACACAGGTGAACTTTACACACAGTTTCCAGGCTTCAATATTGACTCTTCGTGAACACAGTGACCCTGCTGTTGGTTTGCTGGTATGATATGGATACCACACAATCTATTTGGGCGCTAAGTTGGTGTGTTATACTTTATATGCGGATACATACATAGCATTGTGTCGTGTTGACTGTAAATATTTAAAAATAAAGGCCTATTTTTCGTGTTTTGCAAATAGTTAATATTATCAGATTAATATTAGTACCCTCAAGGCCTGATAAAGCAAGTCTAGCTGTGGCCTTAACATATAGGTCTATAACCTCGTACATATAAATATTATTAAGAGCATATACCTTTTTCTAAAAATAGAATTTAAAAAGACTGGATCTGATCAAGTCTTTGATCTGATTATACCAAAAACAATGTTGATGAAATGGGTGGATTCGATTATACTTACCCCAAAATCGAATTTAAAAACGTAATATTTATTTGTTTTTATTTTTTATTTATAGGTACCTTAGGGAGTGTTCATAAATACTTTGGTGGGGCGGGGGGGGGGGGGGGGGGGGGTGGGGGGGGGGGGGGGGGGGGGCTGGATAATTATAGGGGGGGGGGGCCCCAAAAAGTTTTGATACGCTGCAAAGGGAGGGTCAAAAAAGTTTTTGAAAACCCCAACAGAGGGGGGGTCAAAAAAGTTTAAAACACTCATTAGTTTCCAAAATTTTCGGGGGGCTCCGCCCCAAACCCCTGCTTTACATGTATGCACATTGTTTACGGAACGTTCATAAATCAACGTAAAATAGCTAATTTTTTTGGCGCGCTACGCGCGCAGCTGTCTACGGCCCTATTTTCAGGTACTAGCACAGCTAAAAAGAATGAAGGGCAAATTCATGTCAATAGCAAATAGAAAAACATATTTAAAGCCAGGCTATATATCTTGTCTTTTTTATAATGTCTTTTTATTATATAATTGGAGGGAGCATCCTAATTGGTTTCAAAAACAGAGATCCGTGCATAAATATGTGAAGCTATTCAGGGATTAAAGACCATGGCACTAAACCAAAGATACCTGCAATTAAAGTGGTAGTTCTGATTCACTCTAGATTCTACAACTTGCCCTCCTAGATGTGATGCGTCCATCACAAATAGAAAAAAAAATCCATACAATTAAAAGATATCATATCTATGTTCTCTGAACTTGATAACAATGAACGGGGACAAGAAAGTTTCAGGTGCAGGCAGTAATACAGGGGGGGGGGGGGGGGGCGTCAAAAAAGTTTGTAGCATGGCAAGAGGGGGGAGGGGGGGGGTCAAAAAAGTTTGTGGCATGGCGAGAGGGGGGGTCAAAAAAGTTTTGATATACCAAAAATAAAATTATCCAGCCCCCCCCACCAAAGTATTTATGAACGGTCCCTTACCCGTATTTCATTTGGCTCGGGGTGGGTTCTATATCTTTATATTAGGGGGGGGGGGGGGGGGTTAGTCATCTCAGACAATTTTGAGTGGGGTGGGGGGGGGGGGGTTAGGACATGTTTTAGTCCAAAACGGCCCGAAAAAACGCTTTACACAATGGGAAATGGGCCGTTTTTCGGAAAATTGGGAAATTGGGGTGGGTGGGGGGGGGGGGGGGGGGGCGTTTTCACAAAAAAAAGTATATTAATAACAAAAAAAGGTACATTGGTACCAAAAAGAGGTACATTGGTACCAAAAAAAGGTACATTGGTACCAAAAAAAGGTACATTGGTACCAAAAAAAGGACTTTTTTCAAATTTAGTTACGGGCCTGGTTGTGGTGGAAACATGGACAGATTTAGGATTGTTTGACGACTTTTCTAGATTTTAAGTTAACCTTTACACTCCGTATGCTAGGCCTGTGGATTGCTTAAATTTCATTTGATACTTTCACTCGTATCAAATACCACATTGTCTGTTATTTCATTCTGTATATGGTTTGGTGTAATTTTATCGTCTGGTTTGTATTATTTATTCTCATCATGCTCATGATTTAAAGGGGCTTCATAACATTCAAATCTCTGCGTGAATTAAGGGTGAAAATCAAAATATGTTAAGCAGCTTAGGTGAAGGATATATGTAAAATCACCATCAATTATTTTTTTCACAAAATATAAAAAAGGAATAAAATACCAGTGTGAAGACAAATGCCCCCCCCCCACCCCCTATTCATTTGAATAGGCCTAGTGGAATTTGTGGAATTTATGTACAGATTCATAAAATTCATGAAATTTAACATTTGAATCCTAGGATTTACAGTCTTATCAGGCCTATATATTAGCACACAATACGTACAGATATACAAAAATCTGATTTTTGATGATCTTTTACATTGTCTGAATTAGCAAGTTATACCATGATTACTGCTAGTCCCTTTAATATTAAAGCCTAAATTGAAGATCAACGTTTCAGTTTCGTGTTTGCAAGTCAAATATACCTTTATAAGACAAAGGTCATCATACTATCAATGATTCACAAAGTGCGCCCAAATTATCGCCCAACAATATTGCAATAGTTGCACTTTGTCAACACAAAATGGTATAAAAATCAACCTAGTGTAGAGTCTGGTTCTCTCTTGTCTTTGACTTCGTCACGATATACCTGCCTCTTGTGATTCCTGAACATTAAAAAACAAACTACCATCAAAATGGGTGACTTATCCGGCGTCTGGAAACACGAAAAGAATGAGAACTTCGACGAGTTCTTGCAAGCCTGTAAAGTTGGCATGATTCCACGTAAGATGGCTTCAAAACAGAGTCCAACCATCACTATCACCCAGAGCGGAGATGATTTCACCATTGTGACGAAGGGCGCCAGGACCGTGGAGATCAAGTTTAAAGTTGGAGCGGAATTCAAAGAAAACAGCCCGCTTGAAGGCAAAGATTTCCGTATGATGTCTACCTGGGACGGTAAGAAATTGGTGACGAAGAATTTGGACAAACCAGACGGTCCAGTCACCATCCGGGAGGTTGAAGGCGGGAAATTGATCGTGACGCAAAAAATAAAAGACGTTACTTCAAGAAGATTCTTCAAGAGCGCGTAGAAGGATTGAGACGTATGTTTTGCCTCATGCACGTCTGTAAATAGTATCGTTGTTTAAGAACAAGTCAGTGTTTCGTATATTGAACATTTTTTCATGGATTCATCTATAAGCGACCAGGAACTTAGACGATACGCGCGCTCGTCTTTCGCTTAATAAGTTCGTCCACGTCAAGTTAATTGGACTTCACGAACAATTGAAATGCCGTCGTTCTGCCCATCTTCTCAAGTGCCTGAACATTGGAAACTATTATACGCCTTTCTGGATCGCTAGGACAATCATGACGTTGTTGAAGGTGTCTCCGTTCTCTCTTATATAACTCTAATGGACTTGGACATATGACTTGGAAAAGCGTTACTAATGTAGTCATTTCATCTCCGTTGGTGGGCATGTTGGCCTATAGCAAAGTTGAGCAAGTGACTTTGGAATGAAAGACAATTGTCATTGGATGATTTCGACGCCTTTGTTTAAATACTGAAACTCTCTTCCTTACATCGAATTGAACATGATGAACTGCTGGCGAAAAAACCGCGGCATTACTTTTTCAGACAGAACACTGTGTTACTGATCATCATGATCATGTTGAGTTACTTTTCCACGCCATCTCAATAACTGTAACTAACAAGACGGAACTTATTCTAAAAGAGAACATTTTTAATTTAACAGAAAACGGAGATTCAATAAATAATTGATAAAAATCGTTACTCGAAAGTGTTTAAAATCGATGTCGTCTTTCTTACAATGGTATTCTTTTACATGTATAAAATGCAAGAAGACTGGTGCAAAAAAGTGTATTGTTTTAACATAATGGGTAGTGGTGCGTCCCACACATTGATTTTACGCGCATCAGTATTTCGACGCATATGTATCAGTATTTCGGTATGCCAAAAGCGTGATTGGTATATAGGCTTTTCAATTGTTTTTATTTTTTATTTTTGATCGGATGTGTGGAAAAGATTTGCGTTTGAGTGCAACAAGATCGTATCGTTTCTACATTTTGTAATTTTACAGAGAAAGCCGTTTTGGTGTTTACATATCTTTTTGTTTCGGAAATGTCATATCTTTCATATAATTGTGCTTCGAAACTTTTATATCATAATATTTAAATATTTTAAAACTCATTTCCCAACAATGCTATATTTACGACATTCTTTTGCACTCAAGTAATTATCTGATAGGCTGTTCACTAAACAATGAGAGAGCAAAATCGAATTAGTCCGATTTGCATTTTACGATCATGATGATGTTCAAGGTATAATAGGCTATGCTTCGTAGTGGACATTTAAACTGATGGTATTCGTAAAATGCCTATTTTTATAGTCTTGCCCTATTTAAAAGAACCGTATACTAATATGGGATTTACTTTAAAAGTACAACATCAATCTATGTCAATGTGTGACTTAAATTCATGTTGTTGATAATGCATTTCTAAAACTCATGGGAACAATTTGATTTTGTTCTCTCATCCTCGGCATAAGAAAGCATGCATATCCAATTGTAATATAATCAGCAAAATAAAAGTTCATTCATCTGTCGCCTATCCGTGCCTATAAAGTTGGGCTTTTTAAAGGGAATCGTCGTAACTCGAGTGTTTAAGTTGTAACAGTGATATTAACACATATAAATCAGTCACTAATAGTACTGTCCAAGAGTGCTGTTAGTACGTTATAGAATTTGCCGTCTACGGCAGCTCTGCTATAACATACCACTATGACTTATAGCACGAGGCAGCGCAGTTGCCGAGTTCTATAAGGAATTAATAGCACTCATCGACAGTACTATTATTAGTGAAGATTTATGTGGCAGAACTCTGCCTTACACACCCCTGCACAGTAGGACACCTCAATACTAAACAACCCCCTTTAATAATAATAATAATAAAAAACGCATTTTAAAGCGGTAATAATAAAAAACGCATTTTAAAACAGTAAGACACCTCTAACTCTTAAGTTTGTATGCACACAATTGTCTACCAAACACACACACCCCCACACCAAGTTGGGAACTAATTACAGTGCTGTAATTAATCAGGTTATTTACGATGTCAAATTAAAAGCACTCTGAAGCTGTACTATAAGTGAAAATTGTGGAACTCTGGACTGGCTGTGTATGTGCTATTAGGCTATACATAAGTGACTCAGGCTCTCACATGAATCCATTAATGTTGAAGTATTAACAGGTGGTTGATGATAGAGATGAACTAAAGACACATGTCAACAAAAGTAAGTCCAACAGTTCGTCATAACATCGTAAGGTAAAACATTTTACCAATAAAACTTAGTTAGAAATAATCCTATGACTAAGTATTGTTTGAAAATGAACGATGTCCATGACTTCATGGCTAAATGAGCTCAAATAGAAGACAAAAACTGCCCTTCTCAAAAGAACTCATTGGGACAACACCAAATACTTTGTCAGTTTTTCACTATATTGTTGTTTGATATGGAACTATTGCTGTATAGTATAGGGTCATAATCTTGGATTCCGTGACCATTCTCTCAGTACCTTTGTTTCTCGGTGAATTTGTCAACTAGAACCATTTTAAAAGAAAATTAGCTCCTATGTCCCTCTCAAAAATGACGGGAACAATTTTTATCCCTCTCAAAAATGACGGGAACAATGTTTATAGCCCAAAATACAAAATTGCCGCGTACTCAATTTTTTGCCGGAACTGGATTTCGAAACTTACTTAGTTGTGTACGCCCATAAGGGAGTGTTCATAAATACTTTGGTGGGGCGGAGGGGATTTTTGAGTCTCGAACATATTTTTTTTCTTGATCCCCCAAACACCGTGATTTTTTTTCTTGATCTCCCCTTTTTATGGTGATTTTTTTCTTGACCCCCCTGTATGTCTAATTTACCGAGCATTATTAGATTCGACCGCGCACGAAGCATGTAATTGTAAAAATATGGTTGCTTTTGTGAGTGGAGCGCGAACAAAATGTGATTGACCCTTTTTTGTGTGCGCGAAACGGCAAAAAAAGGGATTTTTTTTCCCCTTCTTTTTCTGATCCCCCTATTAAATACCGATCCCCCTTTTGGGGGACATTTGTTTTTCTGATACCCCTCCATTTTTTCAACCCCCCCCCCCCCCCCCCCCCCCACCAAGGTATTTATGAACACTCCCTAACTTGGTACGAAGGTGCAACATGGGAACCTTCATTATGTCAGTGAGTTCAAAGGTCACCTATCAAGGTTTTTTCTGTCAAAAGTAGACCGTTTTCCCCAACAAGGAGGAGGGCACAGCACAAAGTGGTTCTTTCTTTTACAAAAAAAGCGTTTCGCCAAAATAAAAAGCGTTATATATTATATAAACCCCCATTTATTCGCTCGCTACACAGGCTGTCCCAAAATGATTAGTACCCATCGATGCCCAAAGTTCAATAATTGTTTTCATCATCAAAAATCAATGAGATTAGATCCGTTGTTTTTCTATCATATTTGATAATATTGTACCCTTTTATTAGAATTTTAGATCATGAATATCTGACTTATTTAAGTGAAGTTACACTCCATTGTGTAAGACATGGTGATTTCACGTTTTTGGCAAAGTGCAAAAAAAAAAGGTGTTTGTAAACAGCTTGTTTGAAGTCTGCTAATATCGTTGGTTCCTTTCTATTATAAACTGTTGTTGTATCATGGTTGTGCAAACCATTAATACTTCTTCATTTTGATTCAATTTGAAGACTAAAAATGAACCGTCACGCATGAGCGACCCCAGGCTTTGTTTCTATAATGAGCTAGTTTTGAGGCTAAACTTGAGGGACATTTAAATAGGTAAACACGTGAAAAGATCATGAATATCGGACTAATTTAAGTGAAGTTACACTCTATTGTGTAAGACATGGTGATTTCACGTTTTTGGCAAAGTGCAAATAAAAAAGGTGTTTGTAAACAGCTTGTTTGAAAGAAATTAATACATTCTCTTAATCTTTTGTCTGTTGTTGTATCATATGGTTGTGCAAACCATTAATACTTCTTAATTTTGATTCAATTTGAAGACTAAAAATGAATCGTCACGCATGAGCGACCCCAGGCTTTGTTTCTATAATGAGCTAGTTTTGAGGCTAAACTTGAGGGACATTTAAATAGGTAAACACGTGGTCATGGTTAATTAGCAGTGGTTTAGAATTCTTTTTCATATTGGGGATGCAATTGCAGCAATTTCCTACAAACTTGGTAAAAATGAAATAGTCCCTTACTGTTTAACCTCACGAAATCCATTATTCAATGGGGAAATGAAATCTAAGACACTGGTAATTCACCACATACCACTTCATTTAGAAGTCCCTAAACACTTGCATGACTTGTCAAATAAAACAATGCATGCTTAAGTGTGACGAACTTCTTCTTTTTTGGTTGTCCCAAAACCGGCAAAAAAAATCGCATGGTACAAGTGGCAAATCTACCGACAGAAACTACCTATGCCTCTGAAAAAGGTAAAGTGGTACACAAAAAAGGTATATTGTCAAATTTTACGGGGCGCGCCCGCCCCCTCCGCCCCCTGTATCCGCCACTGAAAACCGGGGCCAAAACTATATATGGGAACATTGGATTTGATCTGGTCACCATGATTATAGTTTTCGGGATGAGCATATGAGACGTACACAGTAAAAACTATTTTAAACAACGCCAAACAGTTGTTTAAGCCTGTCACTCTAACACCTACAGGGTGTCTCAGAAAAAATTACAACGCTCCTTTACGTGATCGTAACTTCCAAAATGATTTTCAGAATAGAAAAATTTAAACTGCAAAACTGAGTCCAATTAGTTGGCTATAATTTAGAAAAAACCGCATTCAATTCAGCTCAGTGGTTCCGGAGAAATTAGCGATTATATAGAGGTAGGTGAAGAACCCTCCCATCCAAGTTAGCGTAATATACTGATTTTCATTTGCGCAGGTATGGTTTTCTATTCTCAATTATTGTAGATAGCACCATTGAATACCTTGATTAATGCAATTCTTCAAATCATTAGAGTACTTAGTAATAATCCATCGAGACATTCATAATAAACACAATACAACAACAATAACAACAACAACAACAACAATACAACTTGTTGTAACGAAAGAGATTACGATTAACTCATTTATCTAGACAGATTTATAAAGTTTTTCAATAAAGGGAATACAAAGGTTGAATCGGAGTTCAGTCTATTTATGTCTTCTCTGAAGGTTAAACACAAAAAGAACAGGTGAATAATCCAAACAATAGAAATCTTAACGGGTGCACTTATTTGTTGTAATTCATTCAAATCGATTAGGCGTTGAGTCTATATTTAAATCATAAAGGCATGGTTTGAGTGAAAATTTAAAATTCCCGCGTCCTAGACATTCATTTAAAATGAAGTATTGGCACAAAGCAAGATGGTCGGTCATCAATATTTACCCCGCGAAAGGTCTTTTATGGTGTCAAGATATGGTGAGACTGCACACAATATTGTGCAGGTTCAGCAGGAATTTGCGGCGCGATTCAACAGGAATCCTTGTAAGAAAACAATCTTATACAATGTGAGTAAGTACCGTACTACGGGTACAAGCAAGAACTTAAACAAGGGCAGATCTGGAAGACCAAAAAGGACTCGTTCTGCGCAGACTGTTGCAGGTGTGAGACAAAGTCTGCGGCTGAACCCAAGACAGAGCTGTAGACGAAACAATATGCCGCACATTCACAGATCAACTATCAACAGAATCACAAGAATGGATCTGAAATTTCATCCCTACAGAATGCAATTGAGGCATCTATTGCAAGCAGCAGATCACCAGCGCAGACTAACTTTCTGCCAATGGGCTCAACACAAGGCCTCAACGATTTTTAAATGAACTTATAATCGGTGATGAGGCAACGTTCAAAATGAATGGACACATCAGTACTAATAATGCCAGGCATTATGCGGATCACAACAATGTCCCTCGGAACTTTGTCTACGACGTGCCAAATAACCAACAGAAAGTCAATGTTTGGATTGGGATGATTGGTAATAACACAATCTTGGGCCCACATTTCTTCCCTGGAAATATTACAGCAGCTGCATATCTTAATATGCTTGATCAAGTTGTGACACCTGAACTCCATCGTTTGTATGGACAAGGGCGTAATGGAACTGTTCCACGGCTTTGGTGGTGCCAATATGGAGCTCCTGCCCATAGGGCTAATGTTGTAAGGAACGGACTTCTTCAAATCTTTCCGAACCGAGTCATTGGCTTAGGACATGCTGTTGAATGGCCTCCGCGTTCCCCTGATTTAACGCCGTGTGATTACTGCTTGTGGGGCTATCTCAAGGCGAAGGTTTATGTGACTCCACCAAGAACAGTTCAAGAACTACAGCAAAGAATCCAGAATGAAGTAATAGCCTTACGCAGAACCAGGATAGTCCATCGTGCTGTTCACCATATGGCAGAAAGAGCACAACGCTGCATAAGTCTTAATGGACATCAAGTGGAAGGCAGGTCTGCTGGACAATGATCATTTTGTTGCTGCTCCATACACTTTTGGGCAAAGTTTTTAAAGAATTAAGAACTTAAGATGAAGATTTGTTATATTCTAATATGACCAAGTTGAAAATATGAGGAAAAGTAACCTCGATAAACCTATGCGCAATACTTTATGTTGAATAATTGACAGTGTGCAATTTAGTTAAATAACCTTACTTACCATCATTTTATTCTCAATTGTGATTTCAGATTGAATTATCGCTCGAAATAGGCGATAGAAAATTTCTACAATTGCAACTTTTATCAAGTTTTAAACCTAAGTGGAAAAATAACCACGATAACTTTCATGTGCAATATTATGTTGAACTTGGTTAGCAGCTGGCATATTAATAAGAATGACAAACAGAGAACATTCAAATTTATGATCATTATCTTCGAGAGAAGCGTCGATTATTGTGTGTGCTCAATTTGAGCAAACTTGGATGGAAGGGTTCTATACCTATCTTTACGTAATCACTCATTTCTTCGTAACCACTGAACCGAATCGACTGAATCTTTCTTTCAATTATAGCCAACCAATAGGACTTTATTTTGCAGTTTAAATTTTTCTGTTCCAATTATTATTTCGGAAGTTACGTTCATGAAACGGAGCGTTGTAATTTTTTCTGAGACACCCTGTATATATAATTGTTCAAACTGTTAAACAATTGTTTAAACAACAAAAGCAGTTGTCTAAACAATTGTTTAACAGTTTGAACAATAGTTGTTAGAGTGACAGGCTTTCAACTGTTTGGCGTTGTTTAAAATAGTTTTTACTGTGTATCATGTGTCATTGCCCTGTTAAGTATCAGTTGAACAGATTGACAATCGGACAGTAGGGGGCGCTGTTAAAATTGCTTGATTGGTAAAATTGAGAAATTCAGACCTCATTCTCCATACTGTGGAATAATTTCAGACAGATGGATAACTTTTAACAGTGGCGTGTGCTTGGTGATGGAAGAACTGCATGGAATCGGTAACTCACGATCATAGACTGCTTCCCTGACTGGGAAATTCCCTCTAAACCACGAATTCAGACAGATTTGATTCTGAGATTCACACTACTAAATATTTCTAATAAGTTTTGTTTCACCCTATAGACGTTATTCGTAATTGGCGATTTCAAACTAAAGAGGGAGACATGCTCGATGTCACGACGATGAACATACAATCTCGTACTTTTACTGCAATTATTATAATGAACTGTGAACTTCTAGTACATTTTCCTAGATAGTGTCGGTTTAACCAGCAAACATTTCATTTCAAACTAGTGGAATAGGCCTACTCGCTCGCACAATCCAATGTCTTATAGGTGTGGGTAACTGGACCCTATATTCAGTCAACTGCCCTCACCAGCATGAACCCATGTCCTATTATATCTCTCAACTTGGATTGGTCATATCATCATCTAAAAACATCCATACACAAAATTGATTAATGTGGTCCAAAAAAAATCGCTATTTTTATCATATTTTCGTTCGAATTCACCGCAAAGTTTCGCGTAATTTAGCACATATTTTGCACTTCATAATTATTGATTGTAGGCCTAGTCAGATGGAAATTCATTGATATGTCCTGATGGGTGTAAAGTTAGTAGGCCTACAGACTTTTTTTGATGATCGATTTGAGTTCATAATTATAGGTAGGGTGTGCAAAAGTTCACAGGTAGCATTTTTTTTAATCCAAGGGCAGCCGGTACCCCAAAAATCTTTCAAATTGTCATACTGGGCTCTATTAAATAATAGATTATTTAGCATAAGGGATCAATTTCAGCCATGGAGTATGGCCTATTTAAAATGCCACCGTGAAATTTTACGCACCCTCGAAAAATCTTAAACATTGTCATATTTGTGTAAAGTTGTGAGAGTCATAACATTGGGCTCTATACCTAGGTTATTTAGCATGATGAATCATCTTCGGTCATCTTGGATTAAAAAAAACTGCCACCGGGTGTGAAATGATGCACAATCTCCGAAAATTATACATTGAACTCAAATCAATCATCAAAACAAGAAAAGTCTTAAAAAAGACAAACAGCGCTCAGAAGGGGTAAATTTGAATGAAGTGGAAAATGTGATGTAAGAGTGGTGAAAGGTGTTATCAGTCACTAGTCACACCATGACGCTGACCCTGAAACATGAGATTGAAGGTGATATATTGTCTTTGAAATGTTATAAAGTTTGATTGAAATGTGTTTTGCAACTGGAGGTAGGCCTATTTGTGACAATTGTGCATTCACAAGTGGATAAACAGATGTCAGTATTTTTTGTCACATAATATGATGATTATTCGTGTATTGGGCTATTCCAGAAAATAGGTGCACACCCCCTAGGGGGTGTGCACCTATTTTCTGCCTAGCTAGGCCTATATAGAGGGGTAATTTTTCAATTCTGGAAATTCCCGGATTTCCAAGAGCAACTTTCAACAAAATCTGGATTTTCGGTTCATATTGATCTCAAATAAATCTGAATTTCCGAACCCCTCTATTATAGGGGATCGTTTATATAGGATGCAAATATTTCGGAAATCGCTTCGAAGGAGGAAAATTCTGGAATTCCAATGCTTCTGTGGGGACTATAGGCCTAATAGGCCTATGCTATAGTCTGAATTTCCAACGCTTCGGGAGGGGAAAAGTTCGGAATTTCCGATTAACACTTGAAGCTAAAAAGTCCAGAAATCCAAACCCCTCTTTCGGGGGGTGTGCATCTATTTTCTGGAATAGCCCATTGCATCAATGGCTTGTGTGATGGAGAAGAAGAAAAAAAATCAAATTTTAGATATGGTTGACATAAATGGATTTTCTCTACCAAAAGGGAAATGATTACTGCATTAGCAGCTTGTTTATGGAACAATTTTCATCCTACATTAGTGGAAAATATTGTATCTGGCACCCAAAGTATTACTTTATGGGAACATGTGCATTTGAGTGGGTCACTCAAAGGCTTTGCATGGCTGGAATTCCTGGGAAATGTGAACAGAATAAAGAAGTTGAAATCTGAAGAATAAGTCTAGCTATAGGCCTAGGCATTGTTTTGTTATGTGTATTTCATTGCTTCTTACATGTAGTTGCTGGTATCGTTGAGTACAAAAATACTAACTACGGTATAAAAGTTGTAAAGAAATGTGTTATAGGCCTATGTGTTATCAAATTATTGTTAAAAGGGTTATTGAATATTCGGAAAACAGATGATGCGGAAGGGCAAAAACTAGGTTGGACAAGTGTAGAAAAAATGTCACAGTGTAAGCGCGCAAAACATTTCAGCTTTTAAACTAAAATGTCGTTGCAATGGTATTAATTTCACAATCATGACGCCCCCCCCCCCCCCCGCCCCCACCCTATTTTTCGTGTAAAAAACTATTACCCCAGGATATTTGGGACAGCCCCCTACACCCATCAGGAATTCATAAAATCATAACAAGTTTGATGATCTGGCCGGCTGCAGGTTAAAATGTTTGACCAACGTCGTTTCTCTGTAATTTGTGGGAATTTCAACAATTTTACTGAACTGAGTGGACACGTACATCATTGTCGATGACCTGAGGCCTACAAAATAATTGATTAAACCATTATATAAGCTCCCTGATTAAACCGATTGCGTAGCACCCCCTGGTGAATCCCTAAAGTGCAACTACAAACCATGCCACAACTAACTGACATTGACTGACCAATGTTTACATAGCAGTTGACATTCCGTTATGTTACCACTTCGTGACTAGATAATCCGCCCTCAACTTAACAGTTCTTTACGGCTAATACACTTCAGAGTATTTTTATTGATTCATCTTTACACACTTTGGCCTTGTCACCGTGTTTGTTGTTGTGCCTGCATTATCCCCTTTTCATTCCAGGCATCGATCCAAATTCACTGGAGTTCGCAGTACGACAGCGGCCGTAGCAACGGGACTCGGCTTGATTGCATGAATGAATCGCTACGAGCACTTACCATTGCAGCTTACCAGTCATATCACTATCAGTCTATGACAAAATTGACAACTACTTCGATGTTTACGAGAGGAGTTGAATTTTATACAGTTGTTTAATGTTAATATAGTCTAATTTAATAGTAATTTGTACTTGAATTATGACTGAAGTTGAAAGGAAACTGCACCGATAATGCAACAAGTTTTAGAATGTAAACTGTCGTACAATGGATTCCACTTTTGACGAATTCGATTTCACAGATTCACGTGTTTCAACTAGCAAAGAGGATAGTTTTCTTGGGAATTCGACGACGGAATCGACGCCAATAAGTTTCGGCCTTCTATCAGCGAGTAGTTCCGCGTCTAAAAAAGGGAAACAGAATGGAAATGGGAGTAGAAACTTAACTTATTCTGGGATTTCACATCAAACTAGTCGGTAAGAGATCAGGTAGTGAATCAGGATAGTGTGTGATCTGACGAGTCTGCCAAATTGTGCAACCATATCAAAGTGGCCTAGTAATATACATGATATAATACTAATACTATAGTAAACTTCTAATAAATGGAGGCTAGTAATAGTAGTATATGAAGTGGCAATATTATGAAGCAGTGTGGAAGCTTAGGGAAAGTTAGAGTTGATGGTCTTATAAAAAGTTGGCAATGGTTATATTGTAATGTATGTAGGCCTATTCTTAGACTGGAGTAGACGTGGGGGGGGGGGGGGGGGCAACCAACAGGGTTCGATTTACCTAGGTGCACACATGCGCCAGATGTAACAGTCTTTGTGCATTTGTGCATGTAGATTTTATTTCCTAAATCGACCCTGTGGGGCAAGTGTGAATTACTTCAATTTTAAACGGTTCATCAATTTAATTAAGCTTTATAAGTTCAATCTTTGACACACAAGATAGTTTTAGGAAAGTTTTTCTAAATCAATCATTTTAGCTCAAAAACTGTAAATATTTGCGAGCTATGCACGCTTTTTCTACATGTTTCAACATTATCAACACAATTTGGGCTTGACCCCCCCCCTAAATTGTTTTGCTTCAGCCGCCACTGAGCTGAGCGTCAATAAAAAAAGATGCTACGTTGCATCTCATAGTATAGGTGAGAATAAAAAACTACAAAGTAGTCAAGTGTTGTTTTAAAGATGCACAATATTTTTATAATAAAAAAGCTGAGCTGGAGGGGCACGCTGGGTAAACAAGGTGACATCACTCGACTTCTGGATGTCTCATTGCCTTGATGGCAAGATGCCCTCAATTTCTGGCTTTATTCATATCATGCAAGTATATAATTGCCTTGGGGGAAGTTGGTGCCCCTTCAAATTGCAGTGCCCTCTCCATTTCTTAATTCAAGGCCTGCTACCGTTAACCTTCATAATGAATAAAATGTAAAAAGATGAATCCAACGGAACCAGGAACAAAACACACCAAGGATCAGAAAACTGATACAAGAGGATATCTCAAAAATATAAAAATGCTAAGAGTGAAAGCAAGATATACCAACAGGGTGTGGGGAAACAGGTAATAACAAGGAAGAATAACGCGATAAAACAGATAAATACAAAAAACCCAATAACAAACGGAAATGCACTGGGACAAGCAATGAAAATTGCTGTGCAATAAAACAACAAAGATATATCTGAGACTACCGTTTGTTTTTTGTTTTGTTGTTATTTATCTGTTTTATCGCGTTATTCTCCCTTGTTATTACCTGTTTCCCCACACCCTGTTGGTATATCTTGCTTTCACTCTTAGCCTTCATAATGAAAAGTAAAACAAATAGTAGAAATACCTTCTTTGGAAAAAGAAGATCAAGTTCAAACAAACTGGAAAACTGAAATTTGCAAGACATTAGTAAAACCTTGTAGTTGTATCGCCATCTGGCCCTTCAGGTTCAGCATTAGGCCTACATGTATAATGTGAAAAGTAATGCTTCCTACAATGTAGGCTTTAGGCAGTCTGCTCTAAACATGTTCAAGAGCCAAAACGGATCTAAACCTTTATAAATGCTTTTCCCCCTGAACGTCAAAGCAACACTTCTTGACCTAATGCTACCTTAGATGCAGAACTGTTGGACAGTGTTGTCACTAGCCAAAATTTAGTGCTGGTGTAATGGTTAATTTTACTGACGGCGAACGGAATAAGTGTAGCGAACGAAGTGCAGTGGATCATGGCATGGGGTCCAGAGGCCTTCTTAATGTTTTTTAGGGTTTTTTAAGGCACTTTGAGGGTTCCTGCAACATAATTTCTTGTTTTATGAGGCAGTTTAATGATTTTATTCACAAATTGTGAAAAAAATATTTACCAATTTTTTTAGAGTGCCGGTCAGCAATCGTGAGTGCCGGTTGGCAATTGTGAGTGCCGGTTGGCAATTGTGAGTGCCGGCTACACCCGACCGGCTTAGTGTCAACCCTGCTGTTGGACACTGGACAGTTTTACAATACATGCTGAGGGGCTTCGAAAAAACATACAAAGTTTCGACAGAACAGCAAGTCCAGCGACGATATGTACCTTTCATTTAAATACAATTATGTAAAGTGATCATGTCAAATGTCATGTTAACAGTTGTAATCAGCAGACCGGTAATTACTCCATTAGGTCTGTTTGCAATCACCATGGCTATTTGATGTGTGCATTAGTATGTGTGTCCATTTACTGATAATCCCATTAAAATTACACTGTGTTAACATTTTCAAATTGGTTAATTAATTATTGTTTGTAATTATGTGTATTAAAATAAAAGGTTACAAAATGGGTTTCAGTGATGCTGTAGATTCTTTCTATGGCAGATGCGCGACTTTCAAAGGCATCGAAACGAAAGACCTCCCTTCATCATAAAACATGTAAAATACACCCAAGTGCAGGGTTGTAGCTAGAGCAATTTTAGTGCCAGGCTCTATTTCCCGGCCAGGAGTATGACGACGAAAAATTTACTGAATTTATTGACCAAATATTGATGTTTTATCTGAACAAAATGCACAAAATACATGTACATGTACTCAGTTTTACTTCCAAGTTCCTTCCACACTAGTTAATTTTTTAAAGGTTATTTACTACAATTTGTGGTGAATTAGTGCCGGGCGGAAGGGCTTGCATTGACTGTGAGTGCCAGGCACAAATTGCTAGTCCCGGGCGGGCCCGCCCGGTGCCGCCCGCTGTAAAGTAGCTACAACCCAGCCCAAGTGAGGTTAGCACCGTTAATAGCTGATCAAATGAAAAATACCTGTCAGGGGGTATCAAACATCTAGACTCGTACTGGTTTTCAAATTAGAGGGCATCAGATTATTGATAGAAATCTACTTATGGATGTAGCATAGGAGAGCATTATCATTAACTCTAACACTCTTGAGTAACGAATTACTACAATGTGGTGTGCTTGTGTCACCTGGCTCGGCAGTTTTTCCATGAAATAATGGCCCCAGGGTATATACATGGCGAAGTATACTGAGCCATGTATGGTTCCCCCCATGGCCTGGCGGTAGATCGTCTGCCCCTGAACTCGGAGGGTTAGAGCCCGGGGGCGTGGGGGCCCTTTTCCGTTCGCTCTTTGGCCGCGAAAAAATTCTTTGGAAAAGGTGCCTCGGGTTAGGAATTAATTGATATTAACATTGGGGTTTAATGCAATTTTGCAATAATTTACTAGTTTTGTGGAGCAAAATTCAATTTTTTTCCTATGCCCAAATTTAACCTTTTTTTTAATCTTAGACCTCATCTCATTTGGATACATATTAACATTCACAAAACATCATTTTCTGAAAGTTCAGTCCATGCTTTATAATGCAAATAGGTGGGAATTTGGAAACAGGCATCCATCATAATGTAGGCTGTACTGTTAAATAAAAACCTTGAGTTGTGTGTTGTGCTTGGATACCCTCATGCTCATCAAGAGAAAGTAAATATGGGGTTGTTTTCAGGATTAGCCTTTTATACATCATCTTTAGCATATTTATTTAATAGTCACTGTGTGAAGTGAAGCAATGAAATCTATTCTTAGAATAGTAAGCACCAATGAAAATTATCTGCATAGTGCATACAATGAATTGGTAACCGGCCTAGTTATGATAATTATAGCAGAAGCGGAATTACACTAACACCGCACCCATATTAGGTGACCCAAAATACCTGTTCTTCGGGCGAACGAACAGGTTAGGTTCGTGAAAATGTTGGTGAATTTTTAAAAAAAAAATCAAAATGATCATAAACATTTTTTTTTAAAAATCCAACTTTTTTAAAAGAATTCAATTTTTTCTTCAAAAATGAACTTTAACAAAAAAAAATCACAAAATGTGTTAACAATATCGTTTTGAAAATTTGACAAAAAAGAAAGAAAAAGGTTCCGACCCGTAGAGTAGAACAGGTGTTTTTTTGGCCCCATAGTGTTTACCTAGTTGCTCCTGAACAGTCAGAGTTTAGTGTATGATCTCAAAAAGCTAAATTAAGCTTTTAAATTTCTCTGTCCCAATTTCCCCCTTCACTCCCTTGCTTTTAAGACTAGACCTAATTTGATAGACCTTGAGAATTCAAAGGAAATGTGTGTTTAAATGTTGTCTTTTGAATTGAGCAATAAAAAGTTGAATCAGAGTACACCATTGGAAGTTCCAAGTCCTGCTTCACAATATTTATGGAAAAACAAAATTGAAATTGAAATGAAGTGTGGTATTGATGGCAACCTAATAGCATCGGAGAGCAAAAGGGCAGTCATGTAAATCAACATGCACAATGTAGTAGGTGGGTAAATTACACCATTTAATCTCCTGGGGGATGTTGTTGTACATACAGGTATGCTTATAGAGTGCCTGCCCCTTTGAGTTTGAAACCATAAATACTGGAGAGCAGTATTTATGTTGAAACCCACACATTCAATTGTAAAAGTGGACATTTTTGAGCTATATTCATTTTTGCGCTTGAAACCAGCTACCGCAAAAATAATAATACACAAATATATTTCTTTTTTATTTACTTAAATTATAGGTCTATGTGATGAAATTACAAATTGCGAATATTAAAAATATGCAAAAATGTTTTAAACAGTTGAAATCTGCAAAGTGTGAACAATTATAATAATTAATCTCGCACAAATTACCACTTTTGCAGTAAAAAAAAGTGAAAACAGGGTATTTTTATTAAAAACTGGTGTTTTTTCAAAAGGATTCTAAATTTGCAATTACATTTTTTATATTATTTGTAAACTGTAGTGTAAACTCAACAAAAAAGAGGACCCAGTTTTACAGACTTGCACTCAAGTCGATAATTGTGTAACTTGCAAATACAGGGTGTATCCAAAAAATAAGACTCTGTCTCTTGGTGGTTTTTTCCTTTTTCAAAACCACTGGACTATGACCAATTCACCGTCAGTGCAAAGCCCAATTAATAATGATAATATTTTGAAAATCTGAGATGAATCGAATGAAAAATACGACCGCTAGCATAATTTGCGTACCATATCATTTACTAGTCTGTGCAATGGGATTTACACATGTACAAACCAGAAAATGTCATGGTTTACATTTCAATACTTTGCATTCATAAATGTTGTAACACTCACATCATCTATCAATAACAATAGCAAAGATTAGTTTGGTATTCCACTTAATTCTGGCACAAACCATTAATACGTCTAGCTACATGTAATCCACAAATTTGATGCATGAATATTTCTAAGCAATGTTCAATGTCGCTCAGTGTTCTCTTGAGAAAGCCTCAGCATGTACATGTAGGAGAGTTGTGGTAGGAAAGCACAAATCATGTCAATAGTGTGCTTATATAAATACCAATCATTGGCAGAGAAGGACATATAGAATTAGAAATTGGACTTCTAAGTCAACTTCAATTTCTGCCATAAGTATGATAATAATAAGAATGATTTAACATGATAAGAATAGCCTTTTAGCCTAATTAAAAATGTAATCTTCCACTGTGATGTTACTCTACCTTTACTGTGTGAATAACCATTGTAATACTTAAATATGGGTTGACTTGCCTATGCCTAGTTGGTCACACTTTCCGTAATTGATGATTGATTTTTCTCATCTTTTCAGGATTTTAACTTTATTAGTTGTACTTGATAAGGCCAAAAAAAAAATAGTTGTGTTCTGAGAATGTGGGCCGGGTATTTTTTTTTTTAAATTTTTTTTTTCAAGATTTTTTTTTTCCAAGATTTTTTTTTCCAAGATTTTTTTCTCAAGATCTTCCAATCTGTGAAAAGTGATGGGCAAGAAACCAAAATATTCACCATTGGGTTGAAATTACATCCAGTAAGCGTTTTCCTTAGTATCTTCACACATGTTGACTGAAATAATAGGTATAAAATCATTGATTTGGTAAAATTTAAAAAAATAAAAAAAGTCCTTCCCAATTTTAGGCTTGTGAGGGCAACACAACTTCTTTTTTCTTTTTTTGCCTAATGAAATCAAATTTGTCAAGGTTCAGTGGTTTGAATAAGGATTAATTCCATGCTGAAAGCTAGTCCTATTTTTTTATACACCCTGTATTGGCTCCTCCATATTTGTAGTCGCTTATGTCACGCTCATCAAAATCCAACGTGGCGAGTGGTACTCCGGAAGTTGTTGCTAAATGTCTAAATGTTCCACAGTTTGCATTGTTCATGATCAAATCGGATGGCCGAAGTTGATGCATGAATGCTTAGGGGGTGGGGGCGGTCATTTTCTTTTGTAGGTGGCGTCCCAAATATGAAATTTATTTTGTGACCTCCCCCTAAGGGAGATGTTGATTATTTGTATAACCCCCCCCCCCCCAACAAACACACAAATCTTATAAGGAGACCTATCTAGTTTTAAAAAATAGGGCGGATAAGCCCAATTTGTGTTTCACAATGTTGAAACACTGTAGAATTGACTAACCCCCTATTACAATGGTATTAATTTCATAACCCCCCTATTTTCTGTGTAAAAAACCTATGCCCCCAGGATATTTGGGACCCCTACCAAAGAAAATGATGGCCCCCTATTATAGTTAGTCGGAACAAAATAATGTGGGACTTGACTTGGACTTGAAATAAATGACTTGTGACTTTACTTGGACTCAGTGGCGGCACCAGCATCATAAAAAAAAATGGGGGGGGGGAATTTTATGCTAAAATTGTCTAATTTGGGCTAATTCTAACTAATTTGGTATGAAAATGCGCGTTTGCGTGCAAAATTTAGCTGTTTTGTGCTAATATTGTCAAATTTGGTCTAATTTGGTAAGAAAATGTGTGCAAAGCGTGAACAAATATTGCCATTTTATGCTGAAATTGTCTAATTTCAATAACTAAATTGATTGAGGTTTTTTTTTTTGGGGGGGGGGATGGGGCGGGGCAGACAAAAAAGTTATTCAGATCTGGTCATGTTATTGTTACACCATTTTCAAAACAGTGTTCTTATTGTTTGTTTGTTTGTTTGTTTTTCAATATTTTACAGGAGCACTCTATTATCTGCCCAAGACTCACAGATTGGCGATGGGGATATTGAAGAGGGTAACGTGGCTCATGTCAGCGTTGTTGTAAGGTAGGGTAAAAATGTTTTGAAAATCATAATAACATTTAGTGATAAATCATGCTAACTTTTGTTGTTGTTGCTTGTAAGTTGTTATGTTCCCTGAAGACAAGGCTCGAGATAAGTGGGCGGCACCCACTGGGCGCTGGGCGATTTTCACCCCTCGGTCCTTCTGTCTTAGCGCCCGGTAATGCTGAAAAATAAACAACCGAGCGCTAATATTTTGTCCAAACCAGCACCCGTTGACGATCGGGAAGCTCGCCCCAGACATCAAATTTCGAGTTGACAATGCTGCCACGCTGGATTTAATAAAAAGTTAGCTCCCGGTAGACTGAAAATAGCTCCCGGTTCTCAATAAATTCCATGATCCGGGCACTACTTTTGAAAAAAGTAGCTCCCTGTAAAAAAACCCTGTTATCTTGAGCCTTGCCTGAAGATGAGCCTTAAATTAAATTAATTAATTAAATGTGCTAGTTTAATTGTGATTTACCCGTAAGATTAAGAAATTGTAGCACCGTTTGTGACTATACTACAGCGTTCTCACAATCGATATCGAAATTGTAAAATAACAACGTGTTGACATGAAAAAAAGATCTCGATTACAGCCCTAATCTGAAATAGGTTTTACCTGGAGGTCTCAATGTCCTTTTTTCCATGTACCTTTTTTATTGTATAGATGTTTAACACCTGCCGGCAAGGTTGGTACAGACCAGGCTGTATTATTTCAATTTCCACCCAGTTCCTGAAACATCTTCACTTCTCTTGGTAACAATAATTTGTCTTGTCATTTTGTGCCGGCAACCAGCATGACCTCTGAACCCTCCTGTCCCGACCACCTGCCAAGCTGTTATAAATCCATATATTTTGACAAAAGAAAGTTATTTTTATCATAAGAATAATATACTGTTAGGATTATTGATCAATTGATAATACACTTGTTGTTTTTTTCTAAGAAATATAACTGATGCAAGTTTGTTTTGGCAAAACAGATAAATACCTAAAACATCTGAAATTGAAGTAATTTGGATTGGCAAGGGGGTGTTAAAAGTCAAAACATAATTTTTCTTTTGGTAGATCAAAAAGCAATTGTAAAATGTAGGATATTGTCCATTGTTTAAGATTTAAAATACAGGCTCACTTTGAAAACTAATCCTCATTATCCTGTCTAATTGCTATTTCATGTTTCATGGCCCCTCTGATCTATTTACATGTAGCTCTGGGGTGGCATGTCCTTTCCATTGTGGCATAGCATTTTGTTTATAGTAAGGAAACACCACTTGGATGCTATTCCTCATCTTGTACACTTATCACCTGTCTCCAATAATCACATCGCAGGGACATTTATTGCTACAAAAGATACAGAAATGTGCACTTCATTATATCATTGAAATATCCCATTTAGTTGTCAATGATAACTGATAGCGTGTTTTGAAAAGTATCATTGGTCCAGAGGCGGTTACTGACATTTAATGTTGCGTCCTTTATGACGACAACTTTTAATTTGTTATCAGTTGTAAATGTAATAATTAAAGCAAAATATTATTTTTTTATCAGGGTTGCAATTGTTTGAATTTTTTTTAAAGATTTAGATTTTACCAAATTTGTCAAAATATTACTGTTTTCTGCTTGAAATGAATAAGTTTGGTTGAAAAGATTGCCTTTAATCTATTATCACACTAGAAACATTAGGCCAAGTAACAGAAATAGCATGTTTCTCGTCCCCGCCCACACCGATTTTTGACGCCGCTCCAATATTTTTGTTATTTGTTATTTTCAAAAATTCCAAAAAATTCCAAAAAAAGTTCGGAAAAAAAAAATCAAAAATTGTTGTGTGTCCAACTATTTTTCAATGAAAAAGACGCCATTTTGAGGCTGATTCCTTCTTTGTTTACATGGGCATAGATGTGATACAAATATCGAAACAATTCTTGCAAAAAGCTTGTATTTTGGCTTCTGAAAAATAACAAAAATAACAAATAGTAAGGGCCGCCCTCACTGATTTTTAAACAAGTCCGGACGAGAAACACATTATTTTTGGTACTTGGCCTTAGTCAAATTTACATACCATTTTTTTCTTGTCTTGAATCACGGGTCTGTCAGTAATATTTGTCCAAAAAAGAAGATAAAAAAGAAAGAAGGAAAATGTACCGACTGACCCGACTTCAAAATGTTTGCCACTTGAGGGCAACATAACAACAACAACAATTTGCCTTACGGTTGGCCTATTATTACCATAAGAAATTTGAATCTTTCATAATTGGTAAAAGAAGTGATGGTGTGTTTTTTTAATTCTGAGAATTAGGCCTCACAAATCGAGCTCACTCACCTCTGGGAGTTTCATTATTTTGATTTTATTCTGTTATTTTCTTATTGCAGAGTGCGACCACTAAGTAAGTTTGAGACTAAACGAGGCGATAAGGAATCTATTACTTTCACTGATGACACATCTATTTCGGTAAGTAAAGCCTCCCTTCTGAAGTTTAATTATTTTTGAATAAATCACACATTACAAATTATGTAAAACTAATTTACATTCATTTTCAAGGTGGGTTTCTCAATTGATCCTTAATATAAGTTCGCATATATTATAAGCATGCACAAATTTGCTATTTTTACCATTATTTATACGCATCAAACATCAAAATTCAAATTCTTCAGGGTTGGGTGCAAGCAGCGAAGGCGCCACAGGGGGATATGCCAAGGGGGATGGGGGGCAAAAGCCCCTCCTAAAGAAGGAAAAGGGGGGGGGGGGGAAATACATATAATAAAGGGAAAGTCAGGAAAGGGGAAAAAAGAGGAGAGGAAAGGAAAATGTGGAAGCCTATAAAGTTTTAGGATGCAGTGGCATGTCCAAAGGGCCTCCCACCCACCCTTTACTATCAATTGGGGGGAATTGAAAGGGTTTTAAATTAGTAGAAAAATAGCAAATATTCGCATGCTATACACGCGTATATGTCTAAAATGTACCTTAATTATTTTATAGCCAGATTCGGGTACATATCAAAGATAATTTCACAAACAGGTAAACAGGGGTAGCGCTGACCTGCATATTTAAAGGTCCAAATCGAGGAAACTCAGGGCCCAGTTATCTAAAACTATACACACAATTTGAACCTGCAGGTAACCCAGTAAAATGGTGTCAAGTCATTTGGGGAATAAAGAACCTGGTCCCATGCCAGATAGGTGATGATGTGATAAATAAATGACCGTACAAGCGGGTGACCGAAGGAACATCAATCAAATAGCCAATTTACAAACAAAAACGAGTAGCATATTGTTCGCCCTCACTGTTGTTGTAAACTTTTGACCAATAGCATGACATGATTATTTTATGACGTTTGGAATTAATATAACTTTCAAATGTGCAGATGTAATGGGGTTTTGACACGTTTGTAGCCTTAAAGTGTGAGGATTTTAGGGTTTTTTGACACATTGCTAGGCCCAAAATGCAACAGCTTCAGGGGCCTCCACCTGGACCCCCATAGTTTTGGGCCCCCAACGTAGCACCCTGGCGCCGCCCCTGGGTGCAAGATTTTGTACAGCGGTAAGAGGAAGGAAGGCAGATTTCTCCCCTTTCTCCTTGTCTATGCGAATGGTGGTGGTTGATCACAATGTGCTACATTGGGATATTCCGGATAAAACCATACACCTCCCCCAATAAAAGACATAACCTTAGTTTTCCCACAGGGAGTATACATTTCATATGGGGCTTCCTACATGTACATGGGTGATTCCATTTGTAATATAATACTCCCTCCATATGGGGTGTATAGATTTGATCTGGAATAGTCCATTTCAATTGTATTGTATGTGCATCATGTATGTTTACCTGTTGTTGACCCACATCTTTGTATACTTATTCTTCCTTTCAGATTGATAATGAGGGCAAAAATAAGGCCTTCACTTTCAACGCCATATTTGACCCCCACACCTCGCAGCAAGAGGTCGTGGACCAGTGTGGCATCAAGAAACTGGTGGATAAGTCTTTGGAAGGCTACTCGTGTACCGCATTTGCCTATGGACAGACGGGCTCAGGGAAAACTTTCACAATAACAGGACCTGTTGGCAATGTGAGTAACAATATACTGTAAAAGTGGACATTTTCGTGCTTCGCACATTTTGAACAAGTTTGCTTGTTTTTATTTTCGCGATTTTGAGCTTCCTTACATCGACCTACATACAAATGGAATATATTCGCGCATTTTTATATTGGCGCCTGCTGATCTTAGCGCGAAAATAAATGTAGCACTCTTACGGTACGTATCAGTACATTAAACAATTGTCATGACTGCCTCTGCACCTATGGTTTTTCCAGGTTTTTAAGTGGTACTGACTGTCATCTCTGATAATTGAGAGCAACCCCTTGGTAAAGCAAGAACAGCAACCTGTAAGAGTCACTGTCATTATCCTCTGACCGTAATTTGGACAAACCTGTGTGTGCTCAAAACTTTGTTTTAAAATACAGCAAATTTGGTGAGTTGCCATTTTGCAATTACCTTAAATGCTAGACCACATTACAGTACACTCTTCCATAAAAAGCCCGTAAATGCTCTCATACAGGGTGCACGTCCCAGAATGATTTATACCATGTTTGAAAAAATAATAAAAATATAGAAACAACATTGCAGTTCAAGTCTAATGACTGCAATATAATGGGTAACATGTTACCTACTTATTCAGTTAATTTCATCAAAATATCTTTATCTGTTCATGGTATGACATACTGAAAATCTGGGAAAACCTGTATTTTACTTTCAGCGTACATGTGCATTTATTTCAATTGATAAAACTCACACCAAACTTCAAAACAGCCGCTGAAGAAAGTATAACCATGGAATTATTAGAAAGAGAAATAATTGGTATGGTATAACATAAATCACTCAAGCAAAACAATTCTCTCACACTCAAATATTGCTTTATAAAGCATCACCAACAGTTGATATTGGGCTGTGTGTGCCTTACATGGTCAATGATTCTATTAGTTTCAAAATAAGTAATTTTGGTCAAACTTGGAATCTACCATTTTCCAAAATAGTCCATAATTTCTGTCAGAAATGTTTGATTTTTAAATTGCGTAAGAAAGCTAAATATGTGTAGATGTTAGAATCATATAAGCACTCTGACAAATGACAGTGGTATTCATAGCTAAATAAATGCACCTCTCCTGGAAAAAATCATTCTGGGATACCCTGTATACTAGCTACTGTGAATGTAAGTAGTCTTTCTGTAAGAATTGACCATTTTACTACCAGTTCAATCAGTAAGAAATACAATATTTAGACATAGACAATACATGCAACTGTTTAGTTGTATTAAGCATTAAGATTGACAGAGGAAACAATCCTTACATATTTTGCTATGAAATGTTGGCATCTTAGTTTGTGGCAAAATTGACTATTTTAATCTCTCATTGAAATGTTACCGAAATAGGCTAGCAAATTGCTATTCCAATCCCTCAGATTTAGCTTATTTTGTGTTTTGTTGAATTTTTTAATTACATATTCACTATTTTATTATTATTTCTTTAACTTTTCTTTTATATTTGACATAGGATGAACCAGTGAACTACGGAGACAACTATGGACTTATCCAGAGATCTTTCATGTATCTTTTTGATATGGTGCAAGAGAGAAAGAAAACTACTACGTATACGCTTACTGCTTCCTACTTAGAAATATATAATGAACAGGTAATTGAACTTATAGTTTAAAAGGTAGAAATATATAAGCAAACCCCTCTGGGCAACTGTAAGAGAGTATTTAAATTACCACGGAAAACGATAGGTTTATTGATTGTGTGTATGACATGCTGTTATTTTTCAGGTGAAAGATCTTCTCAATCCATTCGGTAGGGATTCATTACCAGTGAGGTGGTCTAAGGATAAAGGCTTCTATGTCGAGAATCTATTTATAGTAGAATGCGAGACATCAGATGACATCTTAGCTGTACTAGAAGAAGGTAAGATATGACCAAGTGTACTGTTTGTCTTAGTGTATAGGCTCCCTCATCTGCATTCATCAATGTCTTATAGGTTTTGCCTCCTCTGATGTATCTAAATGGAACCACAAATGGCAAATCTGTGCTTTGGGATCATACAGTCAGGGCTGCCCGCCTGCCTGTGGAGAGTAAATTTGGTCTCAATCTACTTGTGAACAAGGGACACATTTGGGCAGGTATATTTCTTGTCGGGTTGATAACCTTTAGAAGCTGCATGCCTGACTGCATGGCTGGTACCATACAGCGCTGCATACAATTTGTTTAAAAGCTCCAAATTATCATTGTTTTTAATGGAGTCATCTATAATGTATTGTGTTATCATTTGAGGTCAATAGGAAGTGTAGCAAAGGAAATTGCTCTTGACTAATTGCAATAAAATGCTCTTGACTAATTGCAAGAAATAGATTGAAATTTTTAATGGATACAGCCATATTTTAATATGCTTGAGTTATTAATTTATATTTACACTCAAACAGCTTAAAATGGAAAAGAAACATTGTTGGCTGTTTTATTTGAATAGTTTCCATAATTTCCACATTTAATACGTTATATGCGTTGTCAATTTGTCATGGAATTCCTTTTAGCGATGAAAGATCAAGAATTTACATTGGAATGGAAACCCTCAACTACCAACTCTTACCAATCAAGTAAAACAGTTCTTTTTCAACAAAGGTTTCCAATTATACTTTATCATCGTATGTATCATAATCATGATTTCCCTACTAAAAATGATATTCAAATTATGATGTGTTCTTTACAAATCATACAGAATTTCCCGGGGTAGAATTTTATTTTATTTTAGCTGTTATTTCAAAGAATGGAATTGCTGTAGACTATTGTTACATTTTCCTATTACTAAATTTATTCTATTTTAGTCTGGGTTTTGATAGAACCTGTCACAATTATGCACTTATCAATTGCAACCCCGGCACAGGGGGACCCGGGACTAGCAGGGATTTGGGCTGGGACATGCACATGGCCAATTTGACATCCCGGTGCAGTCGTGTATGGTTCCCGCAGGGTGGGGCACCATTTTTTGTACGTAACCGCTACAGTCCCCGGGTCCCCTTAGCCAGACAAAGTATACTTAAGCTGGGACAATTTTTTGAAATATTTTTTTAGTGATGTACGTCCCTGCCACATCCAGACTACACTCCAGCTAGCGGGGGAATATTTTGAATGTCCCTGGTACACCCTCCCCCTATATCCGGGCAACATTTTTGTACATCGCGATACAGTCCCCGCATAGTACCTGCCATGTCTCGTGTCTCCCGGGGCCAGGGTTGCAATCGATAAGTGCTTTAGCTTAACAGTTTTATCAAACTTATAGGTAGGTGTAATCAACCATGGGGTCTTTTAGGCCTTATGTGATAGTGTGCATGGGGTATGGCCATCAGATCTGATAGGATTCAGATCAGTATAGGAGACAGGTTGTCACACCAATCATCAGAATCATATTGGCAGGTTTTGTACCATTGCAAATTAACCTTAACACTGCTAAATACCATGCAATATAAACCCTTCTGCTATTTCAGTCGTCTCATTGTGAAATCATTCTCACGTTTGGGCTTACGACATACAAACTCCCAAAGAGGAAATCGCACTAGGAAAGTGTACACATTGAATCAGGGTGTGATTTCAGGGTATTATTGACAAAGGGAACAGTAAACCCGGATGACCGAGAGAATGATAAGCTACGCATCACATTGAAGGGGAGGCCTATAACTAGCATGCTGTCTACTTTCTTTGATATAAATGACATTCTGTCATTGGACAAAGTAATAAACAAGCTTTCCAGAGACACCTTCCATATTGAAATGTGGGGGGGGGGACATCATAAAGTTTACGTCCAGTAATACATAATAATTGTAAATGAATTGTTGTTATTGATGTGCGAAGCACCAAGGTACGTAGCACCGCGCTTTGCGCTAGCGCGGACAAGGGGGAGTCTGAGGGTGGATGTGCCCCCTCAGCGTTCAAAAAAAAATTCAATTTGGAACCCATTTGGTGCGATTTGGTGGGCTCTTTGACCGATATTTTATTGAAATGTTCGTTGATGAATGTTGATACAAATTATATTATTTTTGTGATGTGGTGTTATCTAAAAAATATTGAAAATGGATGCGCTCTTTCAATCATAGATGGTTCTTTAACTTTTAAAGACAGACACACATTAGACTTTTTCCAAGTCCTGTTGCTTGCAACTAGCGATGAACTACAACAATGTAGAATTATATGACACGAATTACAAACACTTACAGTAGCCTTTTTGAGCTTTACAAGCGTTTAGAAACCGGTATTTAAAACTATATCCCGGGTATTGAATTAGCTTGGAGGATGGCAAGGTAAATAGTAAATAGTAGTTTGGAGGATAATACTGTGGCACATTACAGTACCCTTAATGATATACACAAGTTTATGATACACGAGTTCACAAAAGTGGGGGGGGGGGGGACATTTGATATTGTGTCCCCCACCCTTCAAAAAGTGGGGGGGGGGGGATGTGTCCCCCTGTCCGTCCCGTCCCCCCCCCCCCCCCCCCCCCCCCATGATTGACGCCCATGCGAGCAATAGACATGGTGTGGTAGTATACGGTTGACAAAAGTGTTGTAGGAAAATCTGTAACCTATGTAGGAGGTACTGTAAAGCATGAACAATTTCGCATTTGTTCCACGACTGCCAGCCAGTAAAGAACTTTGCAATCGAGACATTTTCATGCTGGGAAAATGACCAATATTGGTAATTCGCGAAACGTTAATGTCGCAAACTTTCATGCTTTACTGTTCATGTTCATTGGCAAAAAAAAGATTATTTACTCTTAAAATCTTAAATTTTAAATTTGTATGGAATGAGCTACCAAGGCCTCCGTTATCATCATTGCCAACATTTGTTTTATAAATGGAACACACACAAGCACCAACCAATAGGTTTTTGTCTCACTAGCCGCTCGCTCGCCACTCCTGATGCTACCCAGGTAATAATTCTGTGCATGATCACGTTTCATTTTTCCAGGAATGTGCCAAAGACACATCGCACACAATAACATCAATGAATATTCCAGTAGAAGTCACACTATCATGTCGCTACAAATTGAGACAGAAATGGTAAGTTGTAATTGTAACAAGCGGTGCAAACACCCAAGTAGCTGGGTCAAGCACTTCCATATAAACCAAGTAACCTAAATTCAATCTATTTGATCTAGGCCACCGATGCTAATGAAATAAACGTCATAGTTATGTCTTTAAAGATGTTCTTTCAATTCAGAACAATATATTATGTTTAAAAAACAAAAATGGGTTAAAGGGGTGATTAGTTTATCTAAAGATTAGAATTTCCCTTTTTTTTAGGGGGGTGGGGGGTGAGGGAGGGGGGGGGGGGGTGAGGGAGGCGGGTAAGGAGGCAGGCACACCCACAATATCCTTTCTGGGGTATCTTGAAGAATTTCTAATTTTCTGTGATAAATTTTCAGATATCATCCATTTGTTTGTTCATTGCACGGGGGGGGGGGGGGGGGGGGGTTAAGCACCATTGAAAACAATATATTCAAGATGTACCACAACTTTTATTGAGCACCTTCCCCTGTTGTGCAAATTTGTATCTAAAAAGTTTTAACATTTGGCTCTTAATCTTTACTGCCCATGTTATTATAGTCTGTTTAAACTTAATTGCCATGTTACGGATGTTACATAGTCTATGTAGATGATATTATTGCCGCTCTCCTAGCTTATCAACTTTTGGAACAAATATACTTCAGACTGAAGCAAAATACTTTTAAACTGTACATGTACTTTCACTTTGTCAATAGTGGTTGATGTGTACTAACAGATTTGATACCCTTTAATTCACGGATTACCACACAGATTACCACACGCCAAGCTCTGTGTGAAAGTACCCATTGCTTGTTTAGTAACGAGATAGCCATTGAGCGGTCCAATCAAATTAACATCATATCCCTGGGCTGTACCATCTGTATTTGTCTTGGTGTATACACATACCTCCTTCGCAAATGAATCGATCTTTGATTAGACACTGTGCAAACAGGGAAATCCTTCAGACTGGCACAATCCATTTGTGTAAATAGGGAATGTGTTGTAAAGTCTTGAGTAAACTATGGCATAATGGGAGTAAGGAATAGTGTTTGTTTGATGTCAACTTTTTACTTACGGCTTACATGTTGTATGCCATGAAAAAGGAGAGTAAATAATAATGCCATATATTAATCATGTATTGTTAAGTTGACATAATTGTTCAATTATTATCTCAAGGGGGTTTGTTAATGTAATACCATCTAACAGCAAAGACATTCTTTGTGAACAATGTTTAGGTTAAATTTCAAGCCTCATTTAACAGGCACAACATATAAATAAGAACTATCATCGAAATACTTAATTAATTGCCCTACTATTTCAAATAGGAGAAAAATTAAGGTCATCTATTCTCATGCCTTTACAGGCTTTGATTCCTTAAAATAATTGCTTATACTTACAGCAGACCTGTTTTTATGTGGGGGTAATAACAGGGGGTATGTGTCAATTTCCCTGGCAATTGCTATAGTCCTACTGCATGCATTAAACATGTTCCCCCCTTCCTCAAAAAATGTACCACCCTCCCCTGTCCCCACCTTTACTTTTCAGATAAAGATATACCTTTTAATATATTATTTATTTATTTTAAAATTTAATTCATTATTTTCTATTTTAGCCGGATCCTGATGATGAGAATCTATACATAACCAAACATGGCAGATTAAGTTTTGTAGATCTCGCCGGTAGTGAAAAGGTTAAAGAATTAGGTTCACATGCTGATCTTCTTACAGAAACTACAAATATTAATAAAAGTCTACTAACACTAGGTAAGATTTGATATTGTTATAATCATCTTTATATTATTGTTTTAATGTTTTTAATTTGTGTGCAATGTTAATGTAATATTTCCTGTAATTTGGCCTTTGGCCACCATTGCGAAATAAATATGAATCTAATCTACAACATTCCCTAATTTGATAACAGAAGACCCTTTTTTACCCTTTCTCTGCTACTCTTTCAATGGAACTTGTTAAATGTATAATCATCAGCAATACTATGTCAGAATGATCAACAGTGATTTCATTGGAGTGTGAACACTGAACACAGTATTGTTTAATGTATATAAAGTATATGAATAACATTTATTTGGTCATCAATCTACCCTTTTTTCGACCTGTGAACATCAATGCTTCTTTTGAAGTTAATTATGGTTTATTTTGCGTTCGTGGAGTCCTATAACTAACAAGAATATCTGGTCACGGTAATAAGGCTGTGGACTTTTATTTTAAGTCAAGAGGTTTTGCGCAGTACGTAATAAATGACCACCGTTTATACAATTTAATTAGTCTTGATTAACAATTTCTGCTGCGGCTTCTACATGTATTAAATCTGGAATTAATAAAAGCCCAGCACAGCATACATGTAGGATAACAATGCGCGATTTGTAGCCATGTAATAGCTTAGTCAATTATTATAGGGTTAAATTTATATTTCTGGCTATTTTGGGACATTTTCATAGTTCTTTTATTTTGTTTTCTGACAGGTAATTGTATATCAGCATTAGGAGATCCTCGTAAACGTAATGGACATATACCATATAGGGACAGTAAGCTCACCAAACTGTTAGCAGATAGTTTAGGAGGTAATGGCATCACTCTTATGGTGAGTACTGAGTGCACATTTATAAGAAGTATAAATGATCGTCTCTCCTGGACGGACTTGAAAAAGGTGTTTATCTTTAAGAAAAGAAAATCATGAAATTGTGTTAGCATTGTCATGTCACTAGAATATAATCACTGTAAGCAACATTACGCAGAAAGAAATGTGTAGAAAACTAACAGCACCCAAAGTTAAATTGTAACAAGAATGTGATCGGGTCCATTCAGCTGTAACGACAGGTTATTGGAAATGTTCTTGAAATTGTCCTCATATTCCCTTTTCTTAACCCTTTCGGATCCATAGAATGTCTGAGAGTTCCTAAATTGAATGTCAGTTTTTATAGCGCTTTTCCAAGTATGCTCAAAGCGTGTATATTTAATCCACTGCCACTATAGAATACATCAGAATCAGTTCCTAGCAAATAAAGAAATACTTTTTTTGTTGTCTGTATCTCAAAATGAAACAACTCATATAATCAAGTTTTGTATCATTTTAAAGCTTAAAATATACTTTACAACTTAAAGCTGGTATCAAAGACATTACAAAAGAGGCGCATAAAATTGAAACCCTAAGATTAATTCAGATCTGAAAGGGTTATTCTTCTGAAACTCAAAGTTAATTTGAGGTAAATTTGTTTCTTATATCTAATGATTGTATTTTGTTCTTTACTAGATTGCTTGTGTCTCACCATCTAAATATTGCGTACCTGAATCTCTGAATACACTTCGATATGCCAACCGTGCAAGGCGGATTAAGAACAAACCAGTTATTAGAATGGTAAGTGAACGGTCATTTAACTGTCAGAATGCTTCGTTTATAGGAGAAATAAGTCAATATGGATGGAATAGAGTTGATTAATTGGGGAAGAGACCTGTCAGACAAATATTTCTTCTATGAGTAGGCGACTTTTGTAGTTCACATTTTTCATCAGGGAAGCTTGCAATTGCTCTATAGTTTATTCAGTTCAAAAATGAAAACATGTCTTTTTTGGTCTCTCCTCGTGCAAAAGGAATCCAAGCGTACACTTAAGTTTTTGGCATACACACGCATCACACATATGAATGATGCCTGTTTGTGCCCTGTTGCATTTTGCAAGGCTTATGCGTGCGCACGGACTATTTCTTCTGTATCTGTTGTAAGAGGGCTCACCAATTGGAATTGACTGTACTAACAGTTAATAGTGAAGAGTGGGCTAGTGGTTTTGGTCATTGCTAATAGTGTTTTAAAAGTCCTGATTAAGCCACTTTTGTAGAACATGAATTGGGTAATTTAAATATAAATAATTTTGATTTAATACACAAGATACATGGTTTCTGTAGACTAACTGCTGGTACATAGCGTTGTTGTTCTATCAAAACCTTGTATCTCCATTTGGCCTTTCAGCATGTGTAAAGTAATACTTCCTGTGTATAACTGTTGGGCAGTCTGCTATAAACATGTTCAAGGACCAAAATACACATTAAAACCTTGTATGTGCTCTTGCCACTGAACATGTATAAAGCAACCCTTCATATGCATAACCGTTGGACAGTTTTACTTTAGGCATTTTGAAAGGTCCGAAAATCATACAAGGTTTTGAAAAAACAGCAACGATAAGATACAAGGTTTCTTGAAACCAATTGCGTTATGCTATGCTTTTCAACTTTTTCAGATTTGTTGTATGCTTTTTCCTTGTAGGGGGAGGGGGCACTTGGTTGATATGAGGTCACAGGGATATGCCGCTAAATATGGTCCCATTTTCATCCATCTGGTAAATGAATGACCCATTTTCATAGCCATTTTTGATTCATTTATGGGTCTAATTTCTTGAAATTTGCCATTTTTCCGCAGAATTTTTAGCAATGTTTGAAAACCGGGAGGTCTAATATCCTTAAATTTGCTGGCTTTACAGAAATGTTAGCAAAATCTGTCAAATCTGTAGGAAAATGTTGGGTTTCTGGTAAAAACATGGGTCCATTTCCCCCGCAAATTGGTAAATGTTTGGGTCAATTTTCATTTTACTGGCGGCACATCCCTATAAAAAAAAGTATCTCAGTGACCCCCCAGGCTTTTCCTAGACTAATAGGTCGTCGAACTCCGATAGGTTAAATAATTAATTAAGTTGCTTTTAGGTTCACAATAGCAAAGGGCGTCAGAGGATGTGTTATTTCCAGATAGCCAACAGTCACAGAATATTGCAGCTGCTTTTTTAACCCATATCTGATAAAAATGTAACAACTTGTCATGGTTTTGAAAGAACAGGACACATTTTATAAATGGAACCAGATGGATAGATTAGCTCATGAAGTCATGTCCATCTGAAACATACATGTACATCAATGGTATTATTTATAACTTGTAGATTAAGCATGTAAACATTTCCTACATAACGCTGCCATAGGCTAAAGAGTGGGATGGTAATGAGAGAACACACGAGACAGACAGTATAATTGGTTGCCAGACAGTCACATGGGCTTACTGCTTGAAATCCTGCAACTACAGTACAGGGTGAATCAAAAAAAGTATGCATGGATTGTAACCGACCGTGACCTTGATGTGTGCATTGAACCACGAAACTGTTGTTGTTTGTATGTACAATGCGTATCTAATCTAGTTCATCCTCTGACAAATGAAAGTAATCAACTGAAAATCAGCAAAATGTGACAAGTTTTGTAAGCTGACCCTTCTTTTCACCATTCTATGGGATTTACACAGTTAAGACATGGAATGTTGAAAAGGGGTCAGCTTACAAAACTTGTCACATTTTGCTTATTTTTTCAATTGATTACATTCATTTTTTTAGAAGATAAACTAGATTAAAACACTTTGTATAAACAACAACAATGTTATGGTTCTATACAAACATCAAGGTCAAGAGCTCTTTCAATCGGTTCACTTTTTATCCCCTCTGTATAGTTTCTGTAGTACAAAAGTGTTTTGTTTGTTTACGATCAAATTATAGTGAAATCAGTAATGGTTTCATGTTTTTGAGAAATGTGGGTTGTTTTGTCATGATTGGGCAACTAATGAGAGTTGATTAACATGAAACTTATCAGAATTTACCAATATCTGAGGGGAATAGAAAAGGATTTTTGTGTGAATGCAATTACTGAAAATTTGAAAGTTATTGTTTTAAGGTTTGGATTACATACAAAAAAGGACTAGAAAAAGGACTAGACTTTTTGTGGAAGAATGGATCCAATTGAGGACCCAAGAAGAAAATTTCAAACAATGATTGGACAAGACAAATTATATTTTGGATTTTTATTTTTCTGCCCCAGGGCTCAAGTTTATGTTCCATTGCCAAAATATTACTCCCTATTCTAACACTACTAGTTTTTTGTGTTAAAAACAACACCCTAAATAGTGTTAAAATATCTTCCTTACCTACATTTTAGTTTAGTAGGGGACTGTAAACAAATTTTATGGAGAATGGAGAAACTGGTTCCTATACAAATCCTGCAAAGGACCATGTACATATGCCTAATTATATACTCTTATTATTGTCTTAACAATCCCATTTACAGGATCCAAGAGAAAAATTGATATTGAGTTTAAAAAGAGAAGTGAAGCTGCTACGTAACGAAAATCAGTACCTGCGTGAACGATTAAAATTCCCCAAGGGTCCAGTACGGGCAGCTATCCAAGACAAAAACAGCCCCGAGTACAACGGAGAGAACGAGACGGAAGAGAATGGGTCGGATGGGGATAAGACACCAGTGCCAATGGAACAACCGGAGAGGAAGCTCGTCAAACGACAGTCCACCAATAGGTGAGTGCGGGATGGGGCTAGAATTCAGGTTCTTCGTATGAGTAAAGATATTCATGAAATCACCAATTTTAAAACCTTTGAAAAGCTAAATTTTAGAGGAGGTAGTGTTGCCAGATGTTTTACAGGTTCAGAGCGGTAGCCCAAATGGTGACTGGGAGCTATGTTTGTATCATGGGGGGTTGGGGCCAAAATGCGATCGGTTAGACTTTGCTTGGTATGATAATCTACTTGAAAGATTATTGCAAATATGTGAACTGATGGGGATTGGGAATAATACTATAATTGATAAATAAAAGGACATCTAAAGGTCCTCTTTTAAATTAACATAATCAGTTGAATGGTGATGAACTTTATCCAATATCTTATTTGTAGGTGACACCAGAATTCAGGATGAGTTGGTTTTGGCAGGGAGAAAGTAATAAAAATATTTTTAAAAATTTGGAAGCAAAATTAGTGGTAGGGTAATGTACCCTGACCTTTTGTAGAGCTACCACACATAACAATTACCTGTTAATGTAAGAGTATTTAAAAGTACTCATACGAAAGGTAGTGAAGGAAAGGCTATGCAGTTTTGTAGCGTTAGTATTGCTATTGATATCATATATTGTTGTGATTGTAAGTCATGAACTGGTTCCCTGGGAATCAATGTAAATGGTTCAAAAGAAGTAAGTCCCCCCCCCCCTAAAATTAGATCACATTTATTTGCATAACTCAGCAAAAAAAAACCACTGGGGTCTTCTGGGTAGCTTACTTGTAGAGAATCATGAAAAGTGCCACTTTTTTGGAAAACATTATTTTAGGGAGATGTGACTGTTTTGTGAAAAGAAAACATGATATTGAAAAGGAGAAAATGGGTGCGAGTAGCCAAGCTTTTCCCTAATCTTAAGTGTTTCAATTTCTCAAAAGGTTTAATTGTGTCAAAAGGTTTAATTATGTGTGGAGTTATGCAAACAAATGTGATCTAATTTTAGGGGTGGGGCTTACTTCTTTTGAATCATGTATCTCTTACAAATATATCAATGTGCAAGTAAGACTATCGATTAATTTCTTATTTTGAAAGAACTTTGCAATATTGAATTTATTGAATTTTTAAGTCATTTCTCCTTTAATTTAACAACAACAAGATTTCATCCTATCGAGGATGATCTTAAAAGGTACCGGTAATACAGATGTATTGTGAAAGTATATTGTTAAATATTGCAGGGGTGTGAGAGTTCCTCTTTTTAGCTTATTTCCTCTTTTTTAAAATTTTTCTTATGCCAAAATTTCAGCCTTTTCTTTTCTTTTCTGCCCATACATTGTAGTTGGCATATTTACCCAATTTTTCGCTTTTTTTCCTCGTTTTTGTTTGTTTTCCTCTTTTCTTATCTGTGGCCTCTCACACCCCTGATATTGGGAAATGTTACCATGTATACCTGCATCCACCTAGCCGTGTAGTGACAGGGCCATATATGTGTCCCTTAGCAAAGAATAATTTGTGACAAATAGACTTCCATTTAGTTATGTGAATCATAAAGTGCTGTGTACGTTATCATTATATCATATTACTAGATAATCCCCAAACCTATCTCGTTACACTGATCCACAATTTGTGAACCAAAAGTTATTATATCATATTACTAGATAATCCCCAAACCTATCTCCTTACACTGATCCACAATTTGTGAACCAAAAGTTATTATATCATATTACTAGATAATCCCCAAAACTATCTCCTTACACTGATCCACAATTTGTGAACCAAAAGTTATTATATCATATTTCTAGATAATCCCCAAACCTATCTCCTTACACTGATCCACAATTTGTGAACCAAAAGTTATTATATCATATTACAAGATAATCCCCAAAACTATCTCCTTACACTGATCCACAATTTGTGAACCAAAAGTTATTATATCATATTACTAGATAATCCCCAAACCTATCTCCTTACACTGATCCACAATTTGTGAACCAAAAGTTATTATATCATATTACTAGATAATCCCCAAAACTATCTCCTTACACTGATCCACAATTTGTGAACCAAAAGTTATTATATCATATTACTAGATAATCCCCAAACCTATCCCCTTACACTGATCCACAATTTGTGAACCAAAAGTTATTATATCATATTACTAGATAATCCCCAAACCTATCTCCTAACACTGATCCATAATTTGTGAACCAAAAGTTGACAAACTTCATGTTCACAATGGCTGTAGAATCCTTGGTAATGTCCAAGAGTGTAACCCCTCATTTGCATAGTTTCAATTGCATATCAAAGTATGTTGCTATCAGATTACCATTAGAATTGTTCTCACAGCATATATCCAGTGTCCTCCTGGTCCATTTCTTTTCATCTGTTCATTTGTTGTGTATTTGTATCAAGTTCTTATTTATGGATAGGTGCCAAATAAATCTTGATATGTATGAATAGTATGGTACCTCTGATTCTCCACACCACACCTGGTGTTACCATTGTAGCATTACCCCAACACCTCAACTTGTAGCAGTCTATAGTTTAATCAGTTCCAAATTGGCAAGAAATATTTGTTTTTTATCTCTCCGTGCGCAAAAGTAATCCAAACGAATTTGGTCACACTCATGCCACACGCACACGGTTTTGGCCCCGTGCACGCATCACGCACATGATGGACAGTGAGTGCGCTTGTTGCTTTCATGCTCGCCAGCATCCTTCTGTATTCATTCGCTGATGTGTAAGGAAGCTTTGCTATCTTGGAACTGATCAAACTATAATTCCTAATTTATAACACATTTTGGTGTAAGATTGACCAATTCCCCTGCCCTCTCTCTTGTCATTGCATCCTGAATAAGGATAGCCCATATCATGCTTGTAAAATGGATATCTGATTTTTTTGAAAATTGGTATCAACTTTTGATGAAATTAAAACATTAAAAAAGCCATTTTAAGTACTTCCAGCAGTATATATTATTAGAACCATTTTGAAATATAACAATGATGAAAAGCAGGACAAATTATTTGCGTTTCTAGTTCTAAAATACAAAGAGTCAATTAAGGTAGCACACTTCTAAATAATAGCTAGTTAAATTTAGACACAAGTTTAACTCCTAATTTTGATCGATGCTCGTCGCTTTAAACGATGAGATCTTTTGACTATCGTGATTTAGAAATTGAGTTTGGTGTCAAATTAAACCCAAGACAATAATTAAAAACATGTTTAAAATAATAGAGAGATTTTAACCGTTTAATGTTAGTAAAATGTTAGGCCTACAATTATGGTGGAAACCCGACATGTACAAAAACCAATTTTTGAATTACGTCAGACAGGCTTAGATCTCTGATTGTGGAAAATCTATCCATACTCGCTTGATATTTTACGATTTTAATTACAAGATCTTTATCAAAGCTACAATTTAATACCATGTTTAATGAACTTCTATGTATAAATGTCTATTTATGCCCCCCGAAATATGATGCATTTACACATACGGGTCACCTTGATTTCAGATTCTTTGATGATTTGAACCATTTTCTGACAAGAATATATTGAAATTTACACATAGAAAATCATTGAATGTGGTATTATTAAACTCGAGCTATTTTAATAAGCTTTCGAATAAAACCGTAAAATATGTGGTGAGAACGGATAGATTTTCCGCAATTGGGCATTTGCCCCCTCTATCGTCATTTTACAAGTCAAGTTCTTGCATGACTTCAATCTTACGCCGTGAAAGTAGGACTGATATTTATTGTTTGTGATTGTTATATTATTAAACTGGACATTTTAAGCTTTAATTTGATACCAATCTCGGCTGCTAAATCATTTTAGTTACAGAAAAATCACTATTTTAATCACGCTATTTATAACGAAGTATTGCGCAAGAAGAGCAAGCCAGTTTTCGATCAGGGACATTAAGAGATGTGCTACCCTAGCAAGTAAATGTATCTGATATGGGAACACAATGGTATATCCTTCTGCTGTTGCACCACTTTACACACACAAATTCTTCTTAACACCGATTCCATTCATCATAGAATAGTGTCCCACCTCCCACCTTGTGTATTTCACCATTCAAAATAATAATTTGTATGATACATGAATCAATTGACTGACTGACATTTCTTAATGGAATTGATATGCTGGAAAACAAGAAAATTGTAATTACATTTACCATTTTAAAGGGGTGTAACAAAATACATACATCTTTACTTTGTAGTTCTTTGGCATCGAGTATACTCAGTCCAAAATCTGCTGCGGACAATAGCCTGTATGAAATGCTCCAAGAATACATGTTGGAGAATGAGACGTTAAGATCAGAGAACACTGACCTACACAATGTCAAATTGAGGGCTAGGAGAGAACATGAACATCTATACAAGGAAAATGATAAGTTATTACGGAAGCTGGAAGAACTTGAAAGGTAGGCTACATGCCGATATGGACTATATGGATAACATACCTAGTCTTGGAAAGGGTAGAGCTGCTTTAACATTGTGCTCATGTGCTAGTATTTTGTAAAGAAAGGCCTACCGGAGATGTTTTTGTGATTCGTAGCGCATCTTCCTTTCTTTCTCCCATAAATATTCTATTTAAAGTCATAGTATCGATCTTTGACGCACTCTATCCTTGACTTTTATGTTGAAAGCAGATTTTCTTGCAGACTTACATTTTTAATAATGAATTGTAAAGTTTTCTAAGTTACGATACAATTCCTTTGCTTCAAAAATCATGGTTTGAATATGATGAAATAAACAACTTATTTTTTGAGTATTTTTTTGTTTGTAAATTAGAATTCCATGTGTTTCCGGTTACAATCGCAACTGTACACAAGTGAACAGAATAGTATGGAATGCTTAATGATGAACATTGAAACAAATATGTTGAACAATTCATTAATTTGAAAGCATATTTCATTTATGATCTAGCTTAAAATTCCTTAGGTTCTGTGATGGTTTTACATGGTAAACACAGACAAGATAGTCTTTCCTGATAAGACAAACTTCATTATAAGAGAGAAAACAATATGTGTAAAAATTGAAAAAGATCACATAGTATTGCTTTAATAATGCATAATTTGACTCTCATTATATCTCTTATTTTTACAGAGTCTTTGCTACTTCCCCCGTATCCGTCCCTGGAAAGTTATTATCACGTACCTCATCGGGTCACTCCACATTAACGAACAGTGACATGACACTGACTCTGGAATCAGTCTCTTCCACACCGCAGCAGTTGACACCCACCAATCCTCTACCACCGTCACCGTGGCGACAACAACAACCTATATCAAATCATGCAAATGATAAGCAAATGAAGCAAGCGGATAGGTTTCCTTCTGCAACGTCTGGTGCAAGTTTAGGGGTAAGTCTGGCAGTTTCAGTAATTTCTTGGTGAATATGTTTGCATCTTGGGCTATAGCTGCAAACTAGAAGACATGCTTATTACACTATACAGCTTAGAATATTGCTATAGCACATCTGCTGGACTTAATGGTGGTTTTTTAAGGGGTTGGTCTGTATTCTTAACCATGTATATTATGTAATGTGTATTTTATGATGTGTTTTTTGTGAAGCGCTTTGTGTTGTTTGTAGGGCGCTTTATAAGCATGGTCTTATTATTATTATCATTATTAAAGTAAAAACTGCTTTGATATGAAATTTACAGAATGAAATTTTGAGTCAATTTCAGTGATATATCTTGTGACATTGCTTTCTCTACCCATAGCCGTCTCCAAACAGCCAACTACCGCCCGTTGACAACGTCAAAGGAGTGCCTAATGGTTTCCGTAGCACCCACCAGCAGCAGCCATATTCCCCACCTCAACCCAATGCATCTGTAACCCCTACCAACCATGGCGGAGGTGTACCATTGAGACAAATATATCAGGGTAGCCCTCAGCAACACCATAGCTACCCACAGACATCACAAAAAGGGGCCAAGAAATTTAGGTGAGTAGCTGTTATGATAATTGCGAATCATGAGGAAGAGACTATCATAAGAGTTGTATAAGAGCAGCCAGACTATGATAAGAAATGTATATCATTCAATGATTGGGTTCAATTTGATCATCAATGTCATTGCCCAAATTTGTGTGGAGTTGTGGACATTTTTATACATTGAAATGCCTTTGTTTAGGAGACTGTACTTGCTATTTATCTTTCTGGAATAAAGCAAATTATCTACCTGTATGTATACATATATGGGCTTGTTGTTTCATACAGTGATCTAAAAATTGAAAATTTAAATAATAATGTCTGCTGTTCATATGAAACAAATTGGATGCAAATCGAGGAACTTTGTATGTATAAGTAAGTAAAAGTAAAGTTTAAAACAGTTTTCTAATTTTCAGACGTGAAAATGTTCAGTGTTCTGGCTGCTATTGCCCTACCCTGCAATTATAAATAAAAGCTACAAAATAACATATTTTCAGCATGTGTTTGCTGTTTTCTGAAAGGTTCCTTTATTGTGGATTCCAACTAAATATGATGCAAAGTCAGCACTATGAGCATTGATATATCCTATGTATATTAACTCATGTAAGCAATCTGTATCATCATACAAAATACAAACTACATTACAAAACAAAGGCTGTTTATGCTCAATAAGCTTTTAAAGTCTGTACATTTTGCATCATGTTCATTTTTTATAACAATGCAGTTTAGGTAAACCATCTTATTACTAATGTTATCCTTTGTTTATACAAACAGTGATGGTAGTATATCATCTGACATCAGTAGAAGTTTCCCCCCACCCAGCAACAACTACCAAGGTTCACCGGTCAGTACAGCATCCACCTTGTCAGCGGCGAACGGCCATAAGCGTAGTCCCTCTTTGCCTGCAGGGGGAAGTCCGCAAGCAAGACCGAGAGATGTTGCTCCTATCGCTACAACTCACAATAAACCAGGTCCGGTGGTGGACAGTTATAGGTCAGCTCCTAGCACTAGTTCTACTACATCTACTTCAAGAAAAGGTTTGTAGAATTATTTGTTTAAAAGTAGTATTGAAATGTTAATACAAAATGTTTTTATTCTATTTTTTGAGTGTTTGGAAAGGACTTGTGTGAAAAAGTGCAAAATACATTTTTGTATTTGAATATAGCATGTTCTCTTTTTAAAGACAACATTTAGTTCCATATTTTACCATATCAATATATTGCCTATAAACAAATGCCCAGGTCTTTTCAGACTTCTATTACTGCCCAAAAAAAGATTAAACATTAAGAACCATATTCAGTAAGAATCAAGGAAATGTTGAAAAATGTGGCAGACTGAAAAATATGAATTTTCTTCATACCTTGTGCATGGATGGACCTATGGTCAAAGTCAACAAATATGGAGAAAAAAATTGGTGTCACATGTATGTTACCATGGTAACGGGCAATTCCATTAATTTGATGATTTTTCTCATTTTTTGCTGTTTTTTGCTAATTTTAGCTCAACTTGGATCTCACATTTGTAGCATACAAAATACTTTTAACAAATTCTTGTTTTTATATATGAAAGGGCAGTCCACAGTCAAACTAATCCATATTTAAAAAAAAATCTTGGAATTTGCAATTGGACTATACCATGTTTCCAAATAGGGGTGTTTCGTCCCTTTTACAAACTATCATTTATTAGCCAAATCTAATCACCGTTAACCCTGAAAGTGGCACTTTTTTTTCAAAGATATTTTGCATGTAGAGAGTAACAGTGTTGCTCAATTGAATTCCAATGAGAAAAGTGTGGGTAATCTTTAAACATGGCAGCAGTGTTTCCAGAAAGATAGGTATTTTTGAAAAATCTTAAAATGCCTATTATCGAAAAACAGACAATTAAACAGTGAATTACATATATATAAGCGTTGATTAGGAGATATATTGAAGATATTACTTTGTTTGTGAATGTTTGCAATAACATAATATGAAATGTACTTGTTAAAGTTGCCAGAGTTCTCATTTTTACCTCAAATTAGCAATATGTTTAGTATAGTATTAACATATATGCGCAAACCGTTTGTGTGATAACTTCTGAGTTTATATCAGTTTATAAATATAAGTCTACATGCTGCTAACTTTAGAGTCAATATCTCCACAAACAGAGCCTTTTAAGGCTCAGTTTGATTAAATATCCCTTAAACACCCCTATTTTGAAACATGGTATATTCCATGTTTAATTAAATCAATCTCTTGATGTTTTGTTAAATTTATTATGCTTAATCTAGCTAATAGAGGGTCATAGTTTCAGATCATGCTTGCTACATGATTTTTTATGACTTTATACGTACTGACATCATTTTCAAAAAAGAAAATTGAAAAAATTGCAAAATCCAGGGTGCCCCGGCCAAAAAACCACAAAAAGTCGGCCATTTTGGAAAAACAGTATTTTGATCATAAATCAATCATGTTGGTCCAATCAATTTGAATTTGGTGGCAATACCCATGTTTGTTGGGACATAGAATAACCTTACACAACTTTTATCGCATGACGATGTTTCGTTTTCCTGAAAATGGCATTTTTAGTGAAAATAGCCCTGTGAGGGCGCTGTTTAAAAAAGATACCTTTCGCATCGTAGCATCTCAAATTCTAATGTTGAGATATGATAGGAGTTACATTTTAGGCATTTCCTGAAAATCTGAGTAAAATACCATTGTTGTTTTGAAGCTACATCATTTTGAACATCTTTAAATTGTCTCCTTCGAAACACACACTAATGAAAGTTCGTTGACCCCTGTACTATCCTATGGAAGTGCTTTTAACGCGTTCTTTTGATTCCACGGTAAAACGAAAAGAGGTAACATGCTCACATCTTCAGACAATGTTTCTCGACACACTCTTAACACATTTCATTTATTCAAATTCATTTTTATCCCCCTGGTTTGTAAAACCAGAAGGGGATTTTGTCATCACGTAATGTGTGTCTGTCTGTCCGTGCGTATGTCGGGGTGTGTAGGGGTGCGTTGACAAATACCTGCGAACGAGGACGCACACCCGTCTTTTACATTCCAACTGAGGACACACCTGCAAACGTGGACGACCTCGGTTCCTTGATACGTGCAAAATATTGCAAACAACGTTAAAACGCTATTTAAACGAGGTCCTCGTATCACCTCTACCCCCCTTAGGCCTCAGTGAGATAGTACACAGTCTAATTGGCGGTTTGTCACCCGTGTAAGCCGCCATTTTGGTCCTCGATGTGTCGGTGTGTGTCCAGGTTGGTGGGTCCTCGTTTGGATAGTGCCAAAACTGGGTCCTCTTTTGCAGGTCATTACAAACAGGGGTGTGTGTGCCTTTTGGTTAGCCTTTTTTTTCCAAATGCTGTATCTGTTGAAAGGATGGACGGATTGACTTCAAACCTTCCGTGATAGGTAGGCCATGGTCAAACACTGTAGCTGCTTGTTTGGGGTCTAATTTGCAAAGGTCATCTGAGGTCAAAGGTCATCTAGAGGTCAAATCGTAAAAGTTGCGCCGATTGACGTCAAACTTAGAGAAAAGAAACATGAACGCCGGGTGATTATTTTTTGGATCTAATTTGCATAGGTCATCTGAGGTCAAAGGTCATCCAGGGGTCAAATCGTAAAAGTTGCACGATTGACTTCAAACCGTAAAAGTTGCACGATTGACTTCAAACTTGGAGAAAAGAAACATGAACACCGGATGAACATGTCTAAAATAAATTAGGGGTCATCCGAGGTCAACCAAGGTCAAAGGTCAACAAGGGATTAAATTGTGCCATGAACATCGTGGGAACATGTAAAAAAATAATAAGAGGTCATCTGAGGTCCAAGGTCATCCAGAGGTCAAATCGTTAAAGTTGCCCGATTGACCTCAAACTTGAAGAAAAGAAACATGAACACCGGGGGAACATGACCCATATATGACCTTTGACCTCATTTAGTTGATCTCCCAGCCAGGGGGATTCGCAAGTCGTGACTTGCAGTATTTTTATTAATGCGATAGCTACTTTTTTGCAAAGCGCCCTCACAGTCCAAATTTGACCAAAATCAGCTATTACAAGAAAACGAAGGGGTTATATGAGACGAAACCAGCATAGAATGACATCTTGTACCTTTAAACATGGGTATTGCCACCAAAATCAAATAAATTAGACCAAAAATGACTGAGTTATGATCAAAAGTCTGTTTTTTCCAAAATGGCCGACTTTTTGTGGTTTTTTGGCCGGGGCACCCTGGATTTCGCATTTCTTTCAATTGTTTTGTTGAAAATATTGTCAGTAGGCATAAAGTCATCAAAAAATCATGTAGCAAGCGTGATCTGAAACCATGACCTAAAAATGACCCTCTATTATTATATTGCTGATGATCATATGCGTTCACATCATTATTATGACACATCTAAGGGCTATTAACAAGTTCTACTAACATGGCAACACTGTCTTGACCTTTTGTTATTCACACATGAATGTAAATAAACTTCACTTATAGTGATACAGTAAATGGATGTAGCTGTCAAAAGCAGATCTAAGAAGAATTCTGTTTGTTTAATACGAGTATTCTGCCATGAATAAAGTTAAAACTCAACCTACCTGGCAACACTTTTTTTTGAATATGCACTTTGAAACATGAGCAACATTATCCCTGATCCAAAAATAGTTGTTCTCTATTTTAGACATAACAGGATGATTTATTAAATAGTTTGCTGAAATTAAACGTGTATTTTCACACCATGTAATACCGATTTTTTTTTGAAAAAGTCAACACTTTCTGGCAACACTGTTTCAACAGGTATGAATTACCCATGGATATTTTTACATATTATTATTCAGACATCCCTCAAGCTTTCATTTGTAGAAGATGAATGCAAAAAAAACACCACTTTGCTAGTTGTGATTAATTTACGAAGGTGTATTTTTTTCACACGATTTATTATGAAAAACACCCCTTTTTCAAATAATGGTATATCCCACAATACAATTTGTACAAGTTTTTTTGTTGGACGGAATGAAAGTTGAGACATGTATGGTTATATTGTTGAATGAAAATAAAATCCTGCTTGTATTGTTTGTTCAAAATGATATGTGTAAATTAGCAGTTTTGAATTTCTGAAAAATTGAAAATTTTGTTAAAAACCATGAAAATTCTAATATGTGTCGTTGTCATGGCAACGAAGGCAAAAAAAAAAAAAAAGTTCCATTTTAGTGTTTATTGACCAAAGGTCTATCAATGACCAAAGTATAATGGAAATTCATATTTTTATGTCTGCCAACAAAAACTTGATTTTTAGGGACAATGGCACTTAAAGTGTCTTAGACATTGTTACTAGTATACCATGAAGAACACAGGTGCAAAATTATATCAATATCTAGAACTAATAGCAGTCACATGCATGAATGGTAATTTTGTATTTTGCTATGATTATGATATAATCTATTATTGTTGTCGCTTAATGAGAATATATAGATTTTCAAATATGAAATCTAGCATTGTTATTTAACTTCTGCAACTTAATAGGCAATATCCAAACTGAATTTCACCAATAAACTATTGCCATTTATTTCACAGATTCTTTAACAAAGATTGGTGAGAATCCAAGAGCTGAGAACAAATCCCAGGCCCCAAACCCAGGCCCCAAACCGCAGAAGACATCCACAAGAAAACAGCCCCACCAGACAGCCTCATCCAATGTGGCAACAGGTTATGGTAATAGAGCAGGACTGGCACAAGCAAAGGGATCTGGCAATAATCCACCGGTTGCCTCTCAAAGTAATTACAACTAGTTTTAAATTGTCTTTTCTATATGTTATTGAGTCCATTCGTTATGTTGAATTTATGCTTTTCAGTGCGCCTCCACAGGAGATGGTGTTGTTTTTTCTTGTTCAAATTGTTTCCTCTGAGTTGGCAATCCTTTACCTCTCTCTTTTCAGAATAAATTCATCCAGTTTGTTCAAATTTTAATAATAATAATATACCTTGGAGAACACACCTAGATTTTGAAATATTTATAGGCGTCCTCCAAAAGCACCTAATTTCGAAGTATCAACGGAAATTGCCTAAGGAAAACATCTAAAACTATGTGCCAGTGTGTCGCCACAATATGTGTAATGTAATGATCAGATTTTGGAGACTTCTTTTTTACATGGCCAATCACCTCTCACCATTTTAGTATACAATCACCTCCCCTAACATATGTATACAGTGTCAAGTTAAAAGTCCTCCATGGAATGTTCTGAGGAGTGATACATTTTTGATCAAAAATGTTTCAACACAAAATGTTTATTCAATTGTTATTACAAAAATGATGTACTTGCGATTAAAAAAAATGTGCCAAAACAAAAGGACCCTGCTGCTGTTTTCACTGGGGTGGCACTATATAGGGCAATCATGTCATTAAAGCTAAATGTTGTCATTCAAAAGTTTTGGGAGCTGGAGAATAAATTCTAATGTAAGCACTATCTTTTTTAATATGTTTGATCATTCAAAATAAGTGCCAATACTCGGTCTAATCGTTTATATTTTGAATTGATGTACGAGATTTTTTATAAAGGTGTTAGATAATCATCCAGAACTTTATTTCACTTAGTGATTGCCTAATCACATGAAGGTTCTCTCTATTGTGTAAAGAAATTTTTGATGCGGAATCTATAATCCACATCAGAGTGTTGTAAACTTTTTTCTGGAACCATAATATTGCAACGTATTAATTGTCTCAATGGTATTGTGTGTATCATTATCAGGTGCCGTACAAACAGGCTCAACACAAGCAGGGTCATCCAATGGGGCCAAGTTTAACAACACACCAGCAGTTGCGCCACCACCTGTCAAGTATAAGCCCAAAGGCACCAGTGATATGCTGGCTAAGACGTCAAATCTAACTAAACCACCACCAGATTCAGGTAATGATTCAATTACGTTTCAATTATGTAACTTGGTATCGGTTTCTGCTCAAGATGCGAGATGAAGCCTGTGATGTACACCTAACACACAATGTTCCTGACCATGTGCTTATCAGTTAGCTAATTTAAAATCACCAATTATTAGTTCCAAGAATCTCAAGATATACATTAAAGGTATATTATGTGATCTTTTCAAGGGGACGCCCTCAATACTCGTAAAAAAATTGGAAGCAGATTTTCTTGCAGATTTACATTTCTGAGCATAAATAGTACATACATTCCAAGTAACATGGTTTTAAGTGAAAATAAAGTCTAAATTCTGCTTCCAATTTGTTTCAAAATTGAGGGCGTCCCCTGGAAAAGATCACATAATATACCTTTAAGTGAACAAATTTCTTCTGCGTAATTTGATACCTTATTCATAAAAATTGAGCAGATACTTTTTAAGTTATGATGGCTCAAGTGACCAGAACCTCCAAATGAATATTAGCAAATTATCTTTCTATAGAATGTCATTGATTTGTATGGAACAAATTGAAAACAGTCGGGCATGGATGAATGATAAGCGGTGATTCGTTACACACACACATTGCTACTGCGTAGTACACACTAAGCAATGATATCCCATACAAAAATATAAATTTCATACAACTTGTTTTCTTCGGTCATGAACTTTTTGTGTTCGGTGTTTATTCAAATAATTGCAGTATAGCATGCATAACGAAAATATAATGGCACAAGTTTCTATAGTCTCTTTGTCTATCACGAGACAAGTGATGTAACTGTGTCATTCACTAATTACAGTGCATAAATGTGAACATCTACTCGAAGCGCTGGCGTATACACTCTTTGTAGAAAGGCAGAAGACACACATCAATGTTGCACCTGTATATTTATGTCACTTATATGCAATCCATAACTTGTGTGGAAGTGGATTAAAGTAGTACTGGGATGGGGGGGGGGGGGGGGGGGCATTGCCGCCTTTATAACGATTGGTAATTGACAAATTACTTGTGTATCTTATTTGGTCTATTCAGCTCAACCATTGTTTTCCCGTTTAATGGGTTGGTATAGACTACATCAAATCCCAGGTTAACTGCTATATAGGTTAACTGCAGACTATTAATATCAGTGTTGGACATATTACATTTTTCATCTGATGATATTACTTTTTTGATATAGTCCTCTACCGATCTAAATAAAGTTTAAATATTAATTTATATTTATAATATGTATGGTTCGATGATTGAGTGGATGGGACACTTTGTCACATAAATTTGGACCATTTTGCCAGGATTTTGTGTATAATTCAATGGGTTGGTATAGACTACATCTTATCCTACCATCGAGACGATTCTCGTGTTCCTATTGGATAAGCCCCTGAATTTAGTGACTAGATATATTCCGTATCCGACCCCCGTATTCCGTATCCGGTCAGTAAGGAACTGCGCATGCGTTGTAGTAGGGTTGCTACGCCGACGCGTGACGATCGTCGTGATTGCATCTGAACTTGCTCAGGTTTAAGGTGACTACTACTTTACAGAATCATTTGTTCTTGTTTTGTTTTAATAGTGTTTTAGTAGGATAAAATCGTTATTAGGTGAGGTTGGGTCGGATATGGATTATATCTTGTCTCGGAGTCTGTATCCGTCCGCCCTCGTCCCGATACAGAATCCTTCACTAGATATAATCCGTATCCGACTCAACCTCGCCTAATAACTAATAAACTCCTAGGTCAAATGCAGACTATTAATATCAATGTTGCATTTTTCATTTCCAGGATCCTTGAAAACCATCAACGAGAAGCTACGTGAAGAGCTGCAGGACCTAGACGGTGAAATAGAATATATGAAATATGTGAACAAGACACAGACTGGTGTGCAACCTAATGCAAATACAAAACCTAAAGGGAAAAGGAGGTAGCAATAGCATTCAACCAGTGTTGCCATGTATTTCATTTTAAAAGCCCAAACTAAGCCAATAGGAGCTATTTTGGGCTATGTATGGTGGCTTTTGGCAATACTGGTTATGGTTAATTTGCAGGTAGGGGTGCTTCAAAGTGTGTGAAGAAATGATTCCTTCCAGTTTGTCAAAAAATGTGGACGAGATGTTAGAGTCGAGAGGCTTCTAAAGTCACGCTCTCAAAGGACTCAAGGGATAATAACTACCTTTCAGATATGATAATAGCGAAGTGGGCATGGCCCTGTGGGTGCCTGCCAAAGCATCACGCCACCGAAACAACGTAAGGATGTGATATGTCTAGAGATGCAGGAGAGCCAGTGATGCCACATCTTGCTAAGTTGGAGTAAGTCAAGACTAAAAAGTTCTGTATGGGGATGGGGCATTTGATTAGGTGTGTAGAGAGGACATTGTACTTACAGTATAGTAGGTTGCGAGTTCAACTCCCTCTGACCATTCATCAAATTCTGGTCACCATGCCAGTACCAGTCATCAGTACCAGTCATTTATATAAGGGAAATATTAATACTGTTACATTATTATTATAGTGCCTTAATACATATATTTTACAGTGGAAAAACTGCAATTCCATGCTTTCATAATTTTCATTATATTATATATTTATATTGATAACCAGAAAATAGCATGTGAATTATTGGAACCATAGAAATTAACTTGAGAATGCAGTGCCCATGTTCTGAGCCTGTATAATACCGTTGTTCCTCCTGTAATGGCTTCTAAAATAATACGTCTTTTCACACTGGCCCAATGATCAATCTTTGGATGATCGATCGTCACTAAGTGGAGCCTTATTCAGCTGTTTCAAAACATGCAAGAAATTTGATTGATCATCAGTCATTGGATTCTGACAGAAGTTGCTCATTTTGGAGATTGATCATCATAGCGACCGTTTTACTACTACTAAAGAAGAGTCAGTCGTCGGGCCAGTGTGTGAAGCTTTATTGTGCCCTCGGAAAATCTGACATCTGAGGAAATTTAATTTATAGCAGCGTCTTTAAGATAACATGCCTGATAAATGTGCCATTATACACGGCTTCATGTGAGTGATCATGGTGCGCATGAATACCGTCTGTGTATATTTACTGTGGTGTTTTATACACATCCATAGAAAATGTGAATCAACATTGCTGCTATTGCATTCCGGTCAGACAATTTTAGGCAATGTTGACAGTAATGGTGACAAGCTCTTGTTCTCAATTTTATTTCTATGATAAGGACTGTTATGTGTTTGCTTCATTATTGATGATATTCATAGCAGAAAAGTATGAAGGTGTACTGCACATATTTTAAAAACCTAACCAAGATAATGGTTGGATTTTATATTGACTGAAATAGAAACTATCTGAATCTTTGTACCAACTTGGTATACAATGAACTGATTAAGATAATATGTGATGCGATCAAGACTCCTAATCAATATTTCACAACAGATCTTTTTGATTGAACTTTTAAGGATAAATTAAATTTATATATCGATACTTGTCGATAGTATGTCCCAAAAGTCGCGCCACCTTTCAAATGCATCATTTCTCAAACTATGTAAATTGCATGGCGACAACGTTAGCATGTTTAGATAGAGCACTCTTTTAGAATGATTTTGATACCAAACTTGACCCATCGTTAGCTCCTCAACCTATTACCAAACTTTACAAATATTGCTGCAAAACATGAAAAAGCATACTTGGGGTCTTTATACTGATTTTGTTTCCACGTAGACCCAAATGATTTGATCAATCTGTTGATTTATAGTGAAGTTTATAGTTTATTTTCTCAAACGAATAATGCTAAAAATGGCGAATGATAGAACAAAAGGAAAATGACCGATAAGGAATGCAAGTTATGAGTGTCAATTGCATGTGCCGGTGTGTCCAGCTTAAAATGCACCTGTTCTATTGTTTATTAGCATACCTTGTATGCGGTATCGTATTGAAAGGAACGTAATGTATACTTTTGCAGCAACATTTTGTAAACTTGGATAATTAGGTTAAAGGTGTATGTTCCGGTCACTTTTTTTTCACATCAAGATATTTTGATATCAGAAGAATCTCCATATTTTTCTCGTTATGTCTGTAACATCTTAGGGCCCAGAAATGTTCCATTTAGAAATTATAGGCTAAAACGTGGTGAATTACTGACAAAGGTGGTTAACCACCAGTCAGTTTGTTTACTACTCAATGGGCAAATGTATTGTGACCGTATGCTTCTAAAATTAGAACCATTGCAGTTATGCAACTCAAACTTTGGAATGCGACAATTTTAAGGGTGACCTTACATGTAAAATAGAAAACATCAAGTTGAAAATCGTGCCAGAAATCAGAACATCTTCAACTTTTGGGACACCCTGCATTGAAAAGATGTGGTGTTGTGGTAAGGGTGCCAAATAAAACTGTTTTTGAAAGTAGCAGAGATAAACTGAATTTGCAGTAGCAGTAGAATTGTATTTTAATAGTTGCCTTTTAGTATAGCATATTACCTACCTCATTCCATCGATGTGCCGTCTGCCAAAGACTTATACACCTGCCATTAACGATTTCATACAGCCATCGAAGGTCTTAACTTTTCTTAATTTTGTATTTGACACCCAATCCCTATGCAACGAATCAATGTTTTCATTCGGCAGCAATGACTTTGATTTATTTGATATAAAAAGGCTGTGTGTATTTTACAAATGAGACTTGCCATAACTAAATGTGAATTGATTGTCCAAAGGTTCACTCCTGGCAGCATGTGTAATGAAACTAAAGTTTGATTTGCCATAAAATTGACTACAAAAGCAATATCATAATATAATATAATATAATAATAATTGTATGTTGCCAGTGTGTGCATGTTTATTTCATAAGGTATAAAGGGCAATTTGCTTCATAGGTCATTGCAAAGGATTGTGGGTATATGTTCCAAGTGCGAAATCAGATTTGTTGTACAAAATGGATCAATCACCTCCGACAACAAATTATATGCAGGGGGTAATGATTGCCTTATGACCAGTATCAGTCTGTCAACACATTGTTCAACCGGGCAATTGCCCCTATGTGACTGATGGCTGGATCCGCACATTTTTTTCTCAAACTGGCAGAATATTTGTTGTTTTATGCCGTATCCACTTCTTCATTTGCAATGTTACTGCTATGAGAGGCTGATAGAGGCATCTACAGAATAACAATTTTTGATTTTATTACACGGACAAATCCCACAGTCCTTTGCAAATGACCACAAGGAAACATTTCAGTATAAGGATAAGAGGCTATAAAATGGGTCTGATTTATTAACTAAACCAAATAACATAAGCAATAATATTCTATTAGATAGGGCTTATAACTGTGTGCAATTCATATAATGTGGTAAAGAAATTGCGCAGTATGGACTGGTCGCATATAACGAGGCAAACAAAAGTTCAGTGTCTAGGAAAGGTATAATTTACCAACTGACCCTAATATTTGTTCCCAGTTATAGTCACACCAGCAATATTTTGATGCGTTATACTAAAATAAGTTCAGTACGTTCTCGATTATTTCAAACGATTCCCACGTGTCCGATGCAATTGGTGCATAACCACAACAGCTATACAAGGGCGCCTACTGTTATGAAATGCACTGCGTCATTACAGTGATTACACTCAGCATCGTGCGTTCAGCATTTGCATGAATGCGAGCGCGACACTCGGATCGCATATTATTGAACTGATTATAACATAAAATAAGTTGGTTTAAATGTTGGTGACGGGGTTCCTTATAAATCATGTGCATTATATATTATTGTACATAGTGACCTGCTGTAATATTATCCTGGGTGTATTATTCCATTAGGACTTGCTGAATAGAACTGTTTGGCTGAAATATTTAGATGTATCATGTATCAGAAATAGGCTTTATAATGTCAAAGTCAATTAATTTGATCTAGCCCTGGGATTTGTTCATATCTCATGATAGAGGGGTGGAGGTACTTCAATACAAAATGAACATTGCAAGGCTTGCACTTATGTTGGTACTTTCACAATCAGGATGAATGAAGCATTTGGTGATATTTAGAGATTAAAAGTAATGCATTTATACCGTACCTGTGTTATACTACCAAACACATTTATGTCAGACAATATAACACAAGTACAGTCTAAAAGCAATACCTTTATTCTTCTTATTAGACAGTCATACTTTAAACATTCATCTAATAAAGTTAGTACCTATAATTGCCTACATTTGTCAACTTTTACCCCAGTTAGTATCGAGTAACCCACAGATATTCCATCCCATCCTGTGTGATGAGGGCACATAAGCATGCAGGAGAAGCGCAGTAAAAACTATAGTTGCCACGTACGGGTGATAGTCCTGATTTCTCCGAAACCAATTGGGATTGCTTTCATTTTCTTGTCTGTTTAAGAATGATGCTTAACAGCGGTCTCAACGGCCTGATATGTGCATCATCTCTTAAATCAGAAGTGCAACGTCTTGGTTTCATATGTAAAATTGATAAGGGGTAATACACACAAGCCTGTTAGGGAAATGAAACTCAGAATACTTGCCAATATATATTTAGAATATCTTGCCTTGTGTTGCCAATTGCCATGCTGATAAATTATATTATACATTGGTTTTAGAACATGCCATTTGACTTGAAACAAGTAGGTGTTATAGTAAGGACAGGGATTTTGCGCTTTTTAAAAGCACTAAAAGTGCTGCTTGATTTGGGGAAAAGTGCTTTTTGGAGCAAAAGGTGCTTTTTTGGTTAAAAGGTGCTTTTTTGGTTAAAAGGTGCTTTTTTCACCAAAATTATGCCATATGCGTTAAAAATAAATCCAAAAGCGTGATTATATTGCATGTTTCCATGTTGACATATTTCTTTTTTCGTTGTCAAAGCCATCATTTTTCATTCAAACTACATTTAAACTATACTAAGTGCAGCCACAGATATGTAACTTGTTGATTTTTAGGTAAATGGGCATTATTTGTTAAACATTTAGACAATTTTTGAAGAAAAAAATTGCTGTGTGATGTAAAAGTGCTTTTTTGAGCAAAAAGTGTTTTTTTGGCAAAAGGTGCCTTTTTTGGTGCTTTTGCGCTTTTGAGCATTTTCCCTGTCCCTAGTGTTATAGTTTTCACAGAATATCTTGCTCCTTATAATGCAACTTCCATGCTTCCATCTTAGTACTTCAATGGGAGTATACAAATGAGGATAAGGCCCCAATGCAAAACAAGTGTGTAAAAGTCTTATGTACAAGTAACTTAAACATGTACTACAGTGTTTCATACATGTTTTAACTTTGTCTTATTTTAACAGTTGTATGACAACATTATTTTTAAAACTATAATCAAGATAATTCATTCTTGATTAGAAAAATATGCACTTGGAAACACACACATGTACAATACTCCACAGTGCAGGTACATCAAGCTAGCAAATGTTAATGTTAGAATTGTTTGCTTTGATTATAGTCATTAATGAATATATACTGTTATAGAGGATAAGTTTATTCCACTCAAATTGGTGATCTAGACTTAGACCAAAGGCAGCCCTCACAATTTAACAGGTTTCATTATTGACCTTAGAAAAGTATTCAGTCCTCAAAAAAGGTAAAAGTATTAAATTAGACATTTTTCAAGAAATTTCTCCCCTTTATGAGATATTACATGTGAATATTGAATGAATATTTACACAGCGATGTGTCCAAAATTTGGATTTATTTTTTTGGGACCGTATACGACATATATGATATAAGTTTGTGGTATTGAAATTTTAACAGAATTAATTTTAGCTAAGCATAATATTTCCATAACTTGTGTAAGTTTCCACTCAATGAAAATGTTTCCAAATCAATTTTGAAACTTTTTCATTAGTATTGTATCAAGAAACATCATCTACATCACTGTTGTGAATAGAAGCTTGATACAAATTTGATTCTGTGGTACCTTAGTGCTGCATATTTTTGATAAAGTGTACTCTACAATCCTGGGGAAAAAGTCTTGGAACGCTAACTCGTTAACAACGGCAAACTATCACCCCTTTCCCCTGTGCAATGTTGAGGAATCTTTATGTCTTCAGCAGTTGTTCAAGGCGTCCCAACATTGATCGATGGGGTGTGGGGAAGGAAAATTGTTGTCTAAAATGTCCTATTCAGGGTCTAACAAAATGAACATCATTTAAAGATCAGCCAACAAATTCTGCACATAATGCCCAAAACGTGTAAATCGTTCAAATGACTTGTTTCAAAGATGGTAGGTTCCAGGTATACATTAACACTTTCCACGCGGCTATTAGTTTTACCATATACAAAAAGATTTTCAATTTTCAAAGTTTATCTCAAGGATTACAGAACCAATACTACTAGGCATGTTTGTACTTATTTCAATGCATTTCTCATGGCGATTCCAAATATGGTAATGAAATTCAATAATTTTGACATTTTTAAAACATTTTGTGACATTTTGGAATGTCGTCTGCAGACGCCTGCCGCGTGGAAAGTGTTAATTACATGGCAGTATAAAGTGCCTTGTTACAACCATATGATGTACTTAATTCAATCAAAGACTTGATTCATGCTCGGGACTCACAATTCGAGGGTTTAGTGCAACAAAGGGCTTTCTGCATTTCCGGCTATTTTGAGAAAAGGTGAATTAAAGATTTGTACCCATCATTGTCACCTTCTTGTTTTGACAAGTTAAAAGATTATAATTGTGACAATAGAACGTTGTTAGGATTAGGAAAATTAGGTTCCTGATCTTGTGCGGATCATTTTGATACCAAAATCTTATTTTGGCCAAAAATGCAGATAGCCCTTTGTTGCACTAAACCCTCAAATGTTCCTATATTCTATATATTCCAGTAGTTCATACCACAGTTGTCTTTGTGCTTTCACACTTTGGTGCTTGCAATAATTGATCAGGTGATTCAGTTTCAGAATCCGGGGGGGGGGGGGGGGGGGGCACTGACATTTGAAAAGGGTATAGGTATGTGCCACGCTGAAGACCCCCTTTTTCACCCTCTGCTGCTAGTTCTTATGACCCCCCTTTTGAGCCTGCATCAGTTCTAATGACCCCAATTTTATTGAAAATTCAAAATTCACGAAATTTTGCGTTCCAAAGCCCCAATTTTGTGTTCCAAAGCCCCAATTCTTCGAAAATTTTGCGTTTTTAAACCAAAATAAATCGAAAATTGAACTATAGGCCAGTTCTCAAGACCTATTTTTTTGAAAAAAAATCAGTTCCTAAGACCCTACTTTCGTCATAAAATCCTCTCAGTTCAGTTCTGTAGCCCCCCCTTTTTGAGACCCTGGGCGGCACACCCCTACCCAAAAAAAGTTGAGTGCCCCCCCCCCCCCCCCCGGGTCAGAATCCCTTAGACCAAACGCGTAATATCCAAGACGTATGCCTCTATGTGATTCATTCCCGGGTCTGCGTTCAAATGCATGTTATGCACATGGTGATATCACGTTTGACCAATCACGTTCATTTTTGGAAAGCTTCTGAGCTTTTTACGCACGCATTGGTAGAATTTTGTCTGTAGCATTACGACGCTGTCTATAAAAGAGGAGGAATTTACACATATAGGCTTAATATTATTTAGATAATAAAATACAGTTTGTAGCTGTTTTGCTACAAACAATATTTTATTCTTATTCTTATTTAGTTTGTTGGTTATTTTTATTCTTTATCATAAAAATAATGATTTTTGTTAGATTTATTTTAATCAAACAAACAAAAATTCCCCCTTTATAAAATGGGTAAACCCAGCGCCAGTTGTTTACCAACTTCCTACTACGAATAATCGCGTTCTTTAGCACACGCACACACCCCAACTCTGCGTTATACACACAACGCATTGCCGGCAACTTTGTGTAGGACACGCTTAAACATCTTAATGCGATGACCATACGCACTGAAGGTATCATTATTTGAATGAATTGAGCCCCGCCCAAAACTATATATTATCGGTCTCATAATATATAGTGCGTATTTCTGGCTGTAAATCAGCCAAAAACCAATCAAATTGCCTGTTGACATCCAAAACCACACCAACTATATAAGAATTTGTGATGATAAATTGTTGTAAGTACACATAGATATTCCTCTAGCACCCAATTAATATGCAATGACTTTCACCTTGATAATAATAAACCAAAGGATTTTATTTTATATATGTTAATGTATATGTATGTATTGTACAGTGCAATATTACTTGCCAGCCATTTATATACACAAATTAATCCACATGTACCTATTTTTTGCTGTAAAAATTGAAAATATTTGTATTATATGTACAAAAGTTTTGTGAATTCAGAATAAAAAATGTATGATAATGCATTGCTTGATAATAATAGCAATAATAATGATTGTGTTCTCTTCATTCCTTTATTTGTAATTATGTAAAATATTTAACATAATATCCCTAACCCCACTGAATCTCACTAAATCTCACTGCCAGAAACTATCTCCAGACACGTGCTGCTGCATTGCCGCGATTACGTCACCTACCGCAGGCATATGTGGCCACAGAGTTTGTGGCCGCATAGCCGCTAGGGAGTTAGCTCAGTTGGTAGAGGGACAGACTTGGGTGCGGATGGTCCCGCGATGGAAACCTGGGGGGTGCTGGGTGATTTTTCTGGTAAAAAAAAATAGCACTTTTTCCCCCCTCCCCCCGATACGCACAAAAAACTAGCTTTACTGGTTAGGGTTAATAAATGTCAATTTTTGATGTGCAATAACCCTAACCCCACTGAATCTCACTGCCAGAAACTATCTCCAGGCACGTGCTGCTACATTGCCGCGATGACGTCACCTACCGCAGGCATATGTGGCCACGTAGTTTGTGGCCGCATAGCCGCTAGGGAGTTAGCTCAGTTGGTAGAGGGACAGACTTGGGTGCGGATGGTCCCGCGATCAAATCCCTGGGGGTGCTGGGTGATTTGTCGGGTCAAAAAAATAGCACTTTTCCCCCCCTCCCCCCGATACGCACAAAAAACTAGCTTTACTGGTTAGGGTTAAGCGATAACCTGACCGAAACCACTTTGTGCGAAAATTCTGTTTTTTGCAGATTTTGGTGACATTTTAGGTTTTAAAAAAACGGACAGACCGACCCTACTTGACAGGTGCGTCCGCCAGTAAAACAGGGTGTGTTGTTTCTTCGCCTTATGAAGGGATTATTAGAAATTTTACTCATTTTTAAAGGAACATTAATAACAATTAGTATGGAAGTGTGACAATTGAAACTGCAAAAAATCAAAAGTTGTTGCAACCAAAGGTGTGTTCTCACTTATGGAGGTACTAAGAGATGTTTAAGATTTATTTCTTTACCAAATTGACTTCAATATTAAAGATAATCATTATAATTGGCCATTATTGTTGTTTCTACTCACAAAAAAGCAGCAAAACTTGATTAAAACAATGTTTAAATATGTTGAAATATCATCGCTATTTATTGAAACTTATTTTTAAAACGCACTCTATGTAATATCGTATGTAATTTGAATCGAAAAAAAAAGAAGCTAATGATACTAATCATTTATGGTAATGCTGTTTACCATAAAATGCTGTCCAAGCCGGGGATGGAATATTTTGAAACAACTTTTTATTGCACAAAGACGGCTGATTTTTCTTAATCCTTACAACTGTAAGTGTAGGGGTGTGTATGTAATACAATTGTAAAAATGTAGAAATCCCGGTTTTTATCCTAATTGAGGGGACAGCCTTCAACACATCTCTTAGTAGTACCCCTTTAAGCAAACTGAAAATAAGGTATTATTATTATAATACAAGGCAAGTTGTACCAGGCGTACATTTTGAATATTGTTCCTAAAACACCTAACAGTTACTATTCTTGTACCTTTCCTCCCACTCTTCAGAGTTTGTTGTCTAGGCTCTCTCGATGTCCATGACCTCCAGATATTTATTTTTTCTTTTATACAGTTAAGCCCACAATTATTCATACCCCTGGAAAAATATGAGTTTTTTGCGTTTTTTTCATATCTATACCAGCTGGAGTGGTGGAACTTTTGCTTTACACTAAAGACAATTAGTTTGCAAGTACAAATCAATATAACTGGGCTCAACATTTTTTGCATAACAATAGAATTGAACAAGAATTGTGTTTTTATGCCTGTCCAAAATTATTCATACCCGATACCAAGTCTCAGGATTGAGGCCACTTTATGTGATAATACACATGTTTTTGACATTCCAAACATTCTTTATATTGTGTGATAGGCTTATATATCACTGCTGCCCCAACTAATTCTAAGCATAAGAACACAAAGTCAGTAGTCTTGGGGCCTATTGACCTACACATATGATTTTATTTGATTTTATTCAGCATATTATCATATCATACACCAAATAGCATTGCACGGTTTACAAATATAAACATTTAGAAATAAACATACACTTACAGCTAAAAATGATAACATGCCAAGGATAACAGTTTACGCTATAGAAACTTATTTCCAAAGAGATCCTTACATACAAATAAGAATAGTTATACTTGCATAAAAACACCAAACATTAAAACAAGGAAAAATTAAACTAGACATTCAGGTGATTGAAGCGATGAGTTTTAGCATCTTTTTAAAAAGAGGATTCGGTGTAATGGATTCCACATTATAAGGAAGCCTGTTCAATAAGGCCCACATCATTTTGTTGTATTATTTGGCTTTTTCGATCGGACCAAGTCTTGGAGTATCCCTGAATCTGATAAGGCCATTAAGCATACAGGGTGAGTCAGAAAGAACGGGCACGTTTTTCACAAAAGTGTCACAAAAGATGTAGGTATGTATATTCCAAATCAATGGTAGCGCTTTTAAGACCTACAATTTGGCTTTCATTCAAAAGAAGAAATTTAAAAATCGACCATTTCGTTATCATGTTACACTCATTTGAGTAAAGCCCCAAAATCTGAAGCAAATCCACGGAATGGTAAAATTATCAAGCCATTCCATAAAAGTATTCTAATGGGGTTTACCCCGGGGGGGGGGGCACTCAACTTTTTTTTGGGTAGGGGTGTGCCGCCCAGGGTCTCAAAAAGGGGGGCTACAGAACTGAACTGAGTGGATTTTTATGACGAAAAATAGGGTCTTAGGAACTGATTTTTTTCCCAAAAATAGGTCTTGAGAACTGGCCTATAGTTCAATTTTCGATTTATTTTGGTTTAAGAACGCAAAATTTTGGCTTTGGAACACAAAATTGGGGCTTTGGAACGCAAAATTTCGTGATTTTTTGAATTTTCAATAAAATTGGGGTCTTAAGAACTGATGCAGGCTCAAAAGGGGGGTCATAAGAACTAGCAGCAGAGGGTGAAAAAGGGGGTCTTCAGCGCGGCACATACCTATACCCTTTTCAAATGTCAGTGCCCCCCCCGGGGGGTTTACCTCCTGAATCAGTAGACATGCCTCCTCCTTCTTGATTTCAGGCTTTTTATTACTCATAATTACACTTATCTATTTATTTCTAGTTATTTTAAGATATTGTATCCAACATTTATGTGCTTTTTCACTAGTTTCATTGATCAGCATTCTGAATCAGGCAACCAACAATACTATGGGTTATTGCCATTCCTTGGATTGGCTTTAAAATAACGGGTTCTACTCAAATGGTTCCAACTTTATGACGCAATGATCGAATTCATAAATCATTTTTTTAAAAGAAAGCCAAATAATATTTGGCTTTCTTTTAAAAAAATAATTTATGAATTCATAACACATATTATGTGTTCTTTGTAACACTATAGTTGGTTTTGAATATGCAGGCCTAATATTTCTGTGGCGCTTTCGCCAAAAAAGTGCCCGTTCTCTCTGACTCGCCTGTATCTCCCAGTTTTTCTCTTTACCGGGAAGAATTTTTATGCAAATACAGGTTGTGGGGGGTAAGTGCGAGGGCAACAATTTGAGCCTGGTTGGCTTAGATATATATATATCATTGCCCCCAACCCCCTAACATATGATGCACAATGTTGTGCTTGATGGACTGCTCCTTTAAAAAGTATCTATGCTTAGTAACTCAGTAAAAAACTACTTCATAGATAAAGACGGACAGCACTGCATTTCCTATTGACGTGCCAAGGATTCAATTCATTCTTTTTTCTCCGGTTTTAGTTTCTCTCTTTCAGCAACATCAATTGTTCCTATGTTAATGGCTGCTGTGACTAGATGTACAGCACTAATGGCAGACTTGAGCAGTGCAATAGGAGCTGTTAGGTACAGAATTATGCGGAATAGGCCAATGAATAGAACTGTGCAGAGAATAAAAAAGACAAAAATATGGGCTTGATTTATTTATACCTTGAATTTGAAGCAATTACTATCAAATTATATCTCAACTATAAAAATGATATGAAAATAAAAGGTCAGATAAAAAGAGAACATACATTAGGAGCAGCATCGTCCCGAACACATGCTAACTAAATTTTAATAAGAAAATGTGCTATTGCTTTTTTATTTCGTTTTCCGTCAAGAATATTTTTTATAAAATGTGTATCAAGGTTTACAGGGAATAGACCAGCTTCTGTCTGAGTGTGAGGACATGGACCTACGGCACATATCCTTCTAGCCACAGTCTGGCATACACTGGCACACTCCGATCAGCTCGATGGGCATGCTTGGAAATTTAATGAATTAGGGGAACCAATTTGAGCAGTATTAAAGGTATATTATGTGATCTTTCCAGGGAACGCCCTCAACATCAAAAAAAAATAGAAAGCAGATTTTCTTGCAGATTTACATTTCTGATCATAAATCATGCATACATTCCAAGTTACAGGGCGATACGATTCTTAATTACTTCAAAATCATGGTTTTAGAGTGAAAATAAACTGTCGGAATTCCGACAGTTTATATTTTTCACTCCAAATTCACTCTAAAACCATGAATTTGAGGTAATTAGGAATCGTATCACTCTGTAACTTGGAATGTATGTATGATTTATGATCGGAAATGTAAATCTGCAAGAAAATCTACTTTCTAAAAAAAATCATGAATAGAGGGCGCTCTCTGGAAAAGATCACATAATATGCCTTTAAGTTTACTAGTGGCGCACCACGAATGTCCGTTTCACACTTTTGAGAGGTAGGTTGACCTTGCCTAGTTTTACGTGAGGTCATCCTACTGTGACGTGCATCCATTCATAGTTGTAATTTAATCATATAGCTGATGTAGGCAGTGCCCAAGGAACAATTCTTAGGGTTGCGAATGTGTTAATACTGCTCAATTAATGCTTGCATTTGGGATATTTTTAGTTCCTAGGGCTTGGTTCCATGTAACTGGACTTATGAAGACAAGGATTATGAAAACAATGCTGCGTCTTGCACTTTACCAACCCCAGGCCAGTGCTTGCTGACAGTTTTGAAATTAAAATATTTCAGCTAATTGTGCATGAAGCATGAAATTGTGGCCCATTGGCCATTTTGTTCAAAAAGTTTACTACCTGGATAGTTCCATTATATTGTTATTGTTGAGTATACATGTGAATGCACTAGACCCGGGGGGGGGGCACTGACATTTGAAAAGGGTATAGGTATGTGCCGCGCTGAAGACCCCCTTTTTCACCCTCTGCTGCTAGTTCTTATGACCCCCCTTTTGAGCCTGCATCAGTTCTTAAGACCCCATTTTTATTGAAAATTCAAAAATCGCGAAATTTTGCGTTCCAAAGCACCAATTTTGTGTTCCAAAGCCCCAATTTTTCGAACTATAGGCCAGTTCTCAAGACCTATTTTTTGGAAAAAAATCAGTTCCTAAGACCCTATTTTTCGTCATAAAATCCACTCAGTTCAGTTCTTTAGCCCCCCTTTTTGAGACCCTGGGCGGCACACCCCTACCAAAAAAAAAGTTGAGTGCCCCCCCCCCCGGGGCACTAGAGTTCCAACATGGTACAACAGCCTAGAGTAATGTGTAAATTCAATTCAAAACAACAAAGATATTCCATTGACCCGGACCCGGGAATTGACTTGGAGATTGTGCAGGTACAGACCAACCCATCAATTCATTCCAATTGTGTTAAATTACTGCTACTGATTTTAAATATGCCTTACTAGTATTAGGTCCCTCAGTGAAGTGTAGCAGGTACACCATGCAATAGAAGATTTCATTACCATGGCACATCACAGTCAAAAACATCTGAAAAGAAAACACAAGATCCTCAATAAGAAATATTAAGGCCATTTAAAAGGCAAAAAAAACCAAGTTTGTTTCCAGTAGCAAGCCTGAAAAGTCAAATGCGAAATGCATTTTTTTTTGTGCTCAAATTCATAGTGGAGATTCACTTGAAACTAAAAAATGTGAGTAACTGGGTGATTAACAATGCCCATAATTGGACGAAACTTAAGGGCCTGTCACACCATGGCGTATCGCCTGAATGTATGCCAACGTGTGCGAAAATATCGGAAATACGTTGGTGTACGCTGATATTAGTTAGGGGCAAGTTGGAGATACGTTGTTTACGTTAAGAGCACGCTGTGATACGCTGTGAACATTTGGAACACGTCGAGCCTGCAAACAATTATCGGCGTACTCAATGTGTGCTTAATACATTCTGCATAAGTTCCAGGTACGTTCTTGGTAAGTTAGACATACGTCTGTGGTACGTTACTCGTAAGTTGGTACACGTCGGCTGAAAATAACTATCTAGCATTGATAAAAATCAAAATATTGCAATTCGTTGGGAAGTTGGACGTTCTTGGACTCTGACAATTTTGTGCTATTTTGTGTATACGTCGGCACACGTTCAGGCGATACACCATGGTGTGACAGGCCCATATGCAATTTATTGGGAAGTTGGACGTTCTTGAACTCTGACAATTTTCGAGCTATTTTTTGTAAACGTTGGCATACGTTAAGGCGATACGCCATTGTGTGACAGGGCCTTTACCAGTATTGCAGAAACGCACTACCTGTAATGAGTCCAAAAAAGAGAGAGGAAGAGTTGCCAGAGGTCTGACGACAGGTCAGGGCATTTAGCAGTTGCTGAGATGGGGGATTCGGGGATAGTACTTTTAAGGGATTTACTAGGCATAGGTCAAATTGCATTCTGTTGAATTATAGTTGGATGAGTATTCTACTTATGGAGATTATTGCTAATTGTAAACTGATGGGGATTGGGAATAATTATAATGTAATAAATGGTTTTATCTAGTCAAATCTGTGCATTTTTGTTACTCTTATGCTCGCTAAAATGTGATATTCGCCACAGATTTTCACTTTTGTGTTTGCCGTATGTGGTCAATCGCCATCTTGAAACATGTTGGACACAATTTCGACAAAAGTTGGCACCCTAACAATATTTCCCCCCGTTTTTTCTATTAAAAAAAAATGCACAAGAATCAAGCGTTTCATTGGAATGTGCACGCACTACTAGAAACAAACTTGTTTTTTTTTGTTTGGCCTTAAGCCAGAGGAGAAATAATCAAAGGTGCCACAAATGTCTGAGATTGAAGATGTCATAGTTGTTAATATGCTTTAGTTCCTACTATAATGCTCAATGAACAGACGATTGGTTAGATCATGGAATTAGTAGAGGGAGAAGGAATAACAATGTGATAACATAATTCGATTATCTATTCAAGGATTGGACATTGCTACGTACCCTATGTGTTGAATCATATTGCCGACAATAATCAATTCTAAAGGTGTATATACACATTTTGCTTTTTTTGGTTTTTGTTTTTTTATTTGTATTTTTTTCCTCCCTCAAAATAATAAAAAATATTCAGGGTCGGCAATGTATTTTAGGGTTGGTCGGGTTAGGCCAATCAAACTTTTTTTTTTAGGCCTAATTAAATTGCTCACCAATTATACCTAAATCAACAAAACACACAATCAAATTTGCCATATGAGTGACCCAAACAGAACGCAAGAAACTTAAATATGCGGAGTGAATTGAAAATGTCTAAATGCACGCCCACACTTAATTTTCATTCGTTGTTGGTGTTAGCAAACTTGTTAACATTTATACGTTATCATGGTTATGGTTATTACATAGATAAAAAAATGCTCAAAATTGAGAATTTTGATTTGTGTAGTGTCGTGTTTGAATAAGGTCAATACATGCATATGTTTTGTTTCTAGAAATATTAGACAAATCAATGCACTTGTGAATATTCACAATAGCACTCCCCTGGGTAGGCGTGCCATTATTCACGTATCAACATCAGCGTGCGTGCATTAGTTTGTCTAATTTCTCTCAAAACGTTTATTTAAAGCAGCTGTTTTCGTAAATTTGTTTTAAAATCAGAGGTTGTTGTTATGGTCTGAGGACACTTCCGAATGATCATAACAACCGAGGATTTAAAAAACGATCGTTCGAAGCACTAGCTTCCTTTGAATTGGACCAATCGGATGCTATTTCTGTTGTTGCTGTGTACAAAATGTGCATGCTCGGTAATGGTATGAATATTCATATATGCTAAATACTCGTGGAATTCCACGAGTAAATGCATACTTTTTAGACATACAATTTTCCCAGTCCCTCTTTTTGGTCCGCCATTTTGAAAGGTGGTGGCCATAAAGAGAGACGCAGGAACCCAGTCTAAGCTGGGGCGAGGTAAAGCCATAGCAGAGATTCGATGTCGCTGTAGTAGACTTAATCCTGTAGTCTTTTAACAATATTGGACAGATGCTACTGCGCACTGCACTGTCAATGCATGGCCACATTGAGGCCACTGATTAGAGCCTTTTCTAGCAGCTACAGTTGAGACAGTTGACACATGATACAGATCTGTGAAGGGTTACATTGCCTCCCACTTCCAAATACTTACATCATTAGTGTAGTAGATATGCAACAGAGGGTTTTCAGATAGATCAATGGTTTTGTGACTGCTCTGTCCAGAGATTATTGAACTATAAAAGACAAGAAAGAAACAAAATATGATGCCATACTAATATAATGTGAATTAAGTGGAATTGAGCTACTCAATTACTCAAAACATAAAATCATTGTTATCCCCCCCCCCCCAAAAAAAAAGGGGGGAAAAAGGGAGAATCCCATTGGAATGGTGTCAAATAGGGTTCATTTTCAATTCGATTAGATACAGTCCTGTATAATAACAATAACAATGTGATGGTTGAATGCACACTTCTAGGTCAAGGACCGTTACAATCTTCTTCTTTTTTATTTCACCCTGTATTATACAGGGTGACTTGGGCTGTATAGCGATGTTATGCCGGACAGCATTGGTAGAAACCTCAGTTTTCTTAACAGAAGATGTCCGAAGTTCACCCCACATGTTATTAATGTATTAAGTGTACAATTTACCTGTGCATGTACAACCAATGGCCAAAAATATCCAAGCAAGAAGACATCTGAAACCAGAATGCATGCGATGGATACAAGATCCCTAACATAAACAGTAGTCCCATGTTAGCAGCACGGTCTGTCAGCATGTCTAACATATGACCAAATTTGGTACCTATATTAAAACAACAATAAAAATAATTGATACAAACTGTACAGCATATTATACTCTGTCATTGAAAGGAGATACTTTTTAAAGGTCATAGATGAACAGAAGTAGAGTAAAATGTCCTGAAAATCAATCGACCAAATGCGAACGTTACACAGCGACCACTGCCGAGCGCTTGCGCACAGTATCAATCATTTATGGGGGCTTGTACAGAGAATAGGCTACAGGGTATCACCCCCCCCCCCCCTTAAGTTTTTTTTTCTTCCTCTTTTCATGCTGAAATATCATCAATTCTGAAAATCAAAAAATATAAAAAATAAAATCAACAACAAAAAGTCCGGATTTTTGTTATGGCTTAATTTCCGGAATCTGGACGTGTTTCATCTCTGGATGAAGTATAGTTAGTATGTGGCTTGCTAAGCCATTACGCCATCTTCACTTGAAATGGGTGATAATGCCAGTGGATCATTTCTGGATGAAAAAATTAGAAAAGTTCATCCAATTAAGACACTGGTGAAGACCTACCTGGCATCTATGACCTGCATGGTGTTAGCCTGTCACATGATTGCCCAAAAGGTGATCATGTGTCCAAGGGAAAGTATAATGCTGAATGAAAAGGTCGTAATGGCTGAGAAACCAACAACCCTTCAACTACCACTTCAAAAAGGCTCCAATTTCTTTCCTTCAACATGTATTTTATGACCATCAAGTACATTAAAGGCATATTATGTGATCTTTTCCAAGTAGCGCCCTCTATCATTGATTTTTACTATGAAAGCAGATTTTCTTGCAGATTTTCTTTTTTGATCATAAATCATAAAGATCTTCTAAGTAACAGATCGATACGATTCCGAATTACTTCAAAATCATGGTTTGAAAATAGATTGTACCGAGCAGTACAATCTATTTTTCAAATTTTACTCTAAATTCACTCTAAAACTAGGATTTTGAGGTTATTAGGAATCGTATTACTCTGTTACTTAAAATATATTTCTGATTTGTGATCAAAAAAGTAAATCTGCAAGAAAATCTGCTTCCAATTTTTTTTCGAGGATTGAGGGTGTCCCCTGGAAAAGATCACATAATATACCTTTAATTCCAAAGGTTGCAAAGGTTGACTTTCTGGTAAAGTCCTTGTCAGTTCAATTTCATCCCCCCCCCCCCCATGTGAAAAACCTAGCTACCTCACTGAAATAGTGTACCCCAAATTATGTATTTGGGTTGTTACCATGTTCTGATCAAATAATTAAAACCATACCGGGCAGGAGCATCCTAGGATTTGATTATGACTGTGTACAAACTCCATGACTAAATATCCCTTTTCCAAAATTCGTGGATATCATGACTCATATAAATGATATAATACCCCCTATTTTCATGATATCAAGGTCGGCGACAAGGAAAAAACCCTGTTCTACAGGTCTGACAGAACCTTTTTTTTCCTCTAAAAAAACAAAACAAAAAACAAATATTTTGGAGATGTTTTGAACATTTTGGAAATGTTTTAAAATTTTGGAAATGTTTTAAAATTTTGGAAATGTTTTAAAATTTTGGAAATGTTTTAAAATTTTGGAAATGTTTTAAAATTTTGGAAATGTTTTAACATTTTGGAAATGTTTTTTTCCAACATTTTGGAAATGTTTTAAAATGTTTTAACATTTGGAAATGCCCGTAGAATAAGGTGGTGATTTTTTTTATAATAGCTTTTATGAACAAATATGTAAGATACTAATGATCTATTTTAAAAAAGGCATTTCATGAATCAGTATACCCACTTACATTGATTAAGTCTACGTGCTACAATTCCATCAACTGTATCCAGAAAGTTGCTTGCTAAGTAGTAGCCAGTTGCCTGATAATAATTGGTCTGCATGCACCAAAATGACATTATCATCAAAATGATCCGAGCATAACCTATTTATAATATCAAAATCAACAAGAACCCACATTATAATATAAAGCAGTGTTACAATTGACAATGCAATAAAAAAATGGTGCCCACCCCAACGAGCTAAAAACTGTTATCGTATTTTTATGTCACTTTCATTGGCATTTTTAACCCCTGCCCATTTGTGTTTCTTGTATTATGCATATTTTTTTGAGTTGCAGTGAACCCATTGATTGGCCTTTCAGAGCTCTCTGTCAAGAGTTACCAGTTTGATTTCTATAATCACTCAGGTCATTATAACCTTGTTAATGTCTGTTGGGCTATTATTCACATTTGATCTTTATATACAAAAAAACACAAAAAAAAAACTACCTATGATGCAATCTGATAGGGATGAGCAACATCGGATGCGTTTGTGGCATCGTCACATCATTGGCAAAGGTTTACGCCAGAGATTGTGTTAAGTGCATCCACACGGGTGTGCTACTCCGACCTGCAGGTCGTGTTAGCGCATTACTTCTGAGAAGTGGAAATTAAAAGAGGAGTGCCATTTACCTGCATATCATTGAAATCAAGCCTGAAACATGGTCAATGATTGTTTAAGTTTCATATTTTTTTTAAATATGTGATTTTGGGCAAACTTGGAATCCTTGTCACCCAAAGATTTTAAGGACCAAACAGACTTACCAGTACTATGAAGTTAGGGATCCAAGAATGAATTTATTTTTGAACATGCATGTAATACACCACAAAATTTGACAATTGTTTCTAGATCAAAATTTTGTGCAGATTCCAAATCTGGTAAGTGTAAAATCACCATCTGTGAGGAAAGTTGTCAAATTAAAGGGGTAATACCCGAATTATGATTTTTTAATGAAATGCCCCTATAAAACATTTTCTTGTGATTCTTTTATATTCCACATTTCTTTCTCATTATATGATCATTAAAAAAAACCATAATTAGGGTATTACCCCTTTAATTTGATAACTTTCCTCACAGATGGTGATTTTACACTCACCAGATTTGGAATCAGCACAAAATGTTGGTGTAGAAACAATTGTCAAATTTTATGGTGTATTCCATCCAAGCTAGGTTCAAATATTTCTAGAGCCTTTTCAAGCGAGTGGATCCCAGACTAAAAACTGCCTCACTCATCTGTCGGAGTTCAAGCTCAATTTACTTTTGCACACAACTCAACGGAACACAACATATTAAAACTCATGTTTCTCAGAATCACTCTTTTTCGAGTTAAGTCTTTCTGGTCATCAACTCTGGAAATGTAGGTTACTCACCAATAAGATTTGGTACAAAGAGGAAGATGTTTTCCGCCATTATCCGTTTTTGAAGTTGCTTGTGTGACAGAGGCAAAGTAACGATGGAGGACGAAACTAGGTCTGTGGTTATTATTCTTTATTGCGAAGACAAAAAAAACCCCTGTTAACAAATCAAACAAAATACCAAATTAAGTACACATGTTTACCAGCAAAGTTGTAGTGATACATATTCAAATGCTTTAAAAACAATATAAATCTTAATCTACATCAGGTATTCGGATGTTGGCAATTCATTAACAGTACGAATAGTCCACGATTTAATTGGACAATAAATCATTAATGAGTGATTTGAATTAATATGATCTGGATTAGAGTTTGCTTGGAAATAACTGAATCTAACATAATATTGAATTGACGAACATTAATATTTACATGAAATAAGCCGAAAAATGAAATTAAAAGTTTTGAATAACATGAACTTGTCTGATTGATTTAAGCAAATCTGTAAATGAACTTCATGAACAACTGAACAGATTACTTCCATCATTTACAATAAAACATTAATCTCTCATACTTCCAAAAGTAATACTTTATAGCCATGACGATCATTCAATATAACTCAAGAAGAACATTTCCATTACTATACAATTTACACACGGTGATTGTAAGACCGACTACTGAACCAAGTTCGACTGCGAACAGTATATTAATGTCAATGAACTTCAATAAGTTATTAGCCTGTAAATTCTCTGAATGTTATTATGTCAATACAACCAATTGGGTTGACTTTCACTATTAGTAATATTATATATACATGTATACAAGAAGCTTGGGATTCTCATTCAAGAAATAGTAATCGAATTAAGAACAAATTGAACATGGACTTGAACCTGACACGCTCTAAAACTCTGGTCAAAATGGTAATGAAATACGATATGCCATAGATCATGTTTTAACTGAATTTTGTAAGGATTGATAATTATATGGAAAGTCCATGAACAAATGAAGTGAGAGGTATACTAACTAAACATTATAATATTATCTATTCTAAGTTATTACAATAAAAAACTGTATAAACATTAATAATAATCCCTTGTCTTAAGTTCCCCCAATTTAGGTGGGTGAATCACTTTCGTGGTAAATCTAATCTCAAGGAAGTCATGCCTACTAGTAATACACTGTACTAGTAGCAAGGCAAAATGCAAATCCCTTAAACTAATACCAGTCATCACACAAGGATGAGCCCAATCTCTTTTATAAAGCACTTTACTTAGCTTCACAATTTACAAATGAATCTTCGTCAAGCAAATCTCTCTTATGTATGGAATTATTTTAATCTAAGTGATGATGATACAAAACTATGTCTAATCTTAGGTAGTAATTGTTTGTCTATCACCCCGTTGGTAAATAACTATTCATACAATGCATTACTCGATAGACATTTTGATGTCTTTTGTAAGTCATACTTAAAACGTGCATGGTCATGTAGGACAGTGTTATTAAGTAAGTAATAATGATCATTAATCAATATATCACGCTCCACGTGTCAGGACTCAATGAGCCCATCTCGATGTATATAATTTATATAATTTTCATGATTTCATGAGTGCATGATATCTTATCTCTCTTGTTTGTATTACTGTTTTTTCCTATCTTTTGATGTATCTTACTTTATATTTGTTGGATGTACCACCATCTGTTGGTGGGTGCCGCTGTTTTGAAAGCGTTTTCCGAATAAATAAATAAATAAAAAATAAAATAAAAAATTAGCCATTATAAAACTGCACGGTAGGTGAGCATGATATTCTGAAACACAATTAAAGGTAAATATCTATCCAGAAGTAACTTACTGTGTAAGCCCAATTGGGTGCAAAACAAGCAGTCAAGTACAGAGAGTATAATGATTTGGGCACATTTTGGTGCTAAACCTGGCTTACATAACTTATATGGTGCTCATCTCAGGGTGTGGCATTAACTTTTACTATGCATTGCAACATATACATTGAAACCATAGCTACATCATAGCACAACAAGACAATAATTAATAAATTATTAGGATGATACGGTCAAAATATGGGTCTTGTCTATATAGGAACATATATTTTCTTTATCCTCAAATTAGACTTCACCGATATCATAGTCTAAACAACTATAACTTTAATTTCACTGACTTATTATTAAGATTAAATATTCATCATTCTTTCAATTAATGAATTGATCCCGATTAGACCGTCGTACCAAAGGCTCAACATGGATTGAAACTTCCCAAGGCACTTCTTCTAATGATAACCAATAATGAATATTCATCTCAACAATTAGCTATATTTACACAATATATTACATTTCAATTTCAACTTCCTTGTTTCCAAAGAGTGCATTTCCTATGCCTTAACACATAGATAGAATGCTAAGAGTAAAAGCAAGATATACCAACAGGGTGTTGGGAAACAGGTAATAACAAGGGAGAATAACGCAATAAAACAGATAAATAACAAAAACAATAACACACGGAAATGCACTGGGACAAGCAATAAAAATTGCTGTGCAATGAAACAACAAAGATATATGGTAACAATAAAGACCGACGTTTCAAGTGGATATAGGCCTACCACCCTTCATCAGGGACAAAATATAAAAACAAAAGTGTTAAGAACTATAAATAAGATAATGAACTAGACAAGTCCACCACTGTAATTATAGCACAATGTCAGTAATAGATGTTGCCTACTAGACATCCAGGTTAACACTGCCCAGACCAGTGTTGCCAACTATTTGAGGTGCCAAAGCGCGGCGCAAGCGCCGCTCAAACCGCGGCCCACGACCAAAAGTAGCCCAATTTTTCACAGCGCCCAGTTGCCCCCAAATACACCCAATTTTGGTAAAGTTAGCCCAATTTGACATAATTTCCCTTAAAAACACCCAATTGGGCGAAAATGTGTTTGCTAATGTTATTTATGATGGCCCGGGAGGGGGGGGGGGGTACTCGGATTTGGTTTGGTCGGGGGTGTGCCGCTGGAGATTCAAAACCCATACCCACTTTTAGGGGTGATTTTGGAAAAATCGGTGCCCATTTTTAGGGGTTTTGCTTCATTTTAGACCACATTTTCGCAAATTATCGAGAAAATAGACCTAATTTTTGCAAATTTTCGTGAAGAAAAATTGCCTTTTTATTGGTTTTAAAAATTAATCAAATATTGAGAAGGCCTACAACTAATTTTGTATTTTAAAATTATGTTATTATGTCGGGATCTGGGACAATGACTCTTTGCTATCATTCTTTATTATCATATAAATATTACATTCCAAATTACAGGCCAGATTACAGGGCGATACGATTCCTAACTTACTTCAAAATCATGGTTTTAGCAAGGAGTTATTATATTAACTATGTTAACTATGGTTTTAGCAGAGAGATGTGGTTTTAGAGAGAAAATAAACTGTCGGGTTATCCCGACACTATATTTTAATTTTACTCTAAACAACCCGACAGTTTATATTTTCACGCTAATAAATTCACTCTTAAAACTATGGTTTAGGAATCGTATCACTCTGTAACTTGGAATATATTTATGATCAAATATTGAGAAGGCCTAGGCCTACAACTAATTTTGTATTTTAAAATTGTGTTATTTTGTGTTGCGATCTGAGACGATGACTCTTTGCTTTTCTTTATTATCATATAAATATATTAGCATTTAATACCTTGCATGATTCTATATTTATCATGTAAATATTTGTATTATATTCTACCTTTATATTTGAAAATATTGTGTAATATGTTTAAGGACGCATCAGTCAATTACAGCATGATTACAGGTAGATGTTCTGATTGATGGTCCGATTTTCAACTTGATGTATTAAGTCATAATTAATAATTTATTAAAACAAAATAATCGTATAATGCAAATGAAAGCAATAGGCTGTGCGCCTACATGCAAAGACATTTTAATATCCCACTACCATTCTATCTATGCCTTGTTCTTCTAGTCTAGTTTGCTTCAGAGCCGGAGACATCCGGTGCTTTATCTATCAAGAACAAAGCCGTGAAAGAAGAGTTGTGTACTTGAGATCGATTGGTTTAATAACAATACACACGGGCACAAACAGGAGACTAAAGCAAATTCAGTTTCTATTCACTGATGCACTTGAATGATCACTTCACACACCTTCAGTTGTGGAGGTACTCAAGCTGTGAAAAACATCCTCTTAGTCTATTGAAATTAATATTGAGCGTTTAATTAGTAAGAATGGGGATGCTCTTGGTCTTTTGAAATTGTGGAGACTACATGTAGCTGTGAAAACATCCTCTTGAGCTCTCTTGATCTATTGAAATAAATATTGACTGTGTAATTAAAAGTATGGATGAAGGATATTACCTGATTGATTATGTGCCGCGGCCAAATTTGATGAAAGTAGCCCAATTTTTAGCAAACCGCGGCACACCTTTTCAACCCGCGGCGCACTAGTCAAAAGTAGCCCAATTGCGCGGCCAAACCGCGGTGTTGGCAACACTGGCCCAGACTAATACAAGTACAAATCCATATTGCTAGACAAACTAACAAACATGTACAAAAAATCAATAGACAACACATCATGCATATGCATGAGTGATAAGTGACAATAATAGACAGGAAATGGTGGAACAATGGGAAAATAAATGCCACAGAACTTATATGCAAATCCTCTCTCTCAATAATACAATCTTTACAAAAGTGGTGGCCAATGTTTTGATAGGCTCATTCATTCAGACATGCTCAGATATCTCATCATAATAGCTACACAATTAATCCAGTTTGGGTGGTTTCTGTGACTTATAGTGGTTCATTATAGTGGTTCATTATGGAGCCCAAATGACACAATATCATGAGCATGGTATGGTATAGCATGGGTAAAACACTTGTAAAAACAATTAGATTGGGCTATATTTATGGAACTACTACTCATGAGTGCATGATGCCACGCCTAATATGTGATGCGATCTGTGAAAACCCGTCGGATGTCGCAAAATGTGAAATAGGGATTATGGGTAAAATAAGAAAATAAAAATAATAAAAAATAAAAACTTTTTTTATTTTTTTTAAAGATTTCTTTTAGAAAATTAATTTCTAATACTTTGTGTCATCACCTTTTATGAAATTTCACCTTCAAAAACTTACTTAAGTCACTTTTCTAATTAGCCTTATAATGTTATTCTATTGAACTATGTATCTTTTATGGCCTGTTTTCATGATTTCTTTTTTTGTAGCTTTTTATGACATCACAATCATCATTCACTTGTAACTTTCTTTGTAGTGATCGTAGAAAAATGATCAAAACAGTTCTGTAATCAGCACAGATTCAGCTTTCTTATGATATAAATATCTCCAATATGAAAAATCCCGACATGTGGCGGGTTTTCACAGATCGCATCACATATACTGTATAGTTATATAAGTGTTTCAATACATGGCTTCCCTATTATACTTATATTACCTTTCAACATTGTAATGTTGAACTAATACAGAAATACTTAATTTGGAGAATCGTCATAAAACATGATTTCAATATCTATATTCCAAAACTTTGCAAGACTCGGGATAGTTGATGACTTCTTAGGCCTATCACTTATACATATTTTAGGCCATCACATAATTATTGTACAGACAGTTCTTAGAAAAAGACAAAGAAACCAAGCGGATACATAATTGATCATGGTTTACATACACGAAATATCATATTGTCGTCTCTAAAATAGACATCAATCACATAGATGTACTTCTTTATCTTGTCCACGCGCGCGACTTAACAAGTCAATTCCATGATCAACTCAACAGATCATAGCTCAAAGTCATGATTAAATGACACAAAGTCTCATCAAATAATCAACTTTAAATTGACTAAACAGAAACCATAATTCAATCAATTATTATATTCCACTTGACTACTTCTGTTCTGTATTAATTAAAATAGATATCAACTTACCCTGGCTAAGATATTCCTTTTTATAATAAATTCATCTCGAAGTTCCCCACCACTGAGGTGCTCATCGTCTAGGTGTAAGATGTAGACTGCCATGGATGAATGAACACTGGGCAGAGGTGTGTCATGAATATGTGGTATTGTTATGTAAATACTTTTATATAAGTATTATATTCAAGTGATAATAACAAAGAAGAGGGGGATAAGCTTTGGAATGAATATCTGGGTAAGAAGATACGAGCTAAGCCGCTTATTAAAGAGCGTATTACTCAGAAAAGGATTGATCGATGTATAGATATTACACAAAAGGGTGGTACCTCAAGTAGAGATTTTTGGCAAGAATTAAGGGGTCCGAAAAATGTTAAAGAGCGTGTGAATTCTTTAAAACTTCCTAACTCGGACAATATCACTACAGATAGGAAGATTATGAACCAAACTATTCAACAGTATTTCGAGTCTCTCGGAAAAATGAATAAGAATTTACATGAAACAGATAATGATGTTCTGGTTAAAAATCACATTCAGCATATTCAGAGTGTACTTGCTAATGATCATGATCCAACCGATGTAGCTGAATCAGATAAGATATTATCCGACATTAATGTTAATATTGATGATGTTATTGAGGCATTAGGGCAAGCTAAACTGAACAAGTCTCCCGGAATAGATAATATCACGAACGAGCTCCTCAAGAATGGCGGGGATGATCTCAACAGATCAATCCTTCAACTTTTCCAGAGACTTGTTCAGCTTGAAAGCACACCACAAGAGTGGAACAAAGGTATTATTATACCAATCCATAAAAAGGGTAATAAGAGTAATCTTAATAACTACAGGGGCATCACATTAACTTCATGTGTTTCTAAAGTGTTTAATCATATAATCTCTAAATCAATTTCATGTTTTGTTGAAGACCACCAATTTCTTTCGGAAATACAGGGAGGCTTTAGGAAGAATTACAGATGCGAGGATCATATTTTCTCCCTGAAAAGCATAGCAGCCACGCGATTGGCTGAGAACAAATCCACATATTTAGCCTTCCTGGATTTCAGTAAAGCCTTTGATACGGTCTGGCGGGACGGTTTGTTATCACTTGCATGGAAGTTAGGTATTCGGGGCAGTATGTGGAACATTATTAGTAGTCTATATATGAATGTTCAATCTAATGTTAAGTTTGGTGATCTCATTACAGATTTTTTTGAGGTGGAAGAAGGTGTAAAACAGGGATGTGTGCTTTCACCAATTTTATTCTGCATTTACATAAATGAATTAGCTAGGCTCATAAGGAAAGAAGGGGTGGGGGTACGTACATGTAATGTGCAAACAGGTTGTCTTTTTTGGGCTGATGATGTAGTTCTTATAGCAGATAACGCAGTCGAATTGCAAAGGATGCTAGACATTGCATCAACTTTCTCACGAACCTGGAAATTAGACTTCAATATTGATAAATCTAAGGTATTGGTGGTAGGCAAACGTACAGATAAAACTAAACTCTGGAAACTAGGCAATCTATCGATTTCCGAGTGCGATCACTATAAATACTTAGGGGTCCACATATCAAGAAATTTGTCTGATCACACTCATGTCAATGAAGTTGTTAAGAAAGGTAATAGGTTGATCGCGTATATAAAATCGATCGTTGATAGTCACGATAATTTCAATAGGATTTATTATGGTAACATTCTTTGGAAATCTTTAGCGGTTCCCTCTATTAACTATGCATGCTCGGTATGGACCTGTGGTAGCAAGGCTGATAGCAATAAAATAGAGAATTTGCAGCTACAAATGGCAAGATATATCTTGAAGGCACCCCGTAACACGCCGGGCGTAGCCCTCTATGGCGACTTGGGGTGGAACCCCATCGCCTCCCTTCAAGATGTTCACAGAATTAAGTATCTTGCACGACTCTCTAATCTAGAGATGCACCGTTGGCCAAAACTTATGTTAAACGCTCTAATGAATCTAAACTGCGACATGGACCATATCAGGTTCAAATGGTTGTCGTCGATTAGAGATACGCTTAAAAGATGCGACATGGAATACATTATTAATGACGCCCCCACAAGTCCACGCTGGGTCAACACATTTAAGCGCATTAATAAGATTGTCTGTCATAATGTATGGAGTAACACTGTTAGGGAAAAATCTTCTCTTACCGACTATTTGCAGTTTAAAAAAACCGTTCAATTGGAAGACTATCTTTTAGACAAAACTGATTTCTTTGGTTGTAGTCTAAAATTCAAAGCGCGATCAAACACGCTTCCATTGGAACATAGAATACGCAAATGGTCTTCAAATAATAAGGATGGTAAATGTATGCTTTGTAATGATGATTCAATGGAAGACTTAAGACATTTCTTATTTACATGTAGATCACTGAATGAGATAAGGGTCGAGGAATATATCAAACTCGAAAATAACCTATGCAACGATGGTTTTAGTGATGTTTGGCTGGAATTTATTATCAGTAATCTGGACTCAAAATTGTATATAATGCTAGGTTGTCCAATTAATATCACCACGCCTTACAGACACACTAAAGCTGCCCGTTCTGCATACGCTATCCTTGACCAATTCTGCAAATCATACCTTAAACGTGCGTGGGCTGTTAGATGTAATATTATGAACTCAAAGTGAATCTATTGAGACTATTGTATACATGACTATATAATAATTTTTAATGTTCTTTCGTTTTTGTCAATTATTGTATGTATATATTATGAACGCACCGTCGGGTAGACGGGTGCCACTGTTGTAAAAGTGTATGTTCAAATAAATAAATAAATAAAATAAATAAGAGGAACAATTTGGAACTTGTGAGACAAGTTATGACCAAACGAGGGGGCTATATAGGCCTAATAAAAGGGTGTCCAAAACCATATGTCACACTTGTAATACGAATAAATGTTTAATCCGGGATCCGCCACTGTTAGTAGCAGCGTGTTAGCAGTATGTAAGGCCATACAAAATTAATTGTTTGCTTGTCCTCGTCCGACTGACCGTGTAAAATAGTCCCGACCGGGTCATGCACTTTTAACACTTTTTTCCCCAAAAAAGAGGGGAAAAAACCCAAAATTTCACAATTTTTTTTCTTCACAATTTTTCTTTTTTTTAAAATCTTTTTAAGTCACGTATATCCCCTTCATTGACACCCATGTGACCCCATATGGATCATCTAAAGTCCTGTTTCTGGTATTCAGGTACCTAATTTGGAAAATTAAAAATTAAAAAAAATCTGACTGACCGACCCTACTTTTTGAGGGCATCTATGGGCAAGCAAACAATTAATTTTGTATGTCCTAATGGTATAGAATATATGGTACCTGATGATGCATGTAAAGTTATATTACAGTCAACAGCGTTCGATTTAACCGGTGTCGCATCGCGAAATGCTACATACTTTTGAAGTCTACACACAAAAATGCTGGAAATCGAACCCTGACAGTCAACCAGCAGGTCACGCTCTGTGCATGGCAATGTCATTTTTTCTTTTCACGGGATGTAATTGCAATATGCAAGCTCTGATGATTTCCGAAATTTTCCGAATAGAAGAGCTCACTTTAGATCGCTTTCTCATAAAACCAGAATATGTATGTAGACTGTTTTATTCACAGTTGTTTGATTTATCATTTTCTGCTATCATTCATATCAGATATTGTACATTCATGACTGTAAAAATGATGTCATTCTTGGTTTAAAAACGAGGTAAAATGATCATAATTATGTGATATGCGATTAAAAACCCTGGTCATGACCGTTTGAAGCATTTGAATATCAATTTGCTAACACAGACTTCAATTTGAAGCATTGATCTTTCATATAGTAAAAGATTAGAAGGGTTGAGAATGATTATCTGCTTCAAATATTCATATGAAATATACAGTTTTGGTGGAAAGATCAGAATTTTGCTGTGGTTCCACATGCTCTCTGTATAGACATAGCATATGTTAGGGATATCCATTTGAAATACATGTGTTTCCTGTGACACTACATGCACGGCTGGTTTAATTTATCTTGACGGGACAATAGGTTCATCGATCGGTAACGCGACTTTCTACACAGAGAATGACAGAATGTGCCAAATTTGCCAAACTAAAATCATCTGATCATCTAATTTTCCTGGTCTTGACCGTTTGAAGCAATAAGCCTTCCGAATGTTGACATTTTACAGAGACGAAGACTACACTTTATTTGCTGCGAAATATTCAGGAGGGTAGTGACCATTTTTAACGAGATATGGCAAATTTATGGAGACATTTTTCAATGTAAACACATTTTTCAACATAAACAGCAAGCATGGTAAGAGTTGGAAACTGATAAACCAAATATCAGGAAGACTGACAACAAGAAAGGGGCAAATCAAAGGGTCCACGCAAAAGGAGAGATTAAACAACTGGTACACTCACTTCAAAAATCTACTTGGGAGCCCACCACATATAAGTAATGAGGATGAGGAAGTTGCTCCAATACTATCAGATCTCAACATTAAAGTAGGAACCTTTGACTTGGAGGAATATGAGAAGGCTAAGAAGGCACTAGTAGAGGGGAAAAGCAGTGGGGAAGATGGTATTACACCTGAAATGCTCAAAAGATGTGATTTGGATAACATCATTCTCGACTTCTGCAATGATGTCTTGTTGAACGGGGAAAAGCCAGAACAGTGGTCCATTCTCAACATAGTACCAATACCGAAATCAGGTGATCTCAGCTTGGGGGGTAACTACCATGGAATAAGCCTGAGTTCAATTGTTGCCAAGCTATACAACAAGATGATACTCAACAGAATTAGACCGGAGCTCGACGTCCATCTAAGAGCTAATCAAAATGGCTTCAGAGTAGGACGTACCACTGTAGGTCATATACTTGCCCTTCGAAGAATTATTGAGGGAATAAGATCAAATCACCTGCCAGCCATCATAACCTTTATCGACTTCAAGAAAGCGTTTGACACAATACATAGGGGACGAATGCTGCAAATATTGAAAGCCTATGGTGTACCCGATCAGCTTACAAATGCGATAGCAGACATATACAAAGACACCAAGGCAAAGGTCATATCACCAGATGGAGAAACAGAAGTGTTTGAGATACTGGCTGGAGTACTACAAGGAGACACCCTGGCTCCATATCTTTTTGTCATTGTTCTTGACTATGCCCTAAGAGAGGCCATAGATGGCAGAGAAGAAGAGCTAGGATTCCACCTAACAAAAAGAAGCAGCAGAAGAATAGGACCAACCGTAGTAACAGACTTAGACTTTGCTGATGACATTGCACTGTTGTCTGAGGAAGTGTCTCAAGCGCAATCACTACTCAATAGAGTGGAGACTTCAGTGGGAAGAGTGGGGCTCAAAATGAACGCTGCAAAGACGAAGTACATGTCCTTCAACCAGACGCAAGTACCTGTAATTACCACAAGTGAAGGCATGCGCCTTGATAAAGTGGAAGACTTCAAATACCTTGGAGCCTGGATGAACAACACTGAAAAGGACATCAAAACACGCAAAGCAGCTGCATGGAGAGCTTGTGGCAAACTTAGTCAGCTATGGAAGGCTAAATCATTATCCAGAAAGCTCAAAGAAAGACTGTTCATAGCTACAGTAGAATCCGTCCTCCTTTATGGATGTGAGGCATGGACAGTCACCCCAAAGCTTGGTAAACAACTGGATGGATGCTACACTAGGATGCTAAGATCTGTGTTCAACATCAACTGGAGTCAGCATGTGACAAATAAGGACCTGTATGGGGACATGCCAAAAGTTTCGGACAAGATCAGAGAACGCAGAGCAAGATTTGCTGGACACTGCTTCAGAGGGTCCAAGGAGCTTGTACACAAACTTATACATTGGATCCCAAAGCACGGAGCAAGAAAGCGTGGTAGACCAGCCCTGACCTACATTGACATACTCAAACGTGATACAGGACTGCAGGTGGAAGAAATCAAGACAGCTATGTTGGATAGGAAGATCTGGAGAGGCATTGTGGTTCGGAAAAATCATCCGCCCTAAGTCAAGTAAGTAAGTCAAGTTTTTCAATGTAAATATTGCAGAAAAATTGTGATACTGTTTTCAGTATTTTAGGTCCTACACATCATTTTAAAGGATTAAATCACCCGTATTTAATAATTAAGATTCAAGTCTTGCCAACCATAATAAGGAGTTTATACAGGGTGTATCAACAAAATTAGGACACTTTTTCATGACGGTGTAATACTTGTTATAATCATTGGACCATGACCAATTTAGTCTCAATGTAAAGCCCAATTAATTATTATGATATCCTGAAAATATAAGAAAACTGGCATAATTTGCGTAAACCATGTCATTTACTGGTTTGTACAATGGGATTTACATGTATAGACCAGTAAATAACATGGTTTACGTTTCAATACGTTACAATAATTATAAACATAGAAAATAATCTATCAGTCAATAGCAAAGATTAGTTTGGTAATCCATTTAATTCTGGCACAAATCAATACTGGCTAAATAATCCACAAATCAGATGCATGCATATTCTGTGCAAATCAAAAAATCGAGTTCTCAAGACCTATTTTTTGGAGAAAAAAATCAGTTCCTAAGACCCTATTTTTCGTCATAAAATCCACTCAGTTCAGATCTTTAGCCCCCCTTTTTGAGACCCTGGGCGGCACACCCCTACCCAAAAAAAAGTTGAGTGCCCCCCCCCCCCCGGGTATAGAGCCAACAACTAAAACATTGAGAAAATACAAGAGTTCAGTGCATTAATTTTATTACCTGAATATTTATTATTGTCTCTTGATGCATGTACATAAATACTTTTTAGTGAATTGCACATATATTTTTTTCTTGTTTATCGTAATTATAATTGGGTGTAAATCCATTTCATCTAATAATCGTAAGGTCCACAGCCATTTTGTCTGAACTCAGTGAGCATTAGGGGTTGGGTTAGGGCTTTAACCTAAAGGTTTAGAGCTGGCCTTCTCAACTAAGTCTTGTGAAGCACCACCTAACAAGAAGCGCCACTAACCACACGAGCGTAGCGACTAACGGTGGGGTCCAGGGGCAAAGCCTCTTGCGGCGGTCCAGGGGGTGGAGCCCCTGGAAGCTCCTGTGGTTTCCCCCTTTTAATGCGCTCAGGAGCGCTATATTTGCATACAATATGGTATAAGAAATAAAGAGACGTTGATGATAAAAAGTACAAAAATGGTAGCACATGTAGTGATACTCAATAATAGGAATAATCATACAAACTTTTTCTTTGTTTCTTTTTCTTTTTTCTTTTGTGTGCGCATTTCACCCCTTTTTCAGGAGTCCTTCCACGCGCCACTCGGACTGATGCAATGCGCCACAAGTGGCGCGTGCGCTGCCAGTTGAGAAAGCCTGGTTTAGAGAATGAACACCCAATGATAATTAGATGAAATGGTTTTATTCATACCTACTAAACACATGTCATAGTGATTTTAACATTCAACTTTTTTAATTAAAAAAAGCTTAACACATGCACATTGATACTTTGTTTTTGTGTACAGCATATTAAGGATTTATTATGTATGTTATAATTTTAATGACATAAACAAACCACTTCTATAGGTGATTACGGAGTGACGTCACATGCCGTTGACCACAAACTACGTGAATTCAAACAAATTCAGATTGCACCATCACCAAAACGGCCAAAATGTAACCCTTTTTGTACCCCCGTGAAATATTACCATCGAACAGAATATTTGACAAAGTGATTCCTCTACATACTCATGTTATCATATATATTTACACATAATGCAAGTTTTCACATGTTTTTTACAGGTCAAAGTCTGAATATCGAGTGAAACATTTTACGAATTTCGGAAATATTGCTCATGTAAACAACGGTCGCTTACACAGCCTCACATGGTCACTAGGAACGTTCTTTTGTATGGTCGAGTAGAGCGTAGACTTGATTTTGATGCTTTGTTGTCAACGGCAAATTGAAGGTCCGTAACCACCTATACGCTACTTGCACGCAATCGCCATTTTAGAATGAAAGCGAGGCTCTTCCCAACCGCGTCACGCGATGCACAAACCTGCGTGAAACCCCGACGCAGTGTGGCGTGATTGTGCGTGATGAGGGGAGAGCCTCGCTTTCAATGGTTCCATCTGTACCGTGCAAGTAGCGTATGGGCCTGAACAATAAAACATTTAAGAATTTAGATCATATTTTCTCATTAGTAAATTAGCTGAAATGTTTTGAAAACAAAACAATCTTCAGAAAAGTAAAAACAAAAACCCAACAAAAACCCAACACAAACCAACTAGCCTTGATCAGGATCTAAAATTATTTGAATCAGGTAGTAGTCCTGGCTTAAGAAATATTATTAGTAAAAGTCCAGGGATAAATACGCTTATATTTTGTGTGATAAAATACATCAAAAAATAAAGCATCAATTCTTCACCCGCCCTTATCGCCAACAGGCCCACAGACCACCGCCCCTCTCTTGCCCGCTACTCACTGAACACGCTACTCACTGAACACGCTACTCACTGAACACGCCAGGCGGTAAAACGTTAGTGATCGCCATTGAGAAACCATCGTCAGAGAACAAAGTTCGACTGAGGGCACTTGCGCCCGAAACCTTGAACAAACTGTTTTGACCGGAACTGTAATGTATGCTAATATCATTAAAATATTACGTACACTGATTGGTTCTTGTTTAACAATTGACCCGGCCTCCACTTGTGGCTATTGGATGTATGCCTCATGAATAATGACTATTCACCATATTTGGCAATATCAACCCTCCGCGAAAAACCACTGGCTTTCCAGCAGTTTTATAAAGAGAAACATTATATCAGCGCTACAATTTGTACAAGGTTTCGCTGCTACACAGCTCTTAGCTCTTAAATCCTTCATCATTTGTCTTAAAGACAAATGATGAGGGATTTATGACTCCTAGCACGCTGTATTCAGCCCTCTATGTTAGAAACTGCAGATGGCTACAGACAATCTCGGACTGCCTTATTTTAATTAATTTTAGAAGCCTGATCAAGGCTATTTGTATTGACCATTGAGGTCTATTGGAAGCAGTCTGGCATGTATGGATGAATGGTAAGGCTAAATTTAAAAAACAAAAAATTGTCTCAAAGCTCCCGCGCGCATTAGTTTATTGATGCGCATTAGAAAAACAAAAAAATCTTAATTTTTTTCTTCTTTTTTTCAAAATCAATTTCAATCCCAAAATTTCACTGATTTTTCAGATTTTCATTGATCACATTGTTTTTAAATACAAAAGGTCACTTTTACAAGGATTTCAATATTTCATATTTAAAATAAAATTTAAAAAAACAATAAAAAAACACCCGCATTCCGCATTAGGTTTTGAAAAACTGAAGAGCTTTGAGACAAAAGATTTTTTTAATATAGCCTAAGCTGTGATTCATTACATATGATGTCACTGCGTCTTGTAATTAAAACATAATTCATCAAGTATCCACTCAACATCTGTAGCCTATGTTTCTTGGCAAAATGTGGTGATGTGATAACTCTATGCCCCTGCCCCAAATGGTGCCTAATCAGGGTGCATCCACCTTGCCCCCCCCCCCCCCCCCCCCCCCCCCCCCCCCCCCCCCCCCGGGTTACGCTACATGGTGCTACTACCACATTAGTGATATAAATCAATCAATATCAAAAAGTATTGTTGGAATACACAATACTATAGCTGAGCATGTAAAACTAAGCTTAAGTTAAAAGCAATATTTGGTCCAAAATTGGTCATTCAAAAAATACAGCATTTGGTAAATAGCTTAGCAGTACAGAGAATTAAAATTCACATAAAAATTAAAATATACCATCTTTGACTTTCACTGACCTATAATGTCAACCAATGGACAAACCAACTTTCCTAGGATATTGGACTCATTTGTATACTAGTATATTTAAGATCAAAATTGTCAACCAATTTAGCACAAGTGTTCACCTATTTTACTCATTGTTTCACATTTTTACTTCACAAGATTGGTGCTATCTTGAGACAAATTGGTCTATTTTTAACACTTATATTGAACATTTAGAAGGTAAAAAACCTTGTTCAACATATCAACATTACCCCGAGGTATCCGAGTCATTGATTATACCAGATGGCCAAAAAATGCAACCCATTCACTTGTATGGGTAGTAACATCATTGAACTTATCCATTCCAAGGCTCCGTCAAATGGGGCGCTGTCATTTCTCTCCTATTGACAAAGTACAGGGGAGCGTTTTTGCATCATTTTTCTTTGAAAGTGAAAACAAATAAGGACAACTGTTTATGATAATATGTGAAAGATAATAAACTGTGTAAAACACTGAAAGTCAGACAATTTTCATGGATGAATAAGAGATTTGTGACTCGTTCTGACCTTTCTCCTATTGACAATACTACAGTGACATATCCCCTTTGAGTAAGGAGGGAGATTTTGGCCACACATATGCGTCATGCACAGTGCGTTTGTTGCATTCATGAGTGCCTATACCCTTCTGTATCAGGTGCTGCTGTAAGGAGGGCTCACCATGGACCTACGCACATAATCTCCTGGTCACAGTTCACATACGTGGGCGCACTTCGATCATGCTGCGCACGCATGCTTGAACTCACAAAATACTGCCAACCAACAACACCAAACAAAGCACCTGATTGGGTCAAATTTAAACTAAAGCCTTTTAACGATCGTCACGCTGCGCCGTATCCACCAATGCAGTGCTCCCCGCTGCCCCGTAACCACCGACACAGTGGGGCGTGATGGTGCGTGGAAAAGCTCACGAGTTTTTCAGTTCTCACGTTTGAGCACCAACCAATCAGAGCCGTGAGGTCAAGATGACGTAGTGCGCACCACGGATGACCATTGCACCGTTTTAGGGCGAGGTTGAGCTCGCGTAATTTACGCGAGCTCAACCTCATGTGACGTGGGTCCATTTGAAGCTGATCAAACTATATGTTATGCCAGTCCGGATCACGATACATCACTATGTGACGTGACCAACACAATGTGTCCCAATACACACACACAATTCTACTATTCAGTACCATGTTAACCATAGAAGTCAATTCTACTTCACATTTGCTCAAGACATTTGCCCATCCTCGGTTTTGCATCACTTATGTATCATCTAACTACCTTTTTTATCATTGCAGAAACAAAATTGCCAATATCAATTAATGAATAGCCTATAATCATAGAAAAATGTGTTTGAACACTGACCCTAATTGCAATGCTGTTTGTACCAAAACATGCACACTATTTGAGTCACATGGAAATAGAAATTTTATGGTAGCCTAAAGAATCACCTTCCATGTACCCTTCCCCACCAATTAATGTTGCTAGGCCATGTGCTGATGGTGGACAAAATGTGGTATTCAACATTGATCAGAGGGAGAAGGGGTAACACTTTACATTACACCTACAAATTGTTTGAACAATTTTTTCTAACATTGTGATTGTAGACTTGTGTGTTTTCAATCTAATAACCCCCGATGGGTCCAAGTGTTTAAGAGAATCAGTGGTCAACAAAATTACTCTAGATGGTATCAAAATATATGTAGTAAATCGTCTTTAAGTTTTTATGTTCAGTTTAAAACACATCCATATTTGGAAAGTTATTTGAAAGAAAAGCTTGATTTTTATGGGGCTAGTTTGAAGTTTAAAGCTCGTTCCAACACACTTCCCCTTAATGGTAGGTTAAGCTCTTGGGATGTAGATAATGATGGTATATGTTTACTCTGTAATAGAGATTGCGAAGATATCAAACATTTTATGCTTTTATGTAAGTCATTCGTGCAATCCGTGACAATGAGCTTCACAATTTACAAATGAATCTTCGTCAAGCAGATCTCTCTTATGTATGGAATTTTTTTAATCTAAGTGATGATAATACAAAACTATGTCTAATCTTAGGTAGTAATTGTTTGTCTGTCACCCCGTTGGTAAATAACTATTCATACAATGCATTAATCGATAGACATTTTGATGTCTTTTGTAAGTCATACTTAAAACGTGCATGGTCATGTAGGACGGTGTTATTAAGTAATAATGATCATTAATCAATATATCAAGCTCCACGTGTCAGGACTCGATGAGCCCATCTCAATGTATATAATTCTCATGATTTCATGAGTGTATGATTTATCTCTCTTGTTTGTATAAGTGTTTTTTCCTATCTTTTGATGTATATTACTTTATATTTGTTGGATGCACCACCATCTGTTGGTGGGTGCCGCTGTTTTGAAAGCGTTTTCCGAATAAATAAAAAAATTAAAAAATTAAAAAAATCTTTGTATGCTTTAAAATCAACTTTCCTGACTCTTGTTTGTCATGTTCTTTATCAATATGAATCACTTACTGGATGATTTCCAATGGACATCGATTATGGATTTCAATGTGTGACAATGTGGTACTTTGATACAACCTAGCTAAGACACTGTACTGTGTTAGTGTACATTTAAACAATGATGTGAGTTGCATACATATACAAGTTACATGATATACTGTTAGCTATGATTTCTTACATGAGAATTGTTCACCAATATGACATCCATTCAAACCTAATTACTATGACAACTATGCCAAACCTGAATCTCCCGTAATTTAAATCGGTGAGAAATATGCAGTTTTATCTCTCCATGAGCAAAAGTAACCCAAGTGTACGCAAGTGATACACCTTATTCATGATGCACAGTGTACTAGTTGCTTTTATTCGGGCCCTCTCTCCTCTGCGATTTGCTGTTGCAAGGAGGCTCACCAATTAGGAGCTGATCACATTGTAGAATACTAACCAAATAATTAGGAGTCATTAACCAGTCATACCAACCATAATTGTGGTTAATCTTACCCTACATTCGTAACTCTTAAAGTAGCCCAACGGTCACCTGGATACATTTATTACAGCACCTTTGGTCTTAATTATGTAGCCTAACTGGGCTTAATAAACCGATTTGGCAATACTTATGGCAACTCTTAATAAATATAGACGGTTGATGCGACACTGATACTAGTCGTTGTGAATATGTTGTGACAAAAATACACATATATTATTCTCTCTGAAATGAACCACTGTTTACCAAACCACATACATCTTCAACACTTGAATCTTCTGATCTTAATAACAAGTCAGATGAACAATTTACCAACAAACACAGGTTCATCCTCTCTTATATACAGACCTGTCTCATAAATTAACCTCCATACCCTTTTGAGGTTTTGATTCATTCCTTTTTCTCTTGTGCGGCTTTCTCTCTTTCAGCAACGTCGACTGTCCCCATGTTCATTGCGGCTGTGACTAGATGTACAGCACTAATGGCAGACTTGAGTAGTGCAACGGGGGCTGTGAGGTACACCATTATGCGGAATAGGCCGATGAATAGAACTGTGTCGGAAGAGATAATACAATTGGGGTCACAGCTTTATATGTTGAGATGTAACGATACTTAGCATTTATAGCATGATCAGTCAAACAGTCATAAGTAGTCAGCTCTCATATGCTGATTGCATACTAAGATCGCTTTGCGATTATAGGTCAATAAATGCGTATGTGTTGTTTCAAGATAAATGAGATAAATCAATGCACGCATGCTAATGTTGATGTGTGAATAATGGCACGACCCCGCAGGGGGAGTAATATTGTGAGCATATCAACATTTGCGCACGTTTATTGATTTTTCTAATTTTTCGAGAAATAAAACATACGCATGTATTGCATTAATTCATACAAGACACTGTACAAATCCAAATTCACAATTTGAGCATAAATTGTATCCATGTAATAGCGAATAAATACACGTTAACTACTTTGCTAACACCCGCAGGGAAAATCTGCAAACCCGCGATAACTGAAAAACGAATCAAATCAAAGCGCATCAAGAATTGAAGAGTGCGCACACAGAGTGCATTAGACACTTTCAATGCTCTCCACGTATTGTAGTTTCTTGCTTTCTGATTGGTTTGACACTATTTAGAGTGTATGAATCCAGGTCTTTCCAACGTATGCAATTAAGAAAGCGGCTACTGTACGCGACTTGACAAAAATCAGGACAGGTCGCACCAGGTCGCTAAGCCTGAATCGCTACAGTTGACTTTAACCCAACTCTTGCGCGACTGGTCGTTCTATCTGCGTAGTTGCTGTGAGCGATTTGTATTTCATAGTCCACTCCAAATCGCCACAATTTGCGACTGACTAGTATGTAATCAGCATTAACCATATCAAATAATATGTGTAAACTCAGAGCACACATGAAGGAGACACAAACATTATGGAGGATTCAAACATTTGTTTATTACCCACTCACAAGTAATTGGGTTATGATGATATTTTTTACAAATAAAGACCTTGAAATATGTCGTAAAATTAAGTAGAAACAGTTGCTGCTCTTTGTCCAGTTACAAACATTACTTTCTAAGACAACTGGACATTATACCATTTACACACATTACATACATGGAAGACCAATTTTAATCAAATGACTTTGTATTGGTAACATGCCATGATTCCTGTAACCTAGGACATGTAAATGTGCAGTCTCAAGATGTTCCCTTACTCTTTCCAGAAGAGCTTGTTACCTTTTAACATGCTCAGGTATGCGAATGCTCAGGTATTGCTTTCCTTATACAGTCTCTGTCATAATGCTATGGACGAAATTCAAGCTATTTTACGCGAGCGAGATTTGTTGATGTTCCCGGTGCTGCGTCTAAATGCATAATACACATAAACAACTATGTATGCATGCATATGCGCTGTAACCAATAAGGACACGCAGTCATTTTTAGAATGGGGTTTACGCATATGAACGCATTGGTGGTATTTTGTCCATAGCAATTATGACGCTGACTATACACAGGATCCGCATTTCTATGTGATTTTGAAACATCTGTATGGTCTATGACTATGTATTAAAAAATGACTAAACTTACTATTTGGTCCTTCGGTAAAATTTAACAGGTACAGCATCGAATAGAAGAGCTCATTGCCAGCACACATCACAAACAGAACTTGCTGAAAACAAAAACAATATCAGAGATGTCAATATTATAAATAAAAGTTGACCAATCTTTGTAGTTGAGCGCAACATCAGAGTGTTAGAGTCAGATTTTTTTGGATGAGTATCTTAAAATGAAGTTGATTTTAGAAAATTATACATAAATACTTGTCAAATAAATAAGACTTGTAAGCTATGAAACTGACAATTGAAATTGACTTACAAAAATTTATACTGGAATAAATCATTTTGAGGATGCTATCAGAAGTTTGGGCCCTACACATACCCATATTACTACTACTTCCTATCTCTACATAATATCCTGATTGCAAGGTTACCCTTCAACTCCTCACTTGTTAGCAACCCATTTAGTTTGTATATATTCTGGGGGAGGGGATCATCGTGTTATCTAGTGACTAATAGGAGCAGCGCTTACTGCACCACAAATTACATTTTTCTTTGAACGCAGTGCAGTCACAATAAAAGTGTACGTTAGATGTTATGATGCGTTTACCAGGATACACGCTGATGTCACACCACCCCCAATTGAGATGACACAAAGTATAGCAATCTTTTTTATTGCGATTAAGGATATATTGTAGTTACGGCAAACTTGGTGACCTAACAACTATCCGTTTGATAAAAATTGTAATATTAAAAGCTTCCTCACCCGTAATTCAAAAGATGATGTAGTCAATAATATATTTTACACAAGGTGTCCTAGAATGATTTATACTGTGTTTGAAAACAATATATAAGAATATAAAGACAACATTGCAGTCCAAGGCTAATACCTGCTTTACAATTGGAACATGTTTCCTACTCTAAACCTGATTTTCACTTTTAGCGTATTTCAATTGATAAAACTTCTGCTAAACTTTAAAACTGGCGCTTGAGAAAGTATAGTAAAACTCCCATCATTCATATATTGCTTCATAAAACATCACAAAAACATGATATCTTTTAACTTTGTTGTGAAAATTAAAAGAGGATACAGTAAACTACCTGTATTTAATTTAAATTGAGCTTTGTGCCAAACATGGTCAATGAGTTTCAAAAGAGGTAGTTTTGGTCAAACCTGTGGTCTCAGGTCAAACTTGGAATTTACCATTTTTACAAACAGACAATAATTTCTGTCAGAAACTTCTGATTTTTATAATTCAAAATTCCTAAGAAAGCTAAAGACATGTAGATGCTAGAATCATAAGCACCTTTCCTGGTATAAATTATTGTGGGACACCCTGAGTAATTACGATCAATGCCATCTAAATGTGTACAATTTCAATATTTAAATACGAACCTTATTAGTGTAGTAGATTCGCAACAAGGGATTCTCAGATAGATCAATGGTTTTGTGGCTGCTCTTTCCAGAGGTTACTGAACTAAAGAGAGAAAAAAAAGATACAAAAATATATATTATAAATTTCTTGATCATTATTGAATTAATAAGAGCATTATACTATACACCAGTGTATCGAGTCCATCATGGTCAACGTCAAATTTCAAGTCGGCATCATTGGGCTTCTATATATAGCTATACATACAAATTGGTCCAAAAAAGGTACACTTTTTTAAATGCAGATTTCTCCAAATGTTTGCGGCATTATGAATTTGGGGGGGGGGGGGGCAACTTTTACAAATCTTTTATATTAGTCAAAAGCTACAGTTAGATATCTAAAATGGTATGTGTTAAAAACAGTATGGAAAGCAATAGAGAGAGACGTAGCAAAAGATTAAAAACAACTTGTCAAAACTGATGTTTTTTTAAACTTGAGTCTCTAAGAATGCTGAGATGCCATTCAACACATAAGCACGATATGCACACAGAAGGGCGATAATGCATGGCCAACTTGTGTGTGAACAAACAGATTGGTTACTATTTTTCTTTAAATGATCACTTTGTCATATGTGATGTGATCTGTGAAAACCCGTCGGATGTCGCAAAATGTGAACTAGGGATTATGGGTAATTTTAAAAAAATAAAAAAATAAAAAAATAAAAACACTTTCTTTTTTTTATAGATTTTTTTAAAGAAAATTAGTTTCCAATACTTTGTATCATCATCTTTCATAAAATTTCACCTTCAAAAACTTACTTAAGTCACTTTTATTATTAACCTTATAATGTTATTATATTGAATTATGTATCTTTTTTGGCCTGTTTTCATGATTTCTTGTTTTGTAGCTTTTGATGACATCACAATCATCATTCACTCATAACTTTTTTTGTAGAGATCGTAGAAAAATGATCGAAACAGTTCTGTAATCAGCACAGTTTTAGCTTTCTTATGATATAAATATCTCCAATATGAAAAATGCCACCATGTGGCGGGTTTTCACAGGTCGCATCACATATTAGAGCATAATCCCAACCCCTTTTGGGATGGAAATGTTGAAATTGATATCCGGGGGGGGGGGGGGGGGGGGGGGGGGGGGGTGGAAATGGGCGAAATGCTGCCGAAAAGTATCAAATGGGATTTCATGGTGTTCAGGGCTGTAAGGGGGTTATGGTAATGCTAGAAAAGGTGTTGAATAAACCCCTAACACTTTTGGGATGGAAATGTTGAACGAGAGCATCAATGATGCAGAAGCTCAGCTAGCGACAAGCTATAAATTTCATGTATCCATTAGCAGGGGTCGCATTCTGACACGTTTGCGAGTCCTAGACCTCTCACTTTCTTGTAGTGACGCGTCAGATCTCTAATTGGAAAGACTGCGGGTCCCGATCAAAATTGAAGGGACCCCTTAAATTTGACGATGTATGGAAATGGAAACCTTAAGAAATTCTGTAAATTACATATCCATCCTTTGCTCACAATATAAATTCATTAAAACTGTCCGTAAAAATGTAAAATTTTCAAATACCCAAACTTCAGGACCCCTCAATTTTGTTGGGGACCCCTTAAATTTGTTTTTTTGAAGTCCTACAGGGTCCTGAAAAAAGTCATGAGACCTATTACATTTTTGATCCAGCGCTATCCCTGTCCATTAGTGACAAGCTGTCAATTTCATGTATTGGATAGATTAGGTCCATAATGTATTGGTTGAGCTATGAGGTGTTTTCTTTAAAAATATTTTTAAAACTCAGTAAATCACCCAATTTTATCATTATAAAGTTTTGGATCCAATGTCATTCACACTTGAACAGCTCAAAACATAATAATGTATGCACAAAAATTATCATTTTTTATATGTTTACCGCTTATTTTACAACTTGACCTCAGATGACATTTGACCATAAAAGGTGACCTTAATAGGTGACCTTTGACATATGAATGATTAAATAAATAATTAGACACAAAAAACAATGTAAATAAACCTCAAATACATCATTTTAGGACTCTGATGAGCTTTTACATTGCCTCTAGATTTTATAGTCTGTTATATCCAGTACCCACTGGCATGACTGGCTTGGTAAATTAAATTATGCCTACCTACACTGGCGAATTCTGCAACTTTTCAGCATTTTACTCAGAACTTTCAATGGATATTTCAACTTAATGTGCACTTTTTAATTCTGCCGATCCCCAAGGATAGTTTAGGGGGAAATGTCTTGCTACACGTCCCGTAACTCAAGTGCGCATGCTCAAACCAATTAAAATATGTTGTAGCTATACACAATTTATTCTTTATCGTTATAGTAAGTGTACATACAGGGTGAGTCAAAAAGACTGCAATAGTGGAAAGAAGCCATTTTGTTTTCAAAACCAAAATGAATTTTAAAACTTTTTAAATGTTGCAAGAATGATGTATTTAATCCTAACTTTGTGTGAAAAAATGAAGTCGATCGCATTTTCCGTTTGTCTTTGGTGAACATTTTGACCGGTGCACCCATTTTACACGTTTGTCCACGAGATACCCAAAATATCCATCAGATCGCAAAATGTGTCTCTCATTCTCATTCAAAAATTTGGAAACTTGAGTTCATTTGTGATGTTATTGGAATTTGATGCATCCTTTTTTGTTTACAGGTGAGTTAGCATAATCAATTATAATCGTCCCCATGCAATGAAAGCGTATAATGTTCTAAATTTTAATAAAAAACTGAAATTTTCAATTTTCTTTGTTGGCGGTATATTTAAATATGAAAATGCAATGTGTGCCATTTCAAATGAAAATCACTGTGCTCGTGGACAAACAGGTAAATTTGGTTGTACAGCAAAGAGGGTCACCAAATACAAACGAAAAATGCGATCGACTTAATTTTTTCACACAAAGTTAGGATTAAATACATAATTCTTGCAACGTTTAAAAAGTTTTAAAAATCATTTTGGTTTTGAAAACAAAATGGCTTCTTTCCACTATTGCAGTCTTTTTGACTCACCCTGTACTTCAATCTCGTTGGTTAACACGTATGAAATCTGATCCATATCGTGTAAACAACAAGTCAAACCACACGATATATTCCCATATCGTCGATTAACTGCGTTACCAGATGGTGCGAAATGATATTACGTGTAAAGCGATTGCTTTGCGTCTGTGGAAGAGTTGCTTAAAATACGAATAAAATGGCGGATGATTTAAAAGTAACCGAGTCAATTTCTGTTACATTCTGAGGCCGAAATATACCGCAAAAAGGTCTAACCCACGCCATAAAATAAATGATCTGCATATAACCTAACCAGACATGTTTTGGGCCATATCACATTCGGCATGCGGCCTCATGTGATATGACATATCACATTCGGCATGCGGCCTCATGTGATATGACATGCCAAACCATAGGTATTTTTCCGTATTGTGTGAACATGCAGGGGATAACTAATAGTACGGGACGTGAGGCAAGATATAGCCGTTTAGGGAGTGTTCAGAAATACTTGGGGCCTGGGGGGTGGCCAACTTGCAGTTTTGGGTTTCTGAACTTTTTTGACGTAGCTAGGTTATTCATATTGGGGGCGAGAAATGAGAAAGAACCAACAAGGCTTTTGTGAGTCAAGAACTGTGCAATTTTTTTTGACTTTACACCTACTTTTGGAACGATTGAGGTACATTTTTGCCCCGGTGGTTTCAGTCAACATTGACTTTGGGTGCGCATGATCGTTCCAAAACTCGCGGAAAAGGGCGGTTTTCTGTATCATGACCGCGGACATTCCGCGAACATACCATGTCCGCGGACATTCCGCGAACATTTTATGTCCACGATTTTCCTAAATTAGGGGTGCTTTTTGAAGCTATGTCCGCGACAGGGCTGGAAAAGATGCAAGGTTTCCCTGCAAGAGAAATTTGATAAAGTTGGATTTACCGCTGGTTTAGCGGCGGAGAGGGCGGCCCCCCATAGAACCATAAAGGGCACATGCAATGCAAATACAAGTGGTGTGATTTGAGTCAAGTCTACGAGGAGGGACCAGAAATCATTCAATATATGTGCTAGTTGATTATGACATCAATTGTGGAACTATTGATAGCTCTGTGAGTACTATGAAAAGAAAATTCCAGGTGACTGGTTTGAATCTATTCATGATACTCACTGATAATCAATATACCACAAATGATGTCATTTGTGGCGTGTTCATTTTTCTGGCCCTGTTTATTGTAATGGAATGTCCCACAAAGACTTGTAGCAGGATTATCATCCCTTTTCCTGTGCCCTTTAAGCTTTTTAGAAAATTAAGGTCCAATTGATGCCATGGTGCATCATATTATGGAATATCGGCTGTATAATGCCTAATACTCTAAAAAACAAAAACTCTTAAAAAATAAAAATAAAAATAAAAATAAAAATAAAAATAAAAACATTTTTAGGGGGGGGGGGGGTAGGGATTTCCTGCGATATGGCAACATTTCCCGGCACAAGGAGCTTGCCGATTTGCCCTCTTTTTCCTGCCCTGGTCCGCGATTTCCCTAAATTAGGGGTGTTTTTTGAAGCTTTGTCCATGTTTTCCAAAAATAAGGGTCATTTTGAAACCTATGTCCGCGATTTAACAAAATTAGGGGTGTTTTTTGTAGAGGTTTATGTACGCGAAGAAGAAAATAAAATAGAATGTCCTCGTTTTTCCCGCAAATAGAGGGACTATATATAAAGTGTCCTTGGAATGGTGAAAAAGGGGGGTCATTTTCAGGCAAAATGTCCGCCTTTTAGTACGAAAAAGGGGGTCAAATTGGCAAAATTGTCCGCGAAACACCTTCAAAGGGGGTATTTCAAGATCCTGGAACAATCATGTGTTACCCCTCTGAATACGAAGAGAGAACACCAGGATTTTTTCATCTGTGTACTTTTGACCATCATAATTCCATGATTCCATTCAATATTATTTAATAATTATATTAAACAGTAATTTTATCTATACCAACACTTCACAACAAGGTCATGGCCGAAATTTTATAATACAGTGTAGCTATTGATATACTGTAAAAGCTGAAATTTTGGCGGCGGTTTTATTTTGGCGAAAATTATGACACGCCAAAATAATGTTTTCAACATTCATGCAGTGCATCCAGAAGGTCACCCACGAAAAAAACAATTCGCGAAATGTCTATGATATCAAAATGTGCGAAAATATCTGTAAACAAAAATATTGGCTTTTACAGTAGCACACATTCTGCTGGTACAGTGGATTGACTGATAAACAGTCATTATATTGTCCATTGTTATGTTGATTAAGGAGTGTGACAGTAACAATAATTGTTTGTTTGGGCAAGCTTTTGAAGACAGGCAGTGGTATAAGGCAACAAAGAAAAAATGTTTGTTTGTCCATAGAGGTCCAAAAAAGGTAGGGTCTGTAGGTTGGATAATTTTTATTTTTTTATTTTTTAAATACGGATATTGTATTTGGGAATATAAATTTGGCATGAATACTGTGAATGATAGTCATCCAAACACAAAACACATCACTTTGATAGTATTGAACTTTTTTTCATGAGTTTGTTAGAATTGAAATCCTGCTCGGACAGATTGTCTGTATAAAGTTGCAATATTGTAGTACTGGTTGCAACACTCGGTCAAAGGGTATTTTTTGTAACAAATTTGCAATGCGCAGATACCGTGAACATGTTGTCGGTCGCCGCCATTTATTATGATAGAACATTTGCAAAAAGTGAAATAACATAGTGGTGATGTTCTGTTAGATATATATATACGTGAAAGTATTACTAAACCTATTTTTTCCCGAACTAACAAAAGAAATGTTTTATATTATGTTGAAATCAGCTTACAGCGTACGAAATTAGGAATAAGACGGTCCTTTTGGCCATTTAAATTGCTCAAAAAAAAGTTATTTTAAAAAAATAATAGAAAATAAAAAATAATATGGTCGGCACCAAGGTACATGGTCGGTCGGATGTGGACAAACAAACAAAAAAGTATTCTTGGCCTAAAGGAACTCCTGTTTGTTTTGAATTTGACACAAGCTCAAATAATGATCAACAATTTCTTGATGCACCCCAGGATGCTTCACTTTCATCACATGACCAGATGACCTTCAGTTGTTAATTACTTTAACACATGTGTGACACTGTTTGTTCTGGTGATATTAAGCCCTGCTAATACTGTAGGGGCGCTAAGCATTATGGGGTACATATCAAGAAATCTTCTTTGAATAATGATAGTGATAAATGACTTGCCTTGCATGTGCTTGCTTGACCTGGACGAGTTTCAAGACACCCTAGTTTTTTGGTTAAACCTTTAATAACATTTTAACGCAAGTGAAAAACGTCAGGAAATGCATCTCATATGTTGTATCGTAACATATCTAGAAGATATGCCGAGTCACTTTTTTAAATGTTTTATCTGTTTTGTCTTAATTGCCATTTTCTGGGCCATTTTTACTTCCTAGCATTTAGAAACTCACCATGCTATCACTGACCTTTCGAACGTGATAATAAGAGCCTCATCCTACTGTAGTAGGCTGAGCTAAAAAGATAGCCGCGAGGTGGAAATGGGCGAAATTTAGCAGGAAAAAACAGACTTGCCGACAATGGGATTCGATCCCGGGTCCTCCAGCATGGATGACCGTGTCTAAGTCCAATCGACCAGGGGGTCTTGCGTTTGCAATTAACAACTCCGTGCGCATTGATCACCCGCCGTCAGCGCCCGGTGAGATAGACTGAGGCGACATATGCTGCCAGCATGGTTATCAAATGGTATTTCATGGTGTTCAGGGCTGCAAGGGTTATGGTAATGCTAGAAAAAGTGTATACTAAATCCCTAACACTTTTGAGATGGAAATGTTGAAAAAGATATCCGGGGGTGGAAATGGGCCAAATTTAGCGGAAGAAACCGGACTTGCCAACGACGGGATTCAATCTCGGGTCCTCCAGCATGGATGACCGTGTCTTAGTCCACTCGGCCAGGGGTCACGCGTCCGCAATTAACAATTCCTCGCGCATTTATCACCCGACAGTGCCCGGCGAGATAGACTGAGGCAACACGTGCTACCAGCATAGTTTTCAAATGGGATTTCATAGTGTTCAGGGCTGTAAGGGTTAAAGGTCAATGCCATTTTTTACCATTTGTCCAAGATATTGTAGTTGAAGAATAAGATAATCTTATGACGTCTCCTACATTCTTAGAAAACTGTCTCTGAAAAAGGGCACCCCTTTTTGGACAACTCTATGTACATTCAATACAAGGTGCATTATTTTGTCAAGAATATGGGGCTTTCAACAACTGTGTATGTTTAAATCTTATCACCTGTTGTCATCATTAATCAATACTCTTGAGTAGTGCTCAAATTAATCGAAGGAAATTTATGCCCCACGCCTTGATGCCTTCAATTTCTGGCTGTTTTCACATAGGTGCCCATTTTTCAAATTGCCTTAAATTAAATTGCATGCCCTCTCTTTTTCTCAATTTTAGGCCTGCTCTTGCATAGGACTAAATCAATTGATGTGTGTTTCACAGTTCTCTATGAAGGGAGCATGTCTTCAATGGAGGACTTTTAAAGAACGACCCATACACTTTAACAGTGAGGAATAAAATGGTAGGGTATTCTAAAGCTTACCCTTCACATACATAACAAGTAGGTGTTTTTTTTCAGAATGGTAGCTGAGAGCTTAAAAATGTAACTTGAGTAAATTGTAGGTTGTGCTTGATGAGTTAAGCTCTAAAATGTTATAATTTACCTATGCAAGTGTAGCCAATGGCTGACAATGTCCAAACAGGCTGACATCTGGAACCAGAATGCGTAGGACGGATAAAATATTCCCAACATTAGCAGTAGTCCCATAGTGGCAGCTCGGTCTGTCAACTGGTCTAACATGGCACCAAATTTGGTGGCTAAACAAACAAAAATAGAATTATCACACTTTTCAGTTAGAACAGTACAAATATTCAAAGTATTGGTTTAACACATGGGGTTCTCTGAAATTTGAAAATGGGGACAGTGCTTTTACTACTCTATACAATGCTCTGTAGAATGCTGACCAATTTGTTAAAATACTAGAAACAAACTAAACATCTAGAAGGCCAAAATTGTAACACATTCTTATTGCAGTCTTAGCAATATCCACTTCTGCTTTCCACAAGAACTTACTTTGCACTCAAGAATAAAGCAGTGAATTATTTCCAAAAAATGTGGTATACCTGAAATGTGTGTACTTTTCTAAGAGGAAAAATTGAAGTGAATTTATGCTTCCATCTGTGGAACCAACGCAACTCAAATGTTGAACTGGGTTTATGATGCACCTCCATACATGTAGAACAGAAAACACATGCAACACAGTTGGGTCCAAATCAGATCACCCACCTTTAGGGTATTTATTATGAAGAGTTGCTGAACATATGGTTTAACCACTACTCACATTGATTCAGCATACGTGCGGCATGGCCATCGAATGCATCCAGAATTCCACTCAGTAAGTAGTAAAAAGTTGCCTGAACGTGATCCGTCTGCATACACCAAAATGCCATTATCATCAAGATGATACGACCATAACCTATAAATGTTCAAAATTTGGAAAGTTCCTGTTAAATATGAAATCATGATGATGATAAAGGTGATGATTTTGCTTCAAAATGGTGTAGTTATGAACAAAACAAACCCTTTGAATTGACTCATAGCTGCCATGATGGTTGGCTTACCATTATTAGTTGTAGCGTGAGATTCTCTGAAATAAGGGGATACGGATATGATTGAAGGGACCCTTTATGACCGAGTTAGAAAATAGAATTTTGAGGCCACTTCAGATTTAGATTAAAACCCTAAGGCTAATAGGCTCTGTCTAAGGTTATAGCTATGCCGGTCGGGCGTACCGGCACTCACGCTTGCTGGCCAGTACTCTTTTTAAAAAAGTGTTTTTTGGGTGTTTTTTTTAATTTAAATTTTTAATTCTTTTTGGATAGAATCATTAAACTGCCTTATTAAACAAGAAGTCATGTGATAGGAACCCTCAAAGTACATTAAAAAACCTAAAAAACATTAAGAAGGCCTCTGGACCCCATGCCATGTCATGATCCACTGCACTTCGTTCACTACACTTACTCCATTGAAGAAGAAATAATCAGATTTTCCACACAAACCCCCTATTTTTACACAATAAAGGCCTGTTTTTGTTTTGTTTTAACTAATTATTAGTTAAGGTGGTTCCTATAGCTGCCCAAAGAAACAATTCCCATCAGAGGGTGTTATCCAAACAGCAATAAGTGATCATTTTATGATATATGCTATAAGAAAAGGTAAACCTATCAAAGGTGCTCATAATACTATTGAATTTCGTTCATACAAGAACTTCGACGAAGAATCATTTCTTAAAGATCTGTTTGATGTACCTTGGATTAATGTTAAGCAATGTAATAATGCTGACGATGCATTACATTTATGGCATTGTATGTTAAATGATGTTGTAAACAAGCATGTTCCAAAGAAAAACAAGCGTGTAAGAGCCGCTCCATCTCCTTGGCTCAACAATCACATTTTCAAGCACATGTCTAAGCGTGATTATCTGCACCGTAAAGCTACTCGCTCAATAGATATTTCCGACTGGAATTCTTATAAGTTACATCGTAACAAGGTAACAACTATGATTCGCAACTCTAAAGAACAGTATTTTAAGAATACTATTAATGATAGTAAAGGTAATTCAGGTAAACTATGGAAAACTCTTAAAGATATTCTACCAAAGAAGACTTCTGTAAACCCGTCATCTATAGTCACAAACGGTCAGATTCTTGAGAGTGATGATGAAATTTCAAATGGGCTAAATAAACACTTTGTCGATGTTGCTCGAAATTTGATTGAAAATAGTGATTGCGGAAGTGGCAGTGTATTTAACTCCAATGTTGGTATGTGTAATCACGATGTTAGTGAAGTAAATCCAAAGATGAATCTTCCGCATGTATCTTGTGAATTTGTAAATAACGAAATACTTAAAATGAACACAGGCAAAGCAACTGGTCTTGATGATATAAGTGTTAGAATCCTAAAAATTGCAAGACCAGCAGTTGTCGACAGTTTAACTTGTATAATGAACATGTTGTTACAAACAGGTGTTTTTCCAAATGATTGGAAAGTTGCTAAGGTAGTGCCCCTTCACAAAGGTGGGGATTTTAATGATGCTAACAACTATCGACCCATCTCCATCTTTGCTTGTGCAAGTAAGATACTTGAAAGAGCAGTCCATAAACATGTGTACTCGTTTCTTATTGAAAATGATCTCCTCCCAATCAGTCTGGTTTCCGCCCCAAACATTCTACCGAAATGTGCGTTACTCGATATGGTTGATAATTGGTTGGGCAATATGAATGAAGGCAAAATGACGGGAGTTGCCTTTATCGACCTCCGTAAGGCCTTCGATATACTGTAAATCATTCCATTTTGTTAAAGAAATTGCATGATATGGGTGCTACCGATATTACAATGAAATGGTTTAATTCTTACCTGACGGGGAGAGTTCAAAAAGTCTGTTTTAAAAAATCTCTTTCTGATGCATTAAATGTAAATACTGGTGTGCCTCAAGGCAGCATCTTAGGACCTTTGCTTTTTATTATCTTTATTGACAGTATGAGTAGTGTGATTAAACATGGTAAAATATTTAGTTATGCAGATGACACCACCTTATCTGTAAGTAGCAACGATGTGAAAGATATTTCTATGAAACTGGAGTCTGATCTTGAGTCCCTCTGTAAATGGTTGAGTGAAAATAAATTATTTCTCAATACAGATTTATAAAACAAAGGTAATGCTAGTTGGTACCAGGCTTCTCATTAAGTAAAAATATTATGGGGTCCACTGGACCCCATAATCTACAAATTCTCAAAATTATGGGGTCCGAGAAGAAATTATGGGGTCCAAGTCAAAAATCCCTGATGGGCCTGGCTCATCAACACCTGCCATGACTTTCAAATGTTACACACTATTGAAAATTATTGCGTCCACATGGACGCAATAAAGAGTCCAGTTTAAAATGTACTGCGTTTTTAGCAAAAATATTGCGTCCCCAGACGCGAAAACGCAATGTAACGAGAAGCCTGGTTGGTACAGGTGCTAGACTCAAAAATGTAAATAATGATGATTTTCGTGTTGCAGTTCGTAAAAATGTACTACAGAATGTTGATAAATTCAAATGTTTGGGTGTTATAGTTGACAATGAATTGAAATGGCATAGTCAGGTAAATAATGTGATGAGAAAAATATTTGGAAAACTTGCACTTTTACGTCGTCTTAAAGTTTTTCTTGATCCATGCACCCTGAACACTATCTACAAAGCATTGGTTCAACCACATTTCGACTACTGTAGTGTCGCATGGTACGGTCGCTACAGTGATGATATGCATAAACTTGACGTGCTACAGAAGCGATGTGCTCGAGTTATACTTGGTGTTAATTCTTTTACTCCCTCTAATGAAATGTTCCATGAACTTAAATGGCAAAAACTTTTTAACCGCAGAAATTATTTCACTGCTTTGCTGGTTTTTAAATGTCTAAATGGTCTGGCACCATCGTATTTACAAAGTAAATTTAGTTATGTGCGCGAACACCACGAGCGCGATACAAGGCAATCCGCAGCAGGTCTGTTGGCACTACCCTTAATGACAAATGGCAATGACATTGAGTGTTATAAGTATTGTTTTAGCTATAATGGTGTTAATGTATGGAATTGTATTGAAATTGCAATCAGAAATTCTGTGAATGTGCAATCTTTTAAAGCTTTGTATAAATCCTATCATTGGAACTAGCTCAAATGTAATGTGTTTGATGTATCATAGTCAAGCTTTTATGAAATGGATATAATTTTAATATGTTTTTATTGTATGCATTATTTAGAGAATAAAGGTATTGTTTTTAGACCGTACCCGTGTTATATTGTCTGACATAAATGCGGACGATAGTATTATTTTAAGTAGTACAACGACGCCGCAGGCGGAGTTGTTCTACGCAAAAAATAATACTATCGAACGCATTTATGTCAGACAATATAACACGGGTACGGTCTAAAAACAATACCTTTATTCTCATTCTTAAACAATCATACTTTAGACATTTATCAAAGAAATAAGTACATTTTATTGTCCACATTTGACAACTTTTACCCCTGCTAGGATCAAATAACCCACAAACATTCCATCCAATCACATGCGATGGGTAAACCATGCGTAAGCGTCGCGGCGCCGGCATAAACGCAGGAAAAGCGCTAAAGACGCACTGCAGAAGTGCGCGTTATGGAGCAAACCACGCATTGTGAAGGTCGGGCGCACTGTTAAAACGTATGCCCTACCTCCCCGTGTTAAGTTGTCTCATCTTGATGTCGCCGATTTCTCTGAGAACCAATGAGATTGCTTAAACTTTCTTAGCTGTTTAAGAATATGTGATAGATTTATGAGTGTTGTCCATTGGGTTTTATGCTCTATACATAATCATATTGCCATTATTATATCTCGTGTATTTTATATTAAGTCATTATTTTTAAGCATGTATTATATTGATGTGCAGGGCCCCAAGTAAGGACAGCGGCCAGCTGATTCGGGCAACCCTGGGTAAAGATAATAAATAATAATAATAATAATAATATTACCATGAACTTTGAAACCTTAAGCTTCAGCTGCTACAGCAAAGGTACTCATGCGGGCGGTAGACTCCAGTTGATGCTTATCATGTGACAGCATACTTTGTTTCAAAGCATTTACTAAGTCATCTTTTTTACAGGTACTACTGCTAGTGCTACAAGCTACAAATATCATGGTCAAGGAACTACAATACACTACTGTAACTGTACACTAGGACTATAACAAATCCTGATCTTCTTTGAGAAAAAAAAATCCATTTTGTTCTTTGTTTTGTCTATTGCCTGTGTGTATAGTTATTTTGATTTTTTTTTGGTCAAGTATTTTCAAACAGTGTTAATTTAAAACCACATATTATAAGGATACTGGTTTCAGCTGGGATATCAGATGGTTTTCCAGAATGTCTTGTGTGGGACATCTGCCAGTCTGCATGTCAAGGATGAGAGAAGATTCTTTGAACTGACCATAATAGCAGGGGCCCATCTGCACTCCCAAGCACACAACGCAAGAACAGCTCAATTTATCACAGATAGGATGTTACATCCTGGATGTAAAATTGCTGAGTCCCCTTTAATAATTTCAGGTTGTTTCTCTTTATTGTTGGAGCTTCTAGTTGAACTTTCCTCCTGGGTAGGTACACCATAGTCTGATGAGTTAAAGTTTGCCCCCTTTTTTCTGAACTTGGAATTCGTTTTGGGTTTTGGGCGAGGGCCAAATAGACTTGATAGGCATTATGTACCACTGAGGTACCACTGAGGATGATTCCGTTAAGCTTCTTTTAAGTAGTTGCCCCCAAACCATCACTGGGCCCTTTTCCATGGCCAGACTCTGTGTAGTGGTAATACACCTTTACTCCAAATGCATCTTCCAGAAGTGGCAGGTGACTAAATGCCTCGATGCATTTGTACTGCACAGCACAATTATCACTAAAATCGATGAACCACTTTGATAGGAGAAGAACCAGGATTATTCTGTAGATGCTTTGTAATACGTGTACGGCACCAGAGTTGTGGTTCATGTAATTAAATCCGTTAAAATGATGATTGCCTCCTTCTTGATCACTGGGGCCTCTGATGTGCTAGTGCTATCATGTCGGACTATGAAAATTGGATGCAAAGTTACTTGCTTCTGCGCCCAGTGAGCAGATTCGATCTCATCTTGTGGCTTGATAGTAATGTTCTCAGAAAAAAATGCATCACTACAAGGCAATGATCCATGGACAGCGATGAGGACGTCAAATTAGACTCAACTCTGTATTGGTAGTCGGATCTGTACAGGTGACTGGTGTGGGTCTTGAACTCTGTGCAGATCTGGTTGACCAGCTCTTGGACATCTGATTTTTTCTCGACATGTTCCCACCGTTTGGTGGTATGCCATCTGCCATCTTTGTCTGCATATGTTTTATTCCCCTTTTCCCATTGATGGTACTTAACTTTCAACACTGCCGTATCATCTATTCTGCGGCTGGCTGTGATCAGTGGCTCATACCAATTCTGGATTTTGCTTGCCTCACATTGGCGATACACGCACTGGACATTCTGAATCTGAGAAGGGCTTGGGCAGATGGATTCTTCGGAAAGCTGTCGTACTGTGGCCTTCATGTGTGTCATCGACAATTGAGTTGCTGCCTGGTTTAAAGCACTGACTTGTTGTTCTAGATTATAACAACGTGTGCACCCTCTGCGGCATGCTTGATTCAAGCTTCTGATATGTTTTGGTATAAGTTTGAAAAATGTCCCAAATTTTCTGTTGTATTCTGGGCTTTCTTTTTTAAACTTTATGTATGCCTGGTACTTTGTACAGAGCAAGTGTCGTTTTGCTACAGCTACTCCATCGACAAGGATTGAGTCCTTTTTGTTTGGCATTACTCTTGAGTTGTCTTAGACTAGGAAATTCTCAATTTTCCCTTTCCACTTTTGCCTATATTTGTCTGGCTTCTTTATCTTGCGCACCTGTTGTTGTTTTCTTAATTTGTATCTTTTCAGCATGCGCACCGGTGCGGTTTCGAAGATTGTGCTGGCTTCTTGATTGAAAGCGATTTTCTGTTTCACATGGGCAGTTTCTTAGGGTGTCCAACTATCAGCAGTTCCAAGGTATTTGTAAGAGCTGGTGGTGCCTTATGTAACCTTTTGAGCAAACTCCTTTTGCGTTTTGGAGTAGCATCATCAATGATGGAGTTTACAGAATTTGACCATAATTTAGATGAGCTGTTCTGTAGATTGGTACGCAATCGGTCGGTGCTTTTTCTGATTGTACCCGAAGATGATGGAGTCTGGGGCAGGCTAGAAGACATTTCAGGACTTTGGCATTCTTGTTGCGCACTCACTTCTTGTTGTTTCTTTGATGCGTCATCTTTTGTTGTCTTTTTTTACGTGCATTTGCTGCCCTACTAGCAATGCATTGTGCTTTCTTTCTGGTTACTTTCTCTCCGTTCTACACTCTTTTGCTTTCTGTTAAGCGATTGCATTTGCTGAACTTTTTGCTACCTTTCTTTCAATTTGGTTAGGTTTCTCTTTGGCTTCTTTCTTTCGGTTCGCTTGTTTCCATTTATTTTGCTGCTGTTTGTATTCAGCATCAAATGTGTTATTGGCATTTCTTTGGGCTTTCACTTTGGCTTTGTATATTTTGTTTTCCTCGCTCTTTTTCTGTTTTTGTTTTGCAAGTTTTGCAGCATTTTGCTTCAACTTTTCACGATGCTTTCTAACTCTTGCAGCAGAAGATTTTTTCTTTTCACCATGTGGAAGAACTTGAAGTTGTAATGCAAGTCTTTCTGAATTTCGGTGAACTCCTGGCAGTTTTATTAGAAATGTATGTTTCCCCATGATAAAATTCATATGCTTGTGTTCATGCTACCAGTTGAAGTAAACCTGTAAATACAATTACACAAACCATACAAGTTGTGAATACTCTAAGACTTTTAACCAATGGGTTTTTTACTTGCTCAGAATGTTACAGTCACTTGACTAAGTATTTATATTGTATACTATAAATAGCTCTATCTATTTAAATTCAAGTTCCATTTTTCAGAATTAAACATTCATGTATGTTTTTGAAAAGAAATATGTGCTTTTGTGATATTGAACCTTCAAAATAAGTTACTACTAGCACAGAATGACATTGTTAGAAATGCAAGTAACAGTCTGTAAAGGGTATGCCACAAGACTGAGTGTCACTGACAGCCAATGTATAGGGTGCAGAATTCAGTACTATTTTAAGCTTGTTATAGCCTTGTTTCATGGCATAATCATAAGAAATAATCCCTACTTTGGTTGTAAGAGGGTACTACTATTATCCAACCCTGTAACCAGGTGTACTAAACTGAACCTTAAAGATTGACAAAACAGTTATTGACTACAACTGTCATCTGCCCTTCAAACTTTGACAAACAATCAAACACATTTTTACCTGCATATTGTTGCCCCGGGGGAGAGCACTGACATTGGAAAAGGGTATAGCCGTATAGGTATGTGCCGTGCTGAAGACCCCCTTTTTCACCCTCTGTTGCTAGCTCTTATGACCCCCCTTTTGAGCCTGCATCAGTTCTTAAGACCCCAAATTTATTGAAAATTCAAAAATCACAAAATTGTGCGTTCCAAAGCCCCAATTCTTCGAAAATTTTGCGCTCTAAAACCAGACAAAATCGTTCTTGCTAATCAATATTGAACTATAGGCCAGTTCTCAAGACCTACTTTTTTGAAAAAATCAGTTCCTTAGACCCTAATTTTCATCATAAAATCCACTCAGTTCAGTTCTGTACCCCCCCCCCCCCCTTTTGAGACCCTGGGCAGCACACCACTAACCCAAAAAAAGTTGTGTGCCCCCCCCCCCTCCCTGATTGTTGCTAGGTTGCCATTGCTGTTAGAGGCTGTTAGTGAGTTCCTCTCTCTGCTTGGAGCACCATGATGTGGCATGCCTTATAACAGGCAAGTAAGGGAGAGCCAGAGGGATGCCTTAAGGAGCCAATAACACCTAGTTTTGGTTGTTTTCTTTATATTATAGTACCGTATTATCCCTATTAAGCGCCCAGGGCGGTTAGCAAAGTCATTTTGGGTGGGCGCTTATTATGTTACCTTATTATAAACTCATTTATCGTACTAAATAAAATGTATAAGTGGTCATTTGACGATGCTGACCATTTGATGTACTAAATACAATGTACAAGTGGAAATTTGAGAAGGCTGACCACTTAACGTACTAACGAAAATGTACAATTGGTCATTTGAGGAGGCTGACCATTTCATGTACTAAATGAAATATATGTACAAGTGGTCATTTGAGGATGCTGACCATTTGATGGTCATTTGAAGATGCTGACGATTTGATGTACTAAATACAATGTAGGCCTACAATTGGTCATTTGAGAAGGCTGACCATTTCATGTACTAAATGAAATATATGTACAAGTGGTCGCTTATAAGGGATTGTTTGTTGGTAGTCATTGAGAAAAACAGGGGTGGGCGCTTATAAGGTCCTGTGCGCTTAATAGGGATAATACGGTACTATATATGTTAAAAAAAAGGTGTTATACTCCTGACCGTTTTAGCATAAAAAAACGGGCAGAATTCTTTTTTGCAACAAGCAAGGGCCATTATATTCTGGCACAAAGAAATGACTACTGTAAAAGCTAAAGTTTTCGCAGTGGTTTTACGTTTCCGCGAAAATCATCACACGCGAAAATATATTTTCACCGTTCATGCAGTGCATCCAGAAGGTCGCCCGCAGAAAAAAACAATTCGCGAAATGTCTATGATATCAAAATGCGCGAAAATATTGGCTTTTACAGTATCTTAGCACATTATTTTGGAATAATTGGCTATTCTATAAAAGTTCTTTATATGGTCAAAAACGGGCAAAATGTTGAATATGCCATTTTGAGCATTTTTTTTTAAACCGCCCATATCGTCCTTTAAAGATGTACTTACAATGTACTTACAATAAAATCAAAATTGCATTTTTTTAATTTTTAATCTGAAACTTTTACAATAATGTTATAAACACTCTAAAGATTGATTATTTACAAGAAACTCAAATTCCCCCAAAAATCACCCCCAATTAGGTTTTGGGCTATCGCTCAGTTTGGAGCTCTGCCCAATTCCGTCTAGTTTCGGTAGAACATGTCACATTGAAGCTAAAACGGTTTACAATTTGCATGACAACCAGTTTTTAGCAATATGAGGCGAACTACTTTTGGTTATAACTTTGTGATTATTCAGCCTGCAGACATGGTTGAACCATCATTTTTTTATAGAAAAGTACTTTGTTTCTATGTATTCCATTTTCAAAGAGATACTTTTATTTTTAAAATTTTATGATCGTGCGTACCAGAGCAGAGGTCATCAAACTTTTTGCCGCACTTTTTAGGCAATATAACTTTTTATAAGGCAACATACTTTTGGTCATAACTTTGTCAATATTTTATCTACAGTCATAGTAATAGATGAACCATCATTTTTATAGAAAACTTCCATGTATCTTTTTATTGCATTTTGAAGGAGATATTTTAAACTTCAACATTTTATGATCCTGCCTAACTGTAGCGGGACTAAGGCTGTGGTCGACACACCGCCTATGTCGAAACAAAGCATATTCGACATATCGCTATAATATTCAATACATCGGACAAACATTTTTTCCCCTCAAAACCTCCAAAATACCCACGAGTCTGATTTGAAAGTCAACAAGTTTACATTTTGACACAATCAAATTATAACTTTGTAGGCCAAAAGACGCAAATCTGGGTCGTATGTAGGAACTGGAATGTCCATAATTGTTTATGTTTCATATGTTCTCTGAGCTGCTAGTTTGTCAATAGTAATATTTTAAAGTGTACCACTGCTTCAAAATGATATTATTGTGGGTTAATTGTGAATTTCCAGGCCTTTGAAATTTAGGTTTAAGCTTACCCACACATCGTACAGATATGCCCATGCTTATGTCGACACCGATGTCGACGTCAATATAAAATTAATATCAACATGTCGACATGAAAAAATCGTTCCGACCACAGCCTTAGCGGGGACGTACACAAAATGTTGCCCCGCCCTGCGGGGACCTAGTACAACAAGTCATACTTAGAGTAATTTGTCATCAGTTGGTATTATTCATCATAGGGTATTTTGCATGTTTCACTATCCTGTCCCCATCCTAAGTTCTAAGTATGACTGATTTGTGTGTGGTAATTTACGTATCGCTTACATGTACCAGAGCTCAAAAACACACTTCTTTGTGCTTGTTCTTATCTACTCTTCCTCATTCGTTTAAAATGCAATATTCTCTTGAAATTTAAGGTGAAATTCTAAGCCAATTCACTTCAACGGCACTATAGTCAAATTAATAATTTAACGAACAACACGCACGCAGCACAAAGATGATCGCGCCCGAAATTATCACGCTTACGGCTATGCGCGCTTCACGCAATACGCTGCTTCAAAGTGTTCGTTCAATGATAAATCCGACTATAGCGATGTTTATCGAAACCCGGCTTTTATTTTATTATAGAGGCTGATAGAGGTATCTCGAGTCGTTTTAAAACATTCCCAGCTCGTATTAGGGGTGTGCGTACATAGACGTTTGTTATTTTTACGAGACTGCATGTTGCATGATGGGATAGCAAGAATACTCCGAAAAGTCCGAAAACTTATTCTGCCATTGCGTTACATGGCGGAGAATTATGGAATAATTGTTCATGTTATAACAGAGGCTGCAAAGAAAGAAGAGGTCTTTATGAAGGTATGTAGCTAGTATGAAAATCAACGGGAATGTTGTTTTGCTGTGATGAAATTTCAGTCGTTTTGTGGAAAGTGGACATTTTGCCAGTATTAATACAGTTAATCCAAAAGTAGGGCTTCCACACACAAAATGGCATCTTCTATCCTTCATATATCGATAGCTGAACTTGATACCAAAATATTTTGCATCGCTTCAAAACAATTCATGGTTACGTTTTAGAAAAAATACTAGAAAAAAGATGCAATTTCAGTCATTTTTGGCAAAAACTGTTTTTGAAATATCATTTTCAAGCTTTCATTGAAAGTGCACTATTACATTAACAAACAGGGAATCCTCTACGCTTATTGTGTACTTATTGGTGTACACACACCAATCCCCTCCCCCACCACAAACCCCTCCCACATGCACAAACCCACTCAACCCCAACCACAAACCTACTCCACCTTCCCACAACGCCCCCTCCACATCTAAACCACCCCTACAACCTCTCCTCCCCACCACAAATCCCCACCCCACCCACCACAACCCCTTTACCATCACAATCCCCACCACAAACTCCCTCCCCTTCCCATCCCTACCACAAACCCCATACTCTTCCTGTCCCCACCATAAACCCCTCCCCTTCCCAACCACAAACTCCCTCCCCTCCCATCACCACCATAAACCCCCTCCCTTTCCCATACCCAACACAAACCCCTCCCCTCCCATTCACAACCCCTCCCCCACCACAAACACCCCTCTCCCACCACAAACACCCTACCCAACCCTACCCTCCTCACCCCATGCATCCACGCCACCACAACCACCTCCCCATCACAATCCCCCATCCTAAACCCCCTCCCCTTCCCAGCCACACCACAAACCCTCACCCACCACAAAACCCCTCCCCACCACAAACACCCTGTAGACCCATCCCACCCTAGGCCAACCCTTCCCACCCCATGCCACCACCCCCCCTCTTCCCCACCACAAACCCTCTCCCCAGGGCCATCCCATTCGCCACCACAAACCCCTGCCCTCCACCACAACCCCTCCCCACCACTAACCCCCTCCCCAACCACAAACACCCTCCCCATCACTAACCCCCTCCCAACCACAAATACCATCCCCCATCACTAACCCCTTCCCAATCACAAACACCCTCCCTATACCCCACCTCACACCAAACCCCCCTATTACAAAAATCACATGGTATCGTTGCGCCACCCATCACTGCAAACACTTTTTTACAATTTAGACAAAACTTTTGCTTGATGCTGAATGGATGTTTCTGACACACCCCTTGTATTTCATTGGCCACAAGTACTCATTAAGGCTAGTGGATCAACCCAGATATAATGCTGGGCGATATCAAGCCTCTCAGTCTCAAACCCAAAATCACAAAATGTTCTTCATCTCTTCAAAGTTCAATTACAGTATCAGAATTTGCTTAATTCAAACAGGAAATCAAACTTAAACCTTTCCCCAGCAGATTTTTACTCCATTGGAACAATTATTTTGGGTTTCAAACATGAAAAATAGTGAATTTATTACGCATTTTGACTTGGTGGCCATATTTGCCCACTTACTCGGTGGGACAATTTGGCCACCTGCTAGAACTGAAGTAGAGGATAGCCAATTTATAATTAAACCATAAACGTTTTTTAACATGTACCAGGAGTTAATTACTCACCAATTAAATTGGGTACGAAGAGAAAGATATTTTCCGCCATTTCGAATTGCTTGCTTGTCGTCGATAAATATATTTTTACAGCTTTTTTCAGATGAGCAAATTAAGCTTACAGGTACAAGTGTGCAGGTGTCAAGCAAGTAAATGGGAAAAATCGGGTTCCTTGTCAATCATAATATAATCAATGCGATTTTTAATCGCTATACAATACGTCGGTTCGAAAAGCTTAATCTTTTTACATAGCGTTCATAAATATGTATAGAGCTTATATTGATGCGAAGTTAGCCCAACCAAATAAAAAAGGTCCATTGATCGATTATGAGGCGCATAAAAAGGTTGTTGTTTAGGCGAATTTTACGGGAGCTCGTGTGGCGCTATATCATCTATCACTTCTCACTCTCCACACTCTCGGTCCGGACGTGTATGGCAAGCTCAATGTATTATAATTCGACAAACAGTGTTTATCGATCGAAAAACAATGAAAAACATTGTTTTTCGACTGATAACTGAGTTTGTCGAGATAAACTATGTTTTTCGATTGGAAAACATAGTTTATTGAAAAATACTGTTTTTCGATCGAAAAACATTGTTTATCGATATAGCCTGTGTGGCAAATGAGATTGGATCAAGACTATTCTTTTCTCATGTCCGAGGCTGACAGCAAAATTGTTAACTTTATTTGTTGGAAGTGGCTCTTTCTACTTTATTCTTTTCTTCCATCTTTTCTAACTTTCATTTCATTCAGCCAGCATGCTTATATACACTGCAAAAACACCGGTGTTAAAATAACACCGTTCGGTGTTTTGAGAGGTCCACACCAATTAGTGTTATTTTAACACTATCTTGGTGTTACATTAACACTTACAGTGTTATTTTTCACACTTGCAGTTGTTAAAATGACACTACATGGTGTTGATATAACACCAAAAATTTAACACCGGTACACCGGTGTTAATTTTTTTTGGTGTGGACCTCTCACCACCAATGGTGTTATTTTTAACACCGGTGTTTTTGCAGTGTAGGCTTTTTAAGCCTGGCCCGAGCATTTTGCTTGAGCTTGGTCCTTTCAGGACCTAAGCGTGTGTCCGTACGGACCGACCGTGTAAACAAACAAACAAACAAACCTCAGATTATCAAATTGAAATTAAACTGAGTTGATTGAAAAACACCTTATCTATAATGTTTTACGATCGAAAAATATAGTTTATCTCGATAAACTCAGTTTATCAGTCGAAAAACAATGAGTGTAAAAGAATTGAGTGTAAAAGGGAAAAACCACCCCAACATCAAATGGTCGTGAAAAACAATGTTTTACAATCGAAAAACTGTTTCTAGCCGATAAGCACTGTTTTAATATCGTATTATTATACATTGAGCTTGCCATAGGCGTGTGTGTGGGGTAGCGGTGGCGCGGCGGGACTTGCGGTCTCGTTAATTTTTCCCGCGCTTCGCACACATTGGTTCTACATGTATATTTCAACATTGTTAAGCAAACTTTGGGCTTAGGGACCGCTCATTATTTCCACCGGAGGGGGGGGGGGCCGGGAGCCAAAGGCAAACCACCTCAGAAAAGTATATGACCCCCCTTCCTATCACATAAAAACCATATGACCCCCCCCTGTATGATTTACCAAAACCATATGACCCCCCCTTGCTTGTTTTATACAAATATGGAATAAAATATTATATACTCCCGCCTTTTCACCGATTTGCATACGGTTCACTGACAGTCATATCATATGGAAATCACTCTACGGAAAAACTTCATGTTGGTGTAGGCCTACACAAAGGCATATGTGTTTGCAACAAAAACATTTGGTAAATATTTTACTTTCATTTGATATATATATCTATACATCAAAACAATAGAGAGTCACATAATACATGAATCATCAATCAACATTCAAAACTACTACATATTATTATGTAATAGGTACATAGTTTTGCCAACAATATTCCAGCATCAAAATATGTTGTACTTCATATATACATACTAGTACAGCAATTCTGTAAAATATACTGGGAGTGAAATACTCTAGGAAATTCACTTTCACTCTTGAAAAAGAAAGTAAAAGTTAAGTTATTTTGCATTCAAGATTCAAGTACTGATAAACAAAATGATGGTTCAACCAGCAAAAGCAGGTAAAAGCAGAAGGGTTAAAGAAAACAAAAAGAAAACTACCAGAAGGAAGCAAAAATGAAGCAAAAATGCATTAACAACATTCCTTGATTAGGCAGTGTCACCTGCAGTAAAGGAAGTTTATTTCAACAACGATAGTCAAGCATAGTCTATCGCAGATGTTAAAAATTATTTTGCCTGTGATGTCATAGATTTTATGAAACAGGATATTAACAAAATGTGTCACGGTCAAGTAGACCTGAATGAAAATTTCGTATTTCACTCAACTTTAATACGCCAAATAAAAAAACAAGTTTGTCTCAGAGGAAACTGAAAAAAAATTAAAACCTATGCGAAATGCGGTGGGGATTTTTCCCGGAAAAAAATCTGTGCGAAATGTAGTACAAATATTATTCCTTTTTCTTCATTTTATACAGGCACTTTTTTTTGTGACCATGAATGACCTAAAAAACCAAAACTTTTTGGCCCCAATTTGACTTTAAAAAAGTCTCACAAACCTAAAAAAAACCTTTTTTTAAAAGTGATGCGCTGAAATGCCAATTGTAAAACTTCTGTGTGTGGCCTTCTGAGACAAACCTGTTTTTGGTTTTTTGCCTTTTATGCATGAGTATTTAAAGTTTAAAGTAGACTATAATCACAAGTTGAAAGAAAACAACTGTGAGTGCATTGGTTGTTTAGTCTGTTTTCATCATTGGTATTTTAGCTGTAATAGACATAAATAAGTATTGTAGTCAACTATATAGTTATGATTAGTCATTATCAGTCAATAATTGTATTCATCTGATCTTCATGTGTCCTGTCCTGTGTATATATACAAAATGGAAAAACTTTATAAAGGTATAAACAGTCGCCACTGCACATAATCAAATGAGTTTTGATAGAATGATGCTTGTTTTTAAATGCCCATGATGTTGGCATGATATCAAAGGCTGGAGATTTTAGATTTGTCCAGTTTGACCACAAAAGAAACAAAAACTTTGCTGGCGCAGGCATTTTTTTTTTTTTTTTAATTTAATTTTTGGACACAAGAGTGTAAAGTTGTGTTTGGTTGCCATTGGAATATGCCATTACAAATGAGCCAATATTGAACCACTTGTAAAATGTAATTCAGTATGGATCAAAATGTTGTATTGTTCTAACTATTGTTGCAAATTACAGTGGCGTAGCTAGGTTATTCATATTGGGGGAACGAGAAATTAAAATGAACCGACAAGATTGTGATCAAAGAAATGCGCAAATTTCGACTTTTGAAAATGCAAAACCATATGACCCCCACTTCCGATAATCTAAAATCATATGACCCCCCCCTTTTTGCTTGACCAAAACCATGTGACCGCCCCCCCTCTTTTCCTCCCGACCCCCCCCCCCCCCCCCCCTCCGGTGGAAATAATGAGCGGTCCCTTAGCCACGCTGATTTTCGTTAAAATAC